>MIEF01005638.1:0-183676 GCA_001870725.1 Taenia solium | reverse complement strand
GTTTAATGGTAGAGTATGACTGCTATAACGTGTGTAAAGAGAGCTGCACTGACCAGGTCACTAGCACATTCGCAACGTAAATCGAGTGTTCTGCCTACATGTTCGATTGCATCGTTTTGTCTTACATCCCATCTTGATCATATCTATTCATCTCTCCATCCACCCTCACCATTTCAACTCCACCTCTTCCATCTGTGTACTATAGTGATGGTTAAGTGGCCGCTGCATAAGCTCTAGTATTTGCACATCCCTTTGTACCAATTCGTCAGAAGTCAAAGTAACTGGGCCGAGTTAAGTAGTAGCCAGAAGAAGGAGCGTTGATGCAATACAAGCTACATTCCTGCTTTGGGTTCAATCTCTGCCACCTCCGAGTAATCCGCATATTATCAGTTGGCCCTTATACCCAGAAAGCCCTGCATAAAACAAATTCTTTGCTCCTTTTCTTCTCCCTACCTCCTTCCCTCCCTCCATCCCTCCTTCCACTTTGCCTCTCTTCCTCCCTTCCTCAACAACACTATCCAGGCAAGGGAAAACAAGATGATTTCGTCAAACCGCCTGTGAGCATTGTTCCTACTTATTTTTCCGGTCGTCTAAGTGCTTGCAGTTCATGGAACACAAACAATGAAGGCAGCTGATAGAAGAGGAGTTAAACAGCTAGGTGTGGGGGCAGAGAGGTTTTGAGATGGAGGGTGAGAGAGACTGCAAGGATGCTTTCCAGAGGGTTCGACATGTGCATGAGCATTTGGGTGGATGATGACGCAAAGATGGTCTAAGGTGTTGAGATGGAGGTAAATTCGAGGAAGAAGGACAAGAAGAAGAGGAAGGTGACAAAGATTGGATGATAATAAGGGGGAGAGGAAGAAGAAGAAGATGATGAAAGGAGATAGGAAAGTAAGGGGGTTAAAGGGGACGTGAAGGGAGAGAACGAAGACGACCAAAGTTATAAATGGATGGAATGGTTTACTTAACGAACAAAGGGAGAGAGGGGAGACAGAGGCTTATCGGAATCTGCTAAACCACACATGTGGTGTTGGGATTTGGATGGTTGGATTGGCAGATGAGTTGACATGTGGATGTGAGGATGTTTAGAGACATGCACGGAGAAACCGTGATTGGATAAGGCGTCAACTGCGGCATAGCCGGCATGATGCATTGTCAACTAGCAGGAGAGCAACGAGGACGTGTGTGTGCAGGGAGAGGGGAAGGTAGCTGGATAAGTGGTGGGAGCGTTTTTTCTAGTTTATCAATTGATGGATTGATGCATTGATGCACTGACTCGGTGTCTGCATGATGGGTTTGTTTGATGAGTAATTAACTGATAGACTGACCAGTTATTTCGATGATTGGTTAAAGGGATGCACATCAGGGAGGGAGGACATTCAGCGATAAGCAGAGGTGTCCATGTGTCTTCGATAGATAGGTTGGTAAAGAGTTAGTAAACATATGTGCAACGCTTTTAACTGTTAAATGACTCACAGTTGACTGATAACTTTGTGACGGTGTTAATGAGCCGACTGCAAACGATCGAAAGAATAGATGCTTTTTCAGTGGAGGGAAATCGGACGATTGCGAAAATGCACACACGAAACGACCAACTGACGCACGCGACGATGGACTGATGGACAGGCGGACGACACAGTGAATCACCGGCCCATAAGTGGACACAAGGCCAGTGCCGATGATCAGCTGGAAGACCGGAGATCACGAATGCAAGGATGGGATGCTAATTACATCGAATTCCACCCTCTCCCTTTCTTCCCATTGGCCTATAGATTAGCAGCTGTGGATGGCTCATGCACGAAATCAACGATAGACACGACCATTCTCCCTCACTTCCATTCCTCCAAATTGTAATGCAGCAGCACGGTCCGGATCTAACCAGCATTCCTAAGTCCTCTGCCCCGCTCTAAGATTCGAATCCATCTCTCTTGGGGACATGCAGTTTCCCTTAGTAATAACTACCCTCACTTCGCCCCACCTTTCCAATCGTTCTTGCCACTTCGAGTGTAGTGCATGCGTGTGAAGTGAGCGAAGATAACAAGGTGGCATTAGAAGTTCCTGGCCAAAACGCACCTCAGAAAAACAAATTCATTGTGTTTCTTAAGTGTCTTGCCTATGCCCATTCCCAAGCGCAACATTTGAGTTAGTTTGAAGCATTGCCTTCGAGTTCGCGACATAATTGACAGGCGAATTTGTCGTATTTGACCATGCATTTAAACATGTTGGTAGACACACAGAAGAACGGATAGGTGGGTGGATGGATGGATGGGTGGATGTGTGGATGTGTGGGTGGGTGGATTGATGAGTAGGTGGACAGATGTATGGATGAATGGATTAATGAGAAACGAATGAGAGGGTGGAGCATCTGTTGCGTTTCCATTGTTTCATCGCAAATCATCCCATTATGCAGAGGTGTCCACAAACCTCTTCTGACCAAATTAATCTGCTGCTATTAACTTCACGCTCAAGTGCTTCGGAGCGTGGAGGGGCATTTCAAACAGGCGATTTGAAGCGCTCATCAGCACACAGTCTTGGGCTTTAGGAGGAGGAAAGGGTAGGGTTATCTGCCAGAGGCAACACATGCAAAGGAGGTGTGGTGAACTAGCTCCTCAACATTCAATCATTCTGCCCAGGGGTGTACCACAAGATCCAAGTGTCGGTTGGGGAGAATGGGTGCGAGTGCATTTGCTCATGATCTTTGTGTGCTCAAGGAACTAAACCACAATGAAGCACGAGGTGGGGAACCACGTCCAAAATGATCATCTTTACGACACAGCATTGTTGCTGGAATCCACCGCAGAGAGTGAGGATGGCACCACAAGTGGCATCGGTGACGGTGCAATCGACGGTGGCTGCAAACGGCTGTTCGAGTTAAAACGTGTGGTGGTAGAGACCTCAATAACAATGACTTGACCAACTGATTGCCATGTTCTACGTGTTTGATGAGCCAGTGATTGGTTAAACCAAGCTGCAGCCCCTGACAGAGAAGAACCACAGTGCGCGCTCGCATACGCTTGTAAGGAAGGCGATGGAGTTGGCGGCAGCGGTGGCGAAAGGGACAAAGGAAGGGGGCACAGAAAGGATAGGGCAGAAAGAGCCCAAGGTTGGTGAGAGGGAAGAGCGCTGCCAATATGCGACTCGAGGAAACTGGCAAGCAGTTGTGTTGACTTAGTGGGACGGTCAGTGCTACTTATGCTGCTTCTGGAGGCAATGGTGATAGTGGCCGCATCGTTTTGGGCAGCAACGGAAAGCAACATTGAATTTTCGAAGCAATCCTGCGAAAAGCGTGGCATTCGTACACTAATGGACGCACGTGTTTCATGGTCTCAGTTGCAATGGCTGCAGTAACAGTTGACACAACACACATTCCTGATGTTAGAAAGTCCACCTTCCCAACGACCTCAAATGCATTCTGTTCTTTTGTAGAAAACATTGATGTGGTAATTGCGCTTACTGCTGCAGTCAACAAATACTCACCTTCCCTCTGAAGTTGTAGCTCACTCCGCGATCAACAATGCACCCGCAAACCAACCGAACTGTGGCCGCAGAATCCTAAGTGGGACAACAAACCGTAGAACCGTTGCAGTGTACTTCCCTGGATGTAGGCCACCGTTGATTTGGTGTCGGTGATTTCGTGTAGAGACAGTCAGGAGGGAGAATGTGAGGTTTCTCTAAGTGTCTCGATTGCATTAGCGAAATAAACGGCGAGTGTGGTGAGCAGCAGTGGCCAACGTTAGACGTGTTCGATGCACCGTGATGCGAATTTCACTTGTCTCCTCTCAAGGCAATACTCATTTGTGACGCTTGTCTCACGTGTACGGATCATTTCGCGTTGCAGTGCATTTTACAAGTAATCAAAGTACGCTTGTGTCGGCTTCACTAACCAGCTGTGGATTTAAGACATTTAATCTTTAGCAGATTGATCAGAACTGCCTTGGGCGCTTTCGATCAATGCAGAAGTCTGAGCGTTTGATGTGTTCGGGTCTACTTGAAAAGGTAGACACATGGCAGTATAGGTTTTGGATAAAATAGGCTCTTGCACGTTCACTTATTCAGATTTGGGCTAGAAAATGAAAAAAAGAATTCATCGAAATGTACGCATATACAAGTGTCTTCCAAATGGTTGCAAAATCATGAGGTAAGATCCGCTGCGGCAAATCGAATAGGTCTACTGCTGAATGTTTTCAAAAGCTTTGTCAAGGTGTCTTCGGTGGGCACGTGTCTAGGCGATTGACTGTAAAACCAAGTGCAGTGTAGACTTGCCACGCTGTTGTAAAATGTTTATGCATCGGAGGCTCTTTCGCAGTCAGGGAAAATGATGATCCGCTTGGCCGCTCCAGCCACCTCTACATCCTTCCATACCGCCTCCACTCTTCCCTATGCTCCTGCCCCCATCAATATCTCCTCATTTAATTATGTACGCCTGATGAGAAGAGGTCTCAACTGCCGCTGATGGGATCGTCCCCTTGTGCTTGCTGCAATACTCCTTATGTGCTTCGATTCTTTGCAACCACGGATCATGTGGTTGGCACAGCTTGTAGCACAGTAGCAAGTGTCATCACCATGGAAGCGAAAACAATGGTAGCATGCGATTTGGGGACTTGTGCACAACGATTGGTGAAGACGTCTTCGTCACATCCAAATCGAATGGAGCCACTCGACGACAAATGAAGTGTAGGAGTGGATATCACACCTCCAACTTGTAGCATTCCTTGTGTCAATAGCTGTTAAAAGCCAAGTAAATGCGTTTCGTTAGTGTAGGAAGTTAAAGAGCACAGAAGGGACCATATAAGGCTTGCGAGAGTGCACAATACGCATTTGGGAGAGACTGAAAGAGGTGGTGGGGAAGCAAAGGCACAATTGGACATGGGAGAGTGGACACGTGGGTCGAAGAAGAGCAGAGGGGTAGCTGAACACAATCAGTGGCAATGACAACTCTCCAAATAACTTAGCTTGAATATGAAGGTTGATCAGAACTATCCTCAGACGATGCTCTGTTGCATCACCTCGTTCTCAACAATGGCTGACCTCCGTGCACAAAAGTAAGCCTTTCGCATGCGATTGACCAAATACTTCCCTTGTCGCATAGGTTACTGATGAGCAGTCAGTAGCGATGAATCGGAGCGGTTTGCTGTGCGACGGCTAAAAGCTAAGGTGCAGATGCCCGGTGGAATTGCGACAATAAGCATCGCAAAAAGGGCATTGGATAGGGCTTGGGATGACCCAAATGTGGCAGCGCTAATGATTGGAACTAGTGCACAAATATACTAACTCCGTCGACCACCAAGTGGACGCAGAAGTTTACTTCCTCGAGGAAATCCCAGTGTGGTGTAAAGTGTGAGGCAATGCCTTCGAGTTCTGCTTCTCCCTCTCTCTCACCTCTCCACATGTGAGTTGAAGACGTTACAGGTTGAGTTTTACAATTTGTAGAATGGAGTGTAGTAGGAGTGGGGAAGGCGGATCAGAGTTCGTTTAATGGTACTGCTTTGGAGAGTACTGAGGTGGTGGTTGGGCAGCTGCAGCGTAAAAGGGGGCGAAAGAGGGCGAGTTAAGGCGGTTCTGAAGATGTGCGCATGCAGTCCACTGAGGAGTGGGTGAATGCCGCCCGCTCTACATCGATCGTGAAAGCTCGCCTCAGCCTGTCTTTCACTTCCACTTTGAGTGGAAGAAACTGTTCGAAGTTACTTCCAACTATTCAATGCGATGAATGGCCTGGATTGGGTAGAGAACTACGACATGCGGTTTTAGTGTTCGGCGACGTGGCCTCAGTATTAACTGCAAAATCTCATGGACTGATGCAGATAATCGTTTCTTGAATAAACGATGCCAGTTGAGGTTGGAATCTATTTTAGATTCGTGAGTTGTGGCACCTCCGCCTATGTCAAATGCCCTTTTGTGGGCTTCTAGTGCTTTGCCAACTTCTATGTGGGTGCACACTGTCACGCTTGCGGTGCCAGTGAAGCTGGCATAGCGCCCTTAAAACCTGAATCCAAATATTAAAGTTGCTGAGCTATTGGGTCCGTGTTTCTTCGCAATTCCTTATTAGAGTCGAGTCATTTCAGACACTCTTGGTGGTTACTGGTCAATTAGCAGCCAAAAAGGTTAGTGAACTCATCGAATGAACAAATAACTGCAAACGGCTAAGCCCCAGAACCGCAGAATCAGGCTCCGCTTAATGGTCTCTACGGACAAGAGTCTGATACCACGATCCGCCGGGTTAGGCCATCTAGTTGGAGTCAGTGACTTTGTCTTCAATGATGCCACATAACAGTGAGGCGGCGATGGCAACGGAGGAGAGTGGAAGACGATTTACTCTGTTGACTGTCGTCGCTGACAGCAATGCTCACTGCCGTTTCACAGCACACTATCAACGCAGTGGTGACAGATGCATGTCCTCACGGACCTGCCCACAATGAAATAGCATGGACACTACTGATGACTGCATAAGCTTAGCCGTCTGACGCAAAATTAGTTTGCCATTTGGCATGGAGGTCCGCGCGAAGGCATCCTAAGAAGCAGAATTACTGCCATATGCTAGGTAAGATGCGCAAATTCGCAGCCATCAATCTCACGAAGGAACCATCATTTTCTGCTGACAGTGTTGTTACCGTGTAAGCAAATCACTACCTCAAATCGTCACGCAATCTCATTCGGCACCCGACTTTTAATCTTAAGAGTGCAAACGGAAACACTTTTTCACCACCTCCCCCCAACTTTGTGACAATATGGCACATCCAGAAACAAAGAAAAACAACGTTCAAATTTAAAACACTGCCAAAAAGTCACAGTAAGTTCCTTTGAGGCACAGTTGACAGTCGATTCGTAAGTTCTGCTTCGGTCCTAACCAAAGTTATGTGATCAACAAGTTATGAATCAGATGGTGGAGGATTGAAGGTGTTGGTAATGTGTGCGAGTAACATTGAAGAAGGAATCTACCCTCAGTCGCTAGTGTGTTGATTAATAAGAAAAGAAGAAGAATAAGTGGGTGTAATTCACTTTTCGCAGTAAAGAACAGGGGCTAAACAATTCAATAGAAGCACCCTTCTCACTACACTTCGTCTTCTCCATCATTTGGTCTACAGACTGAATAAACCTAATCTGATTAGGGGGCTGCATTTTCTACTCACCGTCCCCCCAACTTACTTTCGTAACAAAAGCGTCATGGCAGCTCCACAGAAAACGTGCGTTTTCACAATCCTCCTCACTTAAGTGCCACGCTATTAACAACAACTCGGAATGATTGAATCCACTTTCCTCCCACATTCTGCCTTTACACGGCAGTGGATTGGGACTGGTCGGGCCACTATGCTCTTTCGCTGCCAACAGAAGCTTTGTGGCGAAATGCGGCAAAATTTGACAAACGCAGCGAACTGAAGGGAGGAGAGATTGGCAGTGATCATCTTGCCATTTGTGCCGTAAAATCCGAAGGCTTCAGGAAATTTCCAACAAGTCGACAACCAAAAGCACACTCGGCGAGGAGGCCCAAATATCTATGCAATCCACACAACCACAATCCATTCCTCACTCTCTCAACTCCTGCCGTACCGACTGCTGAAATCGGCCACAAAGTTTTAATGATCTACCAAACCCTACAACACCCACGAAATGTGACAAGTACTCCTCTTCCAAACAACAATAATCCACTTTGTCTTGTCAACCTGACAATATCATCCAACAACAAGTTGGAGGACAGTGAGCGGAATACACTTCGCATTGACTGACTTCACTTTCTTCTTTATGAAAAACTAACACTTTAGCTAGAGTCTTCATGACGAATGCACTCTTCAAGTTATCCCTACATTTGTGACCTGTGCTCCAGACAACCTTGAAAAACGTGCCAGCACGGCCAATGAAATTGGGACTCAAAGTGCCACAGGTGTTTGCTTCCTTCCTGTGCTATTTTTAATACCAAATTGATGCCTCTAAAACCGCAGTGAGACAGAAGTGAGTGGTGCGAGTGTAGTAATTCATCACCCTCAGCAGAATGAAAAAAATGGACCCAGCTTTCAGACTGCTATCAAACGTCCTCGTAGCATGGCTGAAACCACATCATCAGACAGTCGCAAACGCAAGCTGAGACATGCAGTCAGGTTTGGCAATCTGCCGTGTTGAACGGACCAAGTGGATTCATCTGCGTTTAGAGGAGGTGAGGAGGAGCAGTAGTATCCTCACCACTCCTTCCAACGACGCGGCTTTAGAAGGAGGCCTTGCCAGCAACTTCTGCGTTGCCATCGAATGTGCTCTGCACAGAATCGAGAAAACAGCGATGCATCCTACAGTTGCGATGCTCGGTTTCCCCCCCCTCTGCGCAAGCAACCCCACCTCCCCCACTGTCCATGATCCAGTGGAGCGCACTTGCCACAGAGCAACCGGATTTGAGGTCGGATGTCACTGAGTGAGTTGGTGACACTTAATTCGACTATGACAGTGATTGAGGTGTACTCGATGTGGCGGTAGAGATGCCAGTTCGACTAGTTCTGCAACGGGCTATAAGATTCAGTCTTCGATGATGGAACATAGTGATAACGAAATGAACTCGATCGCATCCAATCGAGTTCACGGCAGCAGATACTTGGTAATGGGAGATACCACTAGCAAGATTTCACAGTTTGGCACTAGTTATTTGAGGACTCGTTGATAGTTTTGTACATTTCCTGGCATCTGCATGGGATGCAAGTCTGAGATTTTGCAGTTAATACTGAGGCCACGTCGCCGAACACTAAAACCGCATGTCGTAGTTCTCTACCCAATCCAGGCCATTTATCGCATAGAATAGTTGGAAGTAACTTCGAACAGTTTCATCCACTCAAAGTGGAAGTGAAAGACGTTATAGCAGTCATACTCTACCATTAAACATCTGCATTCTGAGGACATGCGACTCTAAATGTGGTCACCATGCAATGGATGCATACATACACACATGCATACATATCAAGAGGCACTTCACCTACACCTGTGTTTGGCTTTTAGGGCATCATGTCATCGCACACGGACGATGAGTTTACTAAAGTGGGAGAGAGTGTTGGAGGAGACGCGACTACCAGGGCTCCTATTCATGATCGAGTTTGGTGATCGCACTTTATCTCAGATGGTGAGGCATAAGCAATCCCCCTTAGAGCGTACTGTTGGTTTTGCAAAGACCATGCAAAGGAGCCAGGTGCCTTGCGGAGACGCCCATTACTTGCTCCCATCAGATTAACTACGCTGAAGAAGGGAAATGTAAGCAGTGATAAACCTTGCCTCTGAGTATTGGACGAAAAGAGACGAAGGAGAATGAAACGGTTCGTCCTTCTCTCCATTGCATAAGACCGCCATGTGAGGAAATGGCAATTCACGCAGGATAGCATGACCTCCAGCTCGCCTTGTAATTGCATCCCCAATAGCACAGAAGTAAACGACTATATAGATGTTAACCTACTGTCCCAGCACTCTTATTAAAGTTAGAATTCACAGACAGCATGGATAAATAATCTGGTGCTTTATAGATCGGGAGGCATGATAATTTTTATTTGGGCTTTAAAAGTTGTGTGATAAGGAAATTCGTGGGAACTTCAGATTACTGGAAGATATGTTTAGTGGCCTTTAGCATCGCTGGAAATTTTCACGTGAAATCACTTTGGCAGAAGTTAGCATAATTTTCAATGATCGACGCACCGCAAACGTGCTCAATTTTCCTGTAGTCCCAGAACCGCATTTTTGATGTTTCAGAATTTAACTTGATCGCTGACCTTCGAATATGCTAGTCGTGCTGTCGCTCGTCCACTCCTTGATGACTGGGCCACATCAAGCAGAGGTGTACTTCAACTCAACTTAACTAAACAACCTTTTGAAGACCTAGGTCAACCAGGTTCTATAAATCGTGCTTATTACCTGTGTACACACAAAGTAGATAGGCATTTCGGGAACCACTGCAAATGGCCACATAAATGGCTTCCTCATTGTCGGCAGTGAAGCGCTTAAATGGACTGGATGCATGAAAATACTCAAAGAAATGCGAAGAACGGGTTGCAATGCCTTCACGATCGAATGGGAAATCCCAGATCCCCAAAAAGGCACATATGAAAATGACTCTTCGTTTTGCCGCGTAACATTCTAGGCCATTTGGAGGAAGAAATGGTATGAAATATGGAAAATTTCGAGAAGAGCCGCTTTTCATCCACACTTAGATCCGTTCTACCTTGGCCTGCAATCGAAAGTGGAGCCTATGTGGCATTGTCGCGATGGGGCTGCCTTGGCCAAGCCTTGACCATGACTAGACGCATACGCTCGAGACATAATGCAAATGCTCGTGCAGCTGACACATCCTCTTGCTTGCATATGCCTTCTATTGGTTCCTCGAAACTTCTCTCAACAAACTTTTTCTAATTTTGCAAACACATATAATGATCAAACAAGAATTTATTTTTCCATGCACTGTCTGAAATGTTGAACATTGGCAGCAACCGTTTTGTTTTCACATCCTCAGAGCTGTTTGCAAACCCCTTTATCGGGCCAGTGGCGATGGAATTGTGGACTTGAAAGGAAGAATCAATGGCTAGCAAGTTGAACATTTCCAATGCAGGCCTTACACAGTGGAGGAGTGTAAGAACAATGCAAATGACTATCAATCCTCTGTACGTCCAACGTCACTTTCGGTCCAATGAATGCGATGGCTGTGTATAAAGACGTAATTTCGCCGCTCGTAATGTTTTTGGTAGGAGCCGTGGCTAGTGCCTTTGGCTTGTGCGCCATGGAACTATCCTTTGACGTGACCTCCTAATTATACAGGACGCAAATTCTTTCTGTGAAATGATTCTGCGATAATATTTCAAACAATTCTAACTGATGGGAATTTGCTCAATGTAGCATTTATTTTTTTAAAGGATTGGACTCAGAATGACGTTAGAAACCTCTTTATAAGGATTCTCGTTTAAAATGTGCATTCAAGCATACTTTTATTAGAGGTCAGAAGGCCAAGTAAGTGTTGTTCTATCCCAACGAATGTGAGGCAAAGGAGGAGGAGGGTGAGGGAAGTCCAATAAGTAACAAAAACCCTCGGACGCATTTGTAGTTATGCTTTAAAAAGGGGCACAAAAAGAACAAAGCTTAGGATAGCAGTCCTTTTAACCCACCACTAATCCAAAAAGGCTTCAAAGCGTAACAACCCACTCTTTGTCCATTGGGCGCAATTTTATGACGACGGGACTGCTCAGTTGCTGAACACAGGCTTTTTCGATGAAACTGAATGATGGCGGCTCTCTCTATGTTGCTAGTGATGAAATCGGATTTATTTCAAAGGCTAGCTGTCGACAAATTTAACCCGAAGGCAAAAAACTGTAGCGAAGTATCCAAAAGAGGCATTAATCACGCCCAAAACTTTTGAAGCCTTATTGCGCATTTGATCCCTCCTCCATGCTTTTGCCGGTGCCCACTTGAATGTGCCAGCGATCCTCCCCACCTTTGCATTGGATAGAGGATAAATTGATGGAGAGTAAAATGTGCATAATACTGTCTTGACAGCAGAAAGTGAAGCGTCATCCAAGTAAACTGAGTTTGCTTATCCATACGCAGCGTTTTCGAAAGCGTCCGGTGGGTGGAGAACTGGCCTAGCGATTGCAGTGGTAGTCGCATTCAAATGTCATCACAAAAATATTTCAGACCAACTGCATTCCAACTCGGTAAACATCAAGACTAAGGAATCGTTGGACGCGGTTTTCGAAGGTCATTTTATTGGGCGTCTGGGGGGCCGGTGTGGTAGCCATGAGGTTGACCTGGAAGTTCAGTGGGCTATTGCTAACTTGTGGGTGATGGACAGTAATACTTGTTACCGTAACAGACTTGCTGATAGGATTGTTGAGATTGTTGGCATTGACGACGCATTTGACTTGTTTGTTTTGTTTTGTTAAGTAGTGGTGCTGATGATTAGGAGCATGGTGAGGGATGCTATATACCTATGTAGGTAAGAAGGAAGGAGAAAAGGGGTGGAGTTGAGATGCGCTGCTGAAGGATCCTGACCTCGTACAAGATTTTGGGTGCACATGTGTGTTCAGTTGTAATTGTTGTGTATACACCTGTTCCCGTAGTACTTCCATTGTGGTGGATTATCGAGGCAGTCTGGATTGAGATGGAACTCCTGAGGCATTAAAAAAATTTAAAATCAACTCTTCACTTATCTGCAATAAGCACAGGCTCCTTGTTACTGAAAATCACTTTATCCTAATGACCATCTCGAAACATTAATCCACTTGATCGAAGGCCACTAGTTGCCTCTCATCACTTCTTCCTCTATAACTCTGACTCTATAAATGTCAATGGTAACTGCCCCACTGGACATTTACATCAACAATCCTACCACGCTAATACAAACTTGGCGCCTCACCCTCTTGCATTCATTGTCGCGTGAGCAATCCCTCCATTGGCATGAACATTCAACACTTCCAGCCCGCTACCATCCTTTCCACTTCTGCATTTATGTATGTTAGATTGGTTAACATGTTTCTCTTGGCAAAAAACGTTTCCCCTATTACTGCTGGGCCTGCAGATTACAGCAATATACAGGGTTCTAATGTGACCACTCTCGTCAGTTCTCATGAACAAGCAAGTTGGTTGCTCCTTTCGAGGGCCAGATACAGTGAGCCTCGTTATAATGGCACTGTTTTCTTGCATTCACTTGCCTGTCGATTTAGATGGATGGCGTGGGTTTTAAAGGGGTTTTTACAAAGCGGAATCTTTGCCACATGCTGTAGGGTCACGGTAAGGGTCCAGTCCTTTTCATGGCAGAAACTCTGCATTTATCGTGTTCGATAAGGGCGCATCATTTTTCGAGTTTCAGTGGTGAAGGGCTTAATGGGAAATGCGATGCTCTTGCCGATCTCAATATCTCCGGCATCTAGTAACCTCTTGTCAACCGATAAACGGGAGGACGAATTCCGAAATCACATCGGTGCCGCTGAGGATGGTCGCTGTGGTGTCGGTGGAAGTGAATTGCATGTTTGCGCGAACTCCTGTAGTCACGGAGTGGGGGTCAAAAAGGCTACTAAGGCATAATTTGCATGCCATCACAAAGATCGCCTGATTGCACCATTCCAAATTTCTTGCACTTAGTCAAATGGAAGTGCTGTCGCTACAGCATTGTGTGTGCTTTTCAAGCAAACTGTTGCCTTAAACCGATTCACGAATCCAAACAAACTTAGTGGTGGGAAGTGGTGTTGAGGGTATTGTAAGTGAAACGACACAGGCAATGCAATTTTCAGTGTTCCTTTCCATTAGAAATTCATTTTGCATTGGAGGACATTGGGCAGCCTAAGCTGGTTTAAATGTGTTGGAGGAGAAGGACACTTGATTTTGCTTTCAGTTAGCATTGAAATGAACCTGGGGGTGAACAATGGGAAGGTAATCTCACGCTTTGATTACCTCAACGCATGTGCTGTACAAATCATCCACATACATTGTGCTCATGAAACGCATGTCGCAGCCCTCAGCTATTAGATAGGCAAGTTGCGCCTCACTGCAATGCACTCCATTCCTCCAAAGAGGTTTTGAGAATTCGCCTTACTCTTCAAATCCATTTATTGCATTCCCTTTAGCCCCGGCATTTCGCATTAATTTTGCCCCATTTAAGAAAATATTTCTAGCATCCTCAAGTGAGGTATGCGGCAATCAAAATAGCTCTATGCAGAGCTTGTAGAGAATTATGAATGCTCCCATACTAGGATAGAAATGTGGGAGATTTATGAGAACAATGGATTAGGGGTGCTGAAAGTAGGCAGATGGCGATTCAATGCGCCTATGGTAGATGAGGCGGTAGGAAGAACTTCAAGCAAAAGGCATTGGGCAGGAGTGCAAATAAGGGTGTGTAATTGGACAGGCCACATGGCACTAGGAGCTGAATGCGGTGTAGAGATGTTCCCAGACGATGCAGATAGATAGAGGGAGGGAGGACATGATGACTACTGTGGTTGTGGAGGCACGTCAACAGAACACAAACAGCTGCATGAACCTTGGCGATAGAGCAGCAGTCGCCTCCGTTGCATATTCGCACGTCCAGCTGCAGCTGTGTCCATCTCAGGTGCTCACGCACGCACTCATTATGCACAAGCCATCATGTTGACTTTCGCACGAATTGGATGAGGGTAGAAGCAATGGTTGGCTTAATTGTAGCCCTTCACTTTCACGAAGTCTACCAAGGCAACACTCCAACTACAGCATCATCAGTCTCAAATGGTCTTGCTGACAACACAAATTCAGAGCCTTTAAAGTTACCAGCAGATCACCACTTTCAAAGCATTTGCAGAGCATACACAGGCATACATCTCTATCCTCGGATGCAATAGACTAAAAGAGTTCTCTCATCCCTTCATATCCACGTTTGCATGATTGCAGATGCCCAATGACTTGCAGTCAGGTCCATTACCATTTGAAAATGGGTAATAAGACAGTTTGGTTGTCAACGTCAAGAAGAACAACGCTCACATCTTCATTTCATGAAAGTTGATACTACACTAACTAGAGAGTAATCGATTTAGGCATCAACAAATTGGGGGGCATTTCTGCTTTGGGTTCACCTTTTCCATGCATGTCGGTTAGTGTCCGTGCCTGGTGAGCTCAACCGCGCATTCCACTCCATCTTTCCCCTTGCCTGCCCGCCCGCCTGCCTGCCTTAACACAGGTACTCAAGTGGACGAACTACTGGAAGACCAATTCTCCAACGTAGCGTGATCATTGACAATTCACTAGACAGTCGCCGACCCACGTGCCTGTGCAGGCGGTGCACTCGCCATTAGTGAGGTGATTGGCGCGTGATTATGGTGCATTCTTTCTCCACATGCATCTACCTTCTTCTGCGTGGGTATATTGAATGCCCACAGACAGGATCTCAGAGGTCTATTTTAACGGTCTGTAGCGATGAGATTGCCGGGGCCTAAGACGGGGAGAAAGACTTAAAAGCATGTATCATAGTGGACCAGCGATGTGCCTCTCCGTGTAAATGGGGCACTGTGATGTCTATTCGGCAGATGCATTCTTAATCCGTGGAATGGGAATTAAGGCATGGCAGCAAACCATTCATTTCGAATCTAGCAGTGTGTGGAGCACGAGCGATAAGGATGAGAAGGTGTACGCGCCCATTTATAGGGAACTCCTTGTCCGATAAATGGGGAGATCGACTTAGACGGATGTGGCAGGAATGATCGATGCAATTCCCCAGAGGACGAGATATTTTTCGCCAGAAAACTGGTGAGTATCTTGAGAACCTAGCATCAATACTGCGCAAAACCACTGAGTTACCATGGCCACACTTTTGATTTGCCTGGGACCCAGCTGTGTAGCCCAGCACACCACACACACTGGACACCTTCTCAATTCCAGTCTTTATCTCCAGCTGGACAAACTGTAACAGCGCTCATCTCATGCTCCCTCACTTTGTCATTTGTCATTTGCCATTTCGACTGGACTAAAATAAACGGAATTTGGCCTAAAGGCAGGACGAATTGACATAGTCATAGTAAAAAGTGGGGATAAGTAGCAGTGATGAGTTGCGAGGCTGCTGTGTTCATGTGGCAGTGGATTAAACCAGTGGAAGAGGGAAGGGTTGAAAAGTGCCTGGACAAGTTTCTGTTTACCTATTTGCTTACCAGTCGTTCTGCGGATCCTCATCCTTTCCATCGCTGAGAGTCATCTCGGATCGATCCTCATCCCCCTGTGGATGAAAACAGGTACGTGTGGAATGAAAATCCATCACAACAGTCCACAAATCGTCAACATCGACCACTGCACCTTAACATGCACAATTCGCACTCTCATAGGTGTCCAAGTCCAACGGCTCAGCGATTAGCCCAGTCCTTTACCAGTCCATCAGTGGAGGAAAATGCGTTCTACTACTTATTGTGATTGCTAAGTGATATTTGCTTGTGTGACCACTGAAATCCCCATAACAAGATCTCATTTTCCTGTAATCCTCACGTGCAACACCGCTATTACTGGTGCAGCACGTTCCTCGTTTGTCTCCTCTTCGCTGGCCTTCAACTTCTTCAAACGAATGGATGGATTTGACGAAGGCATATATATTCGTCAGCGTCGGCAAGGTAAAGGAAAGATTTTGGGGAGCTCTGTGTTCCAAGCTCACATCCTCCTCAGGACAATATGTCGACTTCGCTGCTACGGAACTAGAGCTAGCTAGAGTCCTCTTACCTAAAAGGTACATTTCAACAACACAAGCATTGCACACTCCCCAACCTTTTAACACTGTTCCCAGCGCTTTCACTCTAATTCGTCCTTGAATATGGCACCTAATGCTTTTCTTTCCTCCGCTACTCAGTAAACTTCATCTTTGTACCCGACCAGTGGTGTACGGATGTGCACATTTTGTGTGTGTCCTTGAGATCTGGGAGGTCTTGCGCAGTTTATTCACTACTCTGCTTCCAAAATTATGGCTTTGGTCTCTGCAAACCGATCGAAACATTCCATGCTGAAATTAATTTGCAGAGTGTTTCATTGTCTTCATGGATTCTGACTCGGGTACTTTCGTGCTGCAGCCTACTGTAAACACAATACATCGATTTCCTCCCTTGGCTGGCATTTTAGGAATAATGTATTCTATACCTACTCTTTTTCTTGAGAAGCCTGTGGGTGTTGGTTTGAGTGGTGGGGTGCAAGGTGGAGTCTTCTGAAACTGCAACAAGTGATACATGTTTGGCAGAAAACGGAAAGAAGGTTAGTGGTGTCTTTTGCTTGAGGCATCTAACAGCTTCTTTCCATCAATGTTAATCTGATGGGTGCTTGATGCTCCATTCTATGAAATTTCTTGGCTACCAAGTAGTGTCTGATGCGTTGCTCTTTTGTCTCAAATTTGTTGATGAGTCTGGTACTCGCCTAGAATATGATGTGTACCTAACTTCTTTGGTAGATTTAAATAAGCACTTTGGACCCACAGAAATGCAAGTGTGCAAAATACCCGAGATTCGGAATTAATCAGGGTCTCCACCGTAAATTGAGAAGACAAGGTGGACCAGAACAAGAATAAGTGCTACCCACTCAACATAACCACGGTGTGGTAAGAAGACTTCAGATATCTATGTGTTTAAGCCCCATGATTCCTGTGCATTCGTCTTTCCGTGTCTCTATTTAATTGCCTACCTGTTTCTCCCTCCTTCCACACGTACCCCTTCTATTGCCCATCCATTCATACATCTGTGCATCATACGCATTTATCTTTATTATTAACTACATGTTTGTCAATCTGCATTCACACTCGTACACTCGTCTCCGAATGAAGGCACCCACTCACCAGCAAACATGAAGTCGTGACGAGTGGAACGCATAAGTAAGTGGGAGGAAGCCAAGTGGTTAATGGTAATCGCAGCGAAAGCGTTGTCCATTAGACGATGAAGTTGAGGGATATGAGGCTACATTTCTGCCAACTTCGTACTCTAGGATAATAGTGTTGTCGACGTTCATGGAGGCTGGGGCAGCCACCACTGTCTAGTCCGGTACAAGGGCAGACCTGGTGCCAGAGTCATAAAAGCAGACGAAGAAGCGATAAGAGACACGGAATGACCTGCATAACAGTGTTCATTCTTTTCGGGAACTAGCGGTAAGGTGGACTGGTTGTTACTGTCACGCAAAATGGCACCTGTATTCTTAATTTTGTAGAAATTGACATTGCACACATGGGAAGACAGCAGGCTTAAGTATCAGCATAAACATGAGCATTTTCTGGAATGAAGCTACTTCCTTCAACCTCAACAGTGGCATCATCACCAACATTTGCCACCATTAATGATGGTGATGTTGGTTCAGGAGAATTTGTATGAAACGAGTCTTTTGAGGTAGGGATGGGGACAGCCCCGAAGATGAGAAGAAAAGGACCAAAAAGCAGGAATGGATACATCAAAGAAGAAAAGGTGGTAAGAATATGGGTTCGAAAAATCGTGCATTTCAACAATCGAGTCCACTTGCGCTTTCACGCCTTGACGTTTATTTGTCGTGCTGTTGGACCTAAACGCACGCGACTGTGAGGGAGGTGAGGGGAGTGGACGCCGGAGCCTGTTATGTCTCTTGATCATCCCTCTCATGGGATGGTTGAATGGGATGGTGGATGCAGGTGATTAGCGCATGGGATGGTTGAATGGGATGGTGGATGCAGGTGATTAGCGCACTGCTGTTGTGAGTTCATTTCCCAGAGGCGCTGCATTTATGCCCACGGGGATTCAAATTCATGTAGAGAGAGTCTCAGTCGTCTGCTTAAGATGACTGTTGTTTGTGTTGTAAGAGATACTCACTTCACTGCCGAAGGGTATTCCTCGAGTGAATTGGTGATTTCACTCTCTGTGCTCAAATTCCTTCATTGGTGTCAGAAAATATCACCATCTGTATTTTAGGATACCTTTAATTATGCTACCATCAAGTAGGAAGGATTCTCCACCATTTGGTCTCATAAATGTTCTGGCATTGTAAATTCCCACATTTCATCTAAGTATGTTTCAGTAGTTTGAAATTTTTGAAGAGAAGTTCAATACTGTTTTCTCATTTTCCAAATCCTCAACAGCAAAGACTTCTGCTTATTTGCGCTATTTGTTAAGCTCCCTTTACTGCCCTCCAGTTTATGCTCCACATTCTTTGGTTGGTAGATTACTTGCTCTGTCCTCAGGGTCCCGTAGTGCATAGTTGTTTGAAGCCACCGCTGAGATGAGAGACGGTCAGTGAAGAAGGCTCCCCCTGAGAAACGGATTTTAAGGTCATTGTGACTTCCAGCTAGTGAAAAATAGATGCAATATTGAAGCAAGATTTATTGGTTAGAATCATTTTTAACGTGTCAAACTGTTTTGAGACATGATTCTTGGGCCACTAATCAAAGGCATTGGCCACACTTGCTTAGTCATCTTTGAGTTGTCTCGCACTCCATCAGCGCATAGAGTCTGCATTAGCAATAATCCATTAGCAAGTCATTGGTCCTTCCTCTTCCTTCAACTGGCCTTTTTTACTTGATCCGTCATTGTGAGATTGCCTAATGTAAACCCCATGTGGAGTACGATGCGGTCGGAGTGAACACTCAAAACGTCAAGTCTCACACGAGTGAAACTTTGCGATTGGCTACGATAACCTTAACGCAGTATGTAAAAAGAATTTGTCCGAAACTGAGTAAAATAAACACCTAAACAGACGATTGCACCAGCTACACAGACACCCGCAGCAAGTCTTGATCATCTTGTTAGGGTTAGATCAAGGTAGCTCCTCCGAGACACTCGAGCAGAGGCTGCACTTTCCTATTCCAGGCCGAGGAACTAGGCATGTGCGTGGATCATTGCTGTTCATCACGTCCGTTTTGGAATTCTTATGTATTTCACGCATCTCCCCCCTCCAAATAGCGTAGAATAGGCTGTAGTTAATTGAACGTCATCTCCCAATAGGTCACATGGAGAATTGAATGCTCACATTCCCCAAATTGCCTCTCAATATGCCTTAGGTCAACTCCGCATTGCTCTGTGTTCCCCGCACTTCACCTCCTTCGTGTATGCCCTGAAGCATGTTGTTTGAATTCTCCTCAGTGATTTCATGCAAGTCGTCCAATTACGTGGTCTATCACAGATTGCGAGGCAGTCCTCCAAATGGCTAGCCGCTGTAATTATCCAGTAATGAATTCAGGTGCATTTATGGTAGCCGATTGACTTTGGCCTCTGAACGGTTGTCATCTTGGATAGGGTTGCATTACATCCCAGCTTAGCATAGAATAATGAGGAAAAAGTGGAAGAGTGGAAACACGGCTTGATCACTTGGATGTTGAGAAATTGGTGATCAAGTGAAAACTCTGGAAGAGGAAGCGAATGGAGGCGTAGTTCTGGGGTAGAAGGAATCTCTAGCAGTTTCATTTTCATTTTGCGTGATTACCGATCATTGTGCTAAATTCTGCCAGTGATTGCATTTAAATTGTGTCAGCGGCTCTGGACACCTTTTGCATTGTCATCAAATATTCCCAATTTTCTACATATTTTTCCCACTTTGTCAGTTTTAATTTGAACCTAAACAGGCATTGTGCTTTTGATTTGCGAAGCCCACCCTTGATGATAGTGTATGAACTGATGTTCACTACCTCAACGCTCATTAGCCTTCGCCCGATGTTAGCCGTAAGCCAGGTGCCATGCCAATCCCGGGTTAAATCCGCACTTCCAACTAAAATGCTTCATCGCCCCACAGATAGCCTGATATAAAAGGAGTAATAGGCCGAATTGAGGTTTTTCCGCTTTGTCTTCGACATTGTGGCCAGTTTCTCATAGTGACCAGCTTCCTCGCGTAATCTTTACCTCATAAAATAGGAAAATGCGTCGTGGAGGAACGCACAAGCTTTAGTACTCCAGTTATAGTGTGGTAACCAAACTCGATTGTAAGTGCGTTTCTTTTGGCACAGCCTTTGTTTTAACGAAATTATCATCTGTGTGACACAGACCCATATCACCATACTCGCTGCTATGACATTTGGATATAAGTTGTTTTGAGCAGTGTAGTCACTTGACGTGCAACCTGCAAATAATCGTCGACACAATCTGTGTAGTCCAATTCATTGTCCCTTTTCTTTCCGCCTCACCACTGGAATCCAGATGGAAGAACGGCAAGAAGCCCACCTCCTTGTCGTAGTACGATTCGTTCCTAAGTTACTAGATAGTGGGAATGCAACGCAAATGGCTGTGCAGACTGCGCACCTACTAGTCTTGAGGTTCAATTTGTTGCGCCTCATTAGATGGTGTGACGAAGTATTTGTTGTGGGTGATTGGTGGATTGAATCTCACATGTACCCATCTTTATCTACGCGGTGATATGCGTCCATACAGACAGGGCGCTATCCATTTATTTGAGGCGACCACCGACCATGGAAGCAGTGGCTGGCCACTTAACATGCTGTGGTGTCCAATCAGCATAGATGTCGGTGTGAACACCAGCTTGTTGGCATCTCGACTCTACTTGGGTCGCCTCGCCTTGCATCGCACCACTTCAGCTTGTCAAAACAAAGCACATCCGACCGTGCATCATAGTGCGATTATCCTATCAATACTGTCTGGCACATATGTATTTTGAGAGCGGCAGCCCATCTTCAACTCTGCTGCCTTCAGTCTGGGTAGGTGTTTATGCTCCTAGTTCGGCGAAAGCCATTTCACAATGAGTCGCCTACCACGTCAACTTTACCCACACACGCAACATCCGAAACAAGGAGTATTCACTATAGGAAAAGTGTACGTCGACATGACGGTTGGATTTAGAGTCTGGAGTGTAGTAGAGGAACCAGCTTGCATTCAGTTGTGTTGGTCTGATAAGTTGCGCCTAAGTACGATGAATATGAGAAGGAATGATGATGACAGTGGCTCATTTAGTGTGTAGAATAACCAAGTCTCTTTAATTATGGGTGAGTCGAGAGTGCGGAGAGGATTTGAGAAATGGGCAACTGCGTAAAAATTGAGCTGGTTCAATCAGGAGGAACCAAGAGAGAGGCTAGACGGGGTGAATCGAGTCAAGTCCAAATGCAAGGTTGACAAAACAGGGTGAAGAGCAGGCAAGCGAATACGCATTGAGGGCACCACAAACGCCGCCGTCTCTGCGCAAATATTACAAATGATGGGTCTCAAAGTCGTGCATCATTGGTAGTGAGGCACAACTAAATGCATCAACGAGCAAAAGGGCGCTCAAATATTTATTGCGATTGCAAAATGGCTTGCCTGCGTGTGTAACCATTGAAAATTCCATGCTGCTTCCCTTTTCCCGTGCAGCATTTGGGTGTGGTCGAAGCCCTACAGGTAGAGTCGACGAGCTTACTGTAATATGGAAACAGATATGTGCAGGTTCCAATGTATAAACGGTTAGTGAGATGGAGGAAAAGATTAGTGGAGAATCAAAGCTAAGGGGGCCACTTGAGATTCCATAATTTCATCTCATGATATTCTGCGCAAATCCTCCGTGAACAGATTAGTAGCTAATTTTTGGTTTAAAATAATGGATTTTATATTTATTTGTAAAACTTGGCGTAGGTTCCCATTTACAATGCAGAGGTCAACAATTCCGACCTTTTTTTTGCAAACGCTGCGAGTTAGTAATTTATAGAAAAGTATGGACAAATGAATGTAGTTTTAGGAGTCCGGCTTAGAAATTGCGCTCTGGTGTGAGCGGCTGAATGTAGGTGTATTAGAGCAAGGGTTGTATGAATAATCAGCCAGCTAGCGAAACACTTGGAAGTGCTGTATAATAAACATAATTCTTCTATAATCTTGCTGTATTGCGGTGGTCTGCCACACAGTCCCACCAGACTATTGGGAAAGGCCTTCACTCCAGCTGTGGTAAAAGGCATATACGCCGACCGGATCAATGGCAGTCAAGTCGCTTTTGCTCTCAGCTTTATTCCAAGTTTACTAAAAATATAAATTGTTGAGAACACTTCAACAGTGACCATTGATTTGTTACGCTAACATTGGTATTGACTTGGCTACGCTTCATATCAATCGACTAAGTCGCTGAAGCGGTAAGAGGATTAAATATGGGTAAATTGCAGTGTTAGTTTGCTTAGGTGATAAAAGTAAACGAACCTCAACTGCCTCTTTCTCTTCTCATGCCTCCAACTAGTCGCTCCACCGCCTAATTGAATAGAAAGCGATAACCTTAGAAGCGAATGTGAGTGTTGACATGACAGAACTGGTGTAGTACTTGCCACTGATGCCACCCCCGTAAACTACAACTAGGCATTTCCCTGGGCAAAATGTTGACACTACCATTGTGCCAGAAAAGTGAAGCCCTCAACACATTGTGTGCAACTAGTACTTATGAGAAAGAATTTGAGCCCATGAGGCAAGCATAGTGACCTCTATGGCACCAACTGGGAATGCCTATAGTGCTGCAATCCTGACACCGTCCTCAACGACAAAGACTGGCAGCGTTAGGTTCAAGCTCGACAACGAAACCAGCTGACAAATTGTGACTGCATTCAAATCTTTCCAACCAATTTCACTAGAAAATTCTCCCAAGCAAAGCGTTTTGTAAAACTGCACTTTTCGGAGCATAAGCGTACCCAAATGACGCAAATCATACCCGTGCGAAAGCTCATCCAGGAGTACAGCATGCAATCACCGTAGTAAACATGCAGATTTTTTGCAAAAAAACAATGCATCATATCATTGGCCTCACCTTCAGCCAGGAAACATTTGATCAAACCAACAGCGAATGCAGAGGATTTGGGGATGGTGCGCATGTAGACATCAGGCTATTGCAAGTGAGCAGATGAAAGAACGAAGATAGTTGGGACGTGACCGGAGTGATAATTCTCTTGCTTTATAAAGTTTTTAACACGTACTTAGATTTAACTGTCTTAGTCTCCCCACCTCCACACTCACTTTTGAATAAATTGATGCATCAACGAGCAAAAGCCCGCTTAAATGAGACAATGAGACATGCAACAGCTCCACTGCTCTGCGAAAGCTTTAGCAAAGTCCCATGCCCTCGTGCCCATTTTCCACTCTTACTGCTGCCTCTACCAATTCCACTGCCAACGCAGTACAGCTAAATCTGTGTGGGATTGTGTAGGCGTACAAAGCATAACTGTGGCGTTGAATGTAGCTGATGGTGTATAGAATGTCATCATTTGCTCTCTATATGGATTAGGTTATAAAGGGATAAAAACAGTTATTGCGTCGAATAAGTGATTCCACACCAAACAGCACGCTTGGCAAGATTAACATTTTCAATAATTTCTCACAAGCGACCTCGCACTCTGTTGTTATCATTCTTTAAAAGTAAGTTTGTACATCACTGATGGTCCTGATCGTTGTGGCTGGTTCCTGTACCACAGAGGCGGATGTCATTTCTGCTTTTGTTCAAATGGAGATTGGGCTGCTTGATGCACTCAAAATCCACGTTAAAATTGTACAAAAGGCTAGACTTTTAGTACAGGCATTGATTACATACATCTAGTAGCGTCTACTGGCAACAACCCATCTTTCCTTTTCGAATTTCAACCTCCTGCCTTTGCACTTAAATTCGTCATCGTGGTTAACTATCTCAACCTTTCTAATGATAAAATTAACTTCACCTTCAGTCCATTACTACATCACGCCCTTCACTTGCTACAAAATAAGTGTATTTTGATGTAGGATAACCACCTGTTGTCATAGTCACACCAGTGAGAGACTTACCAACAAAGAGAATAACCTACTATCACTGGACTGTTGGCTTGATCAGTGGAAGCTTGACAGGTCAGGAAGCCTTGTAAGAGATCGTAGACAGGCTCTGCGGTGCCTTTGCTCTGGTATCTACTCATTTATTGAAATGATTTGAGAGCAAGAGGAGAATGGAAGTGGTGCGAGTGACTGTAGCAGTGGCAGGAGTGGAAAATAAGCCTATTTTCACGTGTTGGTTGAGCAGACTGAGGAGGGTGAATGATCAAGGACAGTGAGGGCAGCGACAGTGCTTCACCGTTACGTCTGTCTGCATATGCCCTCGCAGGTTCGTCCGATCCGAGAAGACACGTTGGTAAGTGGGACAGGCGAAGGGCTTCAGTCCTGCGTATGTGTTGCTGCGACCCCCACGCAGTCAGTCGCGTACGAAGACCTTCTCACAGCAGTGATATTTTAACGGGTGCGAGTGACTTTGCTGATGACTTCGCAGAGAAGTAGAACTATTGCTGTCTTGCGTCACTTGAGACATCTCCATGCGCGTCGCTATTCTTCCTTCACTTCTTATTTTTCACCCTCTTCCTTATCAGAATTTGTCCAGGAGCCAACTGTGTTGCTATTCTCGTTGCTAGCATCGAAACACCGTGTATAGCTTTTCCGCTGGCATGCTTGACTTTATTCTTGGCGTCCAAATTAGGTGGCTTCGGCAGTCAGTTCTTATAGGTGACAGTACCAGTGTGCTCACAATGGGAATTCTTCGAAGAGAATTAAATGAATTTGTAATGATGGCGTAAGGAAACACCTAACTCCTTTGCTGCGAAAATAGCAAAAATGGTGGTCAAGTGGAAGCGAACCAGGCATTTCACCATATTTTACGGTTGGAGACACGTTAGACGACGAGTCGTGGATCGATACCTGGCCTTCAATGGCGTACCCTCGATCCTCATTGGTCTCCAACCCCTTCGATTGATTGGTGAATAGTGATCAAAAGTAAGCAGTAGGCACGAAGAAATGGTTGGGGTCGAGAGGCGCTTCATTTAGAATGAGGGATTTCAATCACATTCCCTCAATGTGCTTCTCTATATCTTCTGAAATATGCGTTGCCTGTTTGTGCTTATAATTGCGACATTGTATCAAAGCGATTGGATAGTAAGATTCGCTTGCTTCCTCGCACTACTTCGCCTAGCTCTTGTACTGATACAGCATGGTCGAATATGTGTCTCTGAGTTGGACAAAGTTACAGGTGCATGTCATCACAATTTCCTTCTAATTGGGAAGGCACAGCACTCGTGGTCCTTCTCTTATGCCTGTGGAAATGTCGCCAAATTGACTGAAAGCAAAGCGCGATGTTACGTGGCTCTTTGCCACTCGTGCTTGATAAATGCTACATGATATGTAGTGAAATAGTGAAAGGCATTTTCCTATTTTCTTACAGTTCACAGCCTCAGGCAAAGGTAGTCTTTCACGCATTTTTATGGACTAGAGCATCTTCGTTTAATTTGTGGTCTGAAGTATGATGCTACTGCACGAGTTCCCTAAAATTGTTGGCTCTTTTACTCTGTCCAGTCTGCCAGCCAAATTAGCTGCGCGCTGTTAGAAAGCCTTGACGACAAATCTTCAGTCCTTTGAAAACGGCTATGCTAAAAGGCATTTTGTTTGTGCCAAGTATTTGAGGGCACTCTTGTGGTAGATAGCACCAACTGTTTACACAATGTGCTTTGTTTAGTGGTTTTGGTTTTGGAATCAAATGCAAATTGCTACTGGCTTTAGGGAGGATACTGTCGTGGATAAAAATGCAAGCATGTGGGTGCAGTAAATTGGATCACAGTGGAGTCAATTGAAGAAGTTGGCATGCATAGAGTGGTTAGAAGTGATGATTGTTTAATGCGATTTATCAAATCCATCATGATAGTTATAGTAGTGATACGTGGCCACTTTATTTCCGAGCCACTACCAAGGCCGTGACGAATTGGTAAATATTTACATTTTGTAACAAGGACAATAGCATTCGGGTTTCCATTGTCTACCCCATCTGGGACAGCACTACTCATACTTGAACTCGAACCTAGGGTCATCGGGCGGAATAGGATCGTCAATAGATGTTGGAGGAATAAAGGAAGGACATGCCTGATGTTAGCAATTGGCAGGCAGGCCGGACGTGCAAAGGGCTTTTCCTTCACGTGCGTCCACTCATGCTTCTCAAGGAACCAGCCATACAACTATATTTTATTGCATAAGCACCATTTCCAAGAGAGGTAATGACTTTCCCCATGCCTCCACCGAGGGGTCTCACTACCACAGGTTTTTCGAAACCTTCACAATCCTACGTTTTCCGCGACTGATCCTCTCACATACATGTCCCATTTCGTTAGGACTTGTCGAGGGCCTGATGCCACGGTAGTTTGCGCTAGCTTTAACATCGTTGGTACTAGTGCTGCTGTTAACGGTGCGTATTGGCATTAGCAGTAGCGTTTAAGTTGTTAAGAGCTTATATAATACCACGAGAAAAAGAGTTCAAACTTCTGACGTAAGTGGGAGAGCATTAGTGACGAACGCTTATTCAGCTAGTGTGATCAAAAGCCGCAATTTGATTAGTAGTTCGAAGTGGAGATAAAACAAAAGGACAGAATCGCGTAAGTGGGACCCAAGGATTGCCACTACCAAAGTTCATTTTACTACTTCCATTCCCATTTTGCAGTGCTCGAGGTAATAATGATGACAATGAAAACTAGAGTTCGAGTAAAGGAAAGGATTTTTCTAGGAAATTTTCAGCCGTTCCTCTTTTCCATCTCTAGATTTGTAATGCTAAGTGTTAATTAGATCTAAGTGTGTTACAACGATCCTTTGTGATAGTTGAACTAGAAAAAACTTTGGAATGGGAACTGATTTTGTAAATTAATTGCATAGATCGACCTCTGACGATGTTGATGGAGATGCAGGGAGTTGCATTCTTCTGGGGTGGACCTCTAATGAAAAAGGCAGCCCTGTAGGAATGTCGATGCTTGGTGGAAGGAATGAGGGTTTCCCACGTGCCCTAGGAGCACTTTGGTTGATTGTTATGGAGAAAAAAGGAGTATAGACAGCAATGGTTGCTACGCCACCGTGTCGTATCACCACTTCGGTGGCACTCCAGGTAGGAGAAGCGATGGATATGAAAACATGTGAGAAGTCATGACTTACCTCCCATCTATGTTCACCTCGCCAGAGCATGAGACGTTGGCAAGCACGAATGGTTTGGTTAGAATGACTTTCAAACACATTTGTGGGGACAGATTGAGTGTAGGAAGTTGATGGGCTTTATGTGGCAAAGGGAGCATAGTCAGAAGTATTTTCGAATTGGCTTATAAGTCTTTTATTTATTATGCTGTATTGATAGATGAACGGGCGTGCGGAAGTGTGGAGGGTTTAAGACTCGCATGGAGGGACGGTGAGTGGATATATAGTAAAGTGTGACACGGCTGACATGATTGATTGTCACCTAACAAATTGTTACCTTGATTGGTTGGATAAAGGATGAAATGTGATACGCAACTTTTGTAAAGATACAGAGCAGGGAAAGGTGGAAGTCGGTGACAGGTAGAGTTACCCATAGTCAGATAAATGCTGAAGACTGGTCGACTGGCGGACAGGCAGATGTGGAGAAACGATGATTAATTATTGATTGGTTGGCAGCTCTTTTATAACGTATGATAAAATAACTCAAAGTTGTGTTTAGTATTAGCGAGCCAACTGAAGAGCAACGGAGTTATGGACGCCTTTTACAATGGAGAGAAGTCGCAGGGATGAATTCATGCACCCATGACTCAACCTGATTCAATACTACATCGACGACGCACAAGTAGTAGCAAAAACTTATGTCATGAAAGCATGGATGACGTGAAATTTTTACAGTTTGTAAAATTCTTACCTATTTTCCAAGCTGATCACCCTCCCTTTCTTACTCCCCGTATCCCCCTTACTCAAGTGCGATAGAATGGGACAACTTAGACCGTTTATCGGACGTCATTGGCACCTCCACGCCACCTCACACCTCTAATCTGCTCCTCCTGCCCACATGCGATACTCCTAGCAATATACGCCATCGCTTCACCCTACCACTCAATCGAATCTTATCGTGTCGGGTGTAGTAAATGCGAGAGGGATAAGTGAGCGAAGGGGCCGCAATGGCATGCAATGCTTCTTGCTGAAGTAGACTCTTCAACTCTAATACTCTTATTGTGTGGTGCATTTGAATTGCCTGTTTGACCTCTAAAGTCTTTTTAAAACTTTCGATGAGCAGCATTTGAATTGGCATAATTAACTTACGAGGTTGACGAGTTTTGGCGATTTACTCAATGTTTTGAAAGAAAAGTGGATTAATAGATGGATGGACAATTGAGCAGATAGATACAACTAAGACAGGCTGTTTTAACCTCACAATTTTATAACAACTTATCCTATTTTGCATAAATTGCAAAAGGTATCCATGAACAAAATGACTGCTTAGTATTGTCTTTTTTTATGACCGACCACTTTGATTCGATGAAACTCTTACAAAACACTTCACTGAGTAGTGACATAGTTCTGCTGAGGTCAAGAGCACAAACCAGGCAGTAGCGATATCTAGCGGATACCATGATGGAGGGTTGGTCATCTGAACAGTTGCTCTGCTCTAGGGCTTAAGGAACGCATTGAATTTTTTATTCTTACCTGTAGAAGCTCGGCACTTTTCGTTTATACTCCAGAGGTCGCCTTGCACATGTGAATATGTACGTTTATGAATGAGTATTTATATTAATGCGTAAATGAAGGAGTCCTTGCAACCTTAGAACCGTGAGTTGCTGGATTGAGAGTGCATTTTGGGATGTTGCATGGGCGGTGAAAACCTAAACTTTTTTGTCATGCGGCAGTCGGCGTCAGATTATAGAGGAGTTCTGTGAGGTCCAATGTGCGAACAATCTCACCGGGCCATTGATGAAGGCATCACCCCAAATGCGGTCAAAAGTATATGCGCTGTTACACGCGTAACTGTCTGGTCCCCTAACTGTCAGGGCACATCTGCTCTCGTTGCTAACGTCATAAGTCTCCAATTTCAACTCTGTTGTCCATACAATGCTAAGATTGTTGAGTTAGCACTGTGACATCCGTGTAGATTGCACTACGCGTCTTGTCAATTGGCCAAAAGCCGGGGAGAATTGACATGGCCGAAGTGAGGAGTGAAAAGAAGGAGAGGCATTGACAGATTGCAATATTACCGTTTTTTGACGCCGATGGGGAAAGCGATGGAATAGAGAAGTGCCTATCTTAAATGCGTCTAAAGAGGAAATCTAGAAACTTAAAATCTAAGTAGAGAAAAGGAGAAAATGCGACATACGGTGCGCATTTGATATGGAATTGAAACTTGTTCGTGTTAACTGCCCCTGCTCCCGCTACTGATCTTGCTGCTCCTGCCTCAGGCTGATGAACGGCATAATTTGCCTACAGCTCTAGCCGCGTTGTCGACCCTCGAGACGCTGACGACGGAGAATGGGGAGAAGGTCTTAACTGTTGTTTTCCTCCCCATTTAATTAATGCTCCTTTTCTAAGTCCTGTCTGCTTCAGTATTTCCACTTTGGGGTCCAACCATGCCTTCGTGTCTCCACCAAGGAAGCGTTTCGGGCATACAAGGCACTAATCCATAGGCTAAGATCTCCATCATTTGCATACGCATGGATTACCAGTAAATCGCATTCGACGGCGTTCAAAGTGACCTGTGGAGGTGACTCTCACTGTCTTGGCAACACTGCCAAAGGCGTTGATGTCTCTGTGGCATATTACAACTCCATAAAACTTGGTGTTTGCGTAGGCTTGCATCCCTTCCAATAATTCGTATATTGTCCCTCCAGCCAAAGCCAAGTACCTAGGTACGATGAAAATCTAAGTCAATTACTCTCCATCTGTGTTCACTGGTTCCGCAAGCTGAATGGAGCAGGTGACCTATTCGCTAAAGTCCTCCTCCCATCTGCTTTCAATTCGCTCCGCGTGATTGTCTCTCCTCCATTGTGCATCCTCTGCTAAGATAGTGTTGATGCTGCCACACTGTTTGCCTTTCAAGCCCATTTTACTTATAGCTCATGTGGCAGTATTTACTTAAAGTTAGATCCAAGATGACTCCATGAGTGAATAAAATATCGTGTGTTGCGATCCAAACAAATAAGAAAACAAAGTCTGCGGTTGTATTATCCTATGCTTTGAGAAAACCTTTTTCTATCGGTTAAGACACCTTTTGAGCACTCGAGGTTCATAAATTTAGATTTTCCTGATGTGGCGGTAGATCCGGGAGTAAAGTGCATTTTTCTTCTGCCTTCTCTTCGTCTACTCCTATGTCTTTAGCTACGCTGAGTGTTAGTTCATCCGTCGCCATGCTCGGATGCGCAGCTTTTCTCATTGCAAAAGTAGATATTCCGGTATCCTCACAGATGCCAATGACCTGAAGGAGAACGTATTACCGCCAGTCGGCGGTCTGCCATTATGAAAACTCTGATGTTTTGCACAGGAGTAGTGAAGTCTAAGTGAACTAGGTGTATGGTACTACACTTCTACCCTTTTTCGCATTCGTTTTGTACACCTAACCTCCAAAATGCGAATGAGAGCTGGTTGTCTTACCCGTTTAGCATATTGTTGGAAGAGGTCTTCCTCTGCCTTGCTATTTGCATTGAATCTCTCCAACCAATCATCCATCTGACGTTCCTTTCTACGTGTTTCTTCGTGTCTTTGCTGAAAGCAGCAGAAATGCTAAGGAAGAAGGCTTTAAATGAATAGCAGAGTGAGCAGCAAGCCAACTTGGTGTTTTGCGTCTCCGCGTACTCAAATTGAATCCGATTTGAAGCATTACTACTCACTACCAGATTGTAATTTAGTTGAAGCTATGTTTATTTTCCATAAGGTCCAAAATTCTCCCACAGTCTTAAGGTATTTTGCGATAACATGCATTCCACTAACCATTTCTTCAAGATAGAGTTGAGCAAGTTCTTTGCCCTCCTGAAGGCGTTTTGCCCGACGCTCCTCATCCTCCCGATGTGCTGCCTCATCTAGGTTGATACTGTGCTGTAGGTCTGCTTTCCCTTCCGCCACTTGGCGGGCTATTCGTTCCTCTTTTGCCTTCAAAGCGTCCTCCCTTTGCTTTCTCATACACTCTTTGGCCTCTTCTCGCCTTCTTGCCTCGGTTTCAATGCGCTTCTGCCACCTCTCTTCCTCTTGCCTCAAGGCGCCCTCCATCGAAACCTCTCGTGCAGCCTGACGTTGGTGAATCAATTTGGAAAGGTTCTGGGCCAAATTCTGTTGGCAAGAAGCCCTCTTCCTGTGAAGGATCAGACGGTGGTCGAAAAGGATGCGTTAATTTGGTATGTGAAGAATTATGGGATGAAAAAAGACATGAGCTAGGATACTCACGCTGCTGCAGCTTCTTCTTTCTCCATTTGCGTTAGACACATTTGGCGTTTGGCGACTGCGTAGATAAGATTTTTTTCGTCTTCTTCCTGATAGTTGAAGTACCCGAAGCAGAGTTGATTGCAAACAAATGAATGAACAAAAGAGAACCTATCCATAGTGCTGGTTATCAACGATGCTAGTATTTCTTGAATTTTCTTCTGTCATGAATTTCATGTGGACATTGATGAAATGCAACACATGGAATTTGTAATCTTAGCTTTGATTGCTTATTTTAAACGCTGAGTAGAAGTTTACCTCATCTCTGATGTGCTCCACCAGCCTCATCTTCTTCCGGTTTTCTATTTCCTCAAGTAAGTCCTTGGTCGTCATTTTCTGCTCCTTATGTTTTTCCTCTCGCATCTGCGATTTCATTTTTTCTGCTTCCTTTGCTAGGCTTCGAATTTTTTCACCTTCCTCTTTCAAAGCCAATTTCTCCTTTTCGCACTGTTGATGACGTTCCTCAATTCTATTCAATTAGGGCGCATTCATTAAGTGATTCTTTATAAATGGCAGAAGTTCAAAACCTGCTGATATCTGTTGTGCTGATAACTTACTGTGAGCGTTGGAATTCGTGGACTAATCGTTCAGCAGTCTTTTTCTCTTCCATCTTCTTTCTCTCGTTCTCTTCAGCTGCAATGAAAATTAGATTGTTGAGACCTCTGTCAAAAATGCAGCGATGAGTTACATCTGCTTTAATCAGCTTATATGCAGCAACATGTCTTCATGTGTTCGCATTATATCTAAAAGACGATACATCTGAGTAGAGCCTAACACTTTTTACTGCTATTCATCAATGCATCAAAAGCTGTTCTTAATATGCAGAAGACACGAAGCAAGACGGACAAGAATAGGCGTACCTACCCTCTTTAATGGCACCAATCATAGCCTGATATTCTAATTTAAGCTTTTTGGATTCAGCCTCGCGTTTAAGCTCTTTTAATTTGAGTTGAAGATCGTTCTCTCTTAAAGCATCGCCCAACCTTAAAGCTGCCTAGATTAAAAAAAAGCTTAAGTAGTTTTGCAGAAGTGTAATTGTGTGTCTGGTCTAGTACAAATCCATTTGATCTTAAATTTTCAACAAGCCTTTGTCAATCCCTTAAAAACAATTATTATCGAAATCAACACCACAACGTCCTCTACCACAATCACCATCTAGATAGCGCTTTAAACACAAAACTGGCTTAAGTAGTAAAATCTTTTAGATTGTGTTTGAACCTGAGCAGAATCTTACAACCTTCAAAATAAAAAACTACAAATTACCTTTGCGTTAAATGTTCATTTAATTAAACCTTTTACAGCAAAAGTGTTCATAAGATCTACAAATAATAAGGTTGGTGTTCGATCACGGTTATCCTGTTTATAAGTGCACTTTAGCAAGCAGTGAGATTTCAATCGGCAGCTGGTGCTACACCCAAAGATCTTTAATGCGTCTTGCTTGTAAAATGTGACGAGAGCGTCGTCATAAAATATAACTTAAACAATTACATGAAATTTCTTCAGGCGAGATGTATCATACAGCTGGGCAGTGCGAGCAATACAGAGTCTTTTTAGACGGTTCTTGGCCTGCTCTTTGGCCCAATCAAGATCAATGGCCACTCTTTCCTCTTCCTCCTTCTTCAAACGCTCCTCTCTTTCGTGCAGCTTCTTCTTTCGTGCACCCTTTACGCATGAGCAAAAAAAACCTGTAGAACAAATGTGTCAGAAACATTAGACAGGAAATAATGACTAAAATCGTCTTTAATACTAACCAAAATAGTGTTAGTCCAGTCCTTGTGAATCTCGAAAGACTTATTCTTAATGTTTTCGCGGGCTTCGACATCTCTTTTAGATTTGGCTGCTCCAATTTGGCTTGCGTGTATGCGATCATTAAGCTGGGCCCACTCCTCTTTAGTGAATATCTTCACGAGCCTGTCATCACATTTAGAGTTAAAAGTGTGACGGCTTGGTTCCCCTTCTTGAAAATTGATGAAAATGCAATATCAGCAATCAAATTGATCCTTAGGAATCTCACGTAACAAAGTAGAACTTTACTTCAACTGAAATATCCATTGCTTTACCTTTATACGCACTCATCTTGTAAAGTACTAACAATTAATCTTGCTTGTTTGGAACTAATGGATAGAAAACATCTATAAAAAGGGTTGCTTAATAGTATGACCCCGACGATTGGTGACAGCAACAATACAAACTACACTTTCCGTCTTAAAATGGTCATTTGATCACTATGCTGCTCAAGTAATTCGGTTGGTGGGGTCCTTACTATCAAAGCAGTTCATTTACGATCTTGCTTATTTACACAAGCCATCCCAATGGCAACGCTAGTTGTTGAGAGACAAAAACAATCCAAGGTCACGTAAAATGTTACTCACAAAAATTAATGCTCGTGACGTCTTAATTTTGCTTGATCGATCGATGGTGAAAGGATTACACTAAAGAAACATAGGTGACGAAAGCGAATCAATAAATGTCGCGACCACAAAAAGGGACTTTATGCAACGCTTCAATAAATATTAAGTCAAGCTGTAGGTTACACATATAAGACGTATTAAATATGGTACCATATGACTTTATGCTTATAAAATTGCATAAAACTGCTTAAACGGACTAAGTATTATAATTGCAAGCATTACAATTGCATACTTTATGTTAAATTAGATTGTTTAAAATGTAACGCCTAAGCTGAAACAAAAAGATGATTTAGTTCTTTTGTTTTTTTGACAGATTTCAGCGCCGCTTAATAAGAACTGTCGTGCCTTTATTTGTTTGGTCTGTCGAAGTTCATGTCCCCCAAAAGATGGTAGAGACTTCCGATTCAAAGCTGCGCAAAATGGAAGAAGAAATGACAAGGTGTGCTCAAGGATCCCTACGCTCTATTTGTGGTTATCCATCACGCGTCTTCCGGTGTTATTAATGATAATCAAAGCAGAGAAAATATTTGCTCAGCCTCTTCGATTGGGAATTGTTTTTTTCTAAATTCGTTTCCTTGTTTTTAGATTTGAGGCCGAAATCGCTTCCCAGGCGCCTCAAGTCTCTGTACCTGCAGCATCTTTGCACTATGGCCAATCCGTCTCCTCTTATTCTATGCCTTACGTTCCTGGGTCCCAATTCGCCTCTCCGGGATTAATACCAACGAATCAGTGTAAGTGCATATCATATGAACTTCCTCTGTGGTTAATATCTATATTTTTTTCAGATATGGCTACACCCGCTGCTCCCGGTATCTATGTTCCACCAAACTACTCAATTCCGCCTGCTTTTATGCCTCCCCCTCCTTCTACGCAACCAGTGATTCAATCTCAGCCGGCTGTAATTTCTGCACCCCCTCAAATGGCCGCCCCCTCGCAGCTAGCGGCCGCCGTGCGGGCCAACAGGGAGGCCGAGGCAGCTGCTAAATTAGCTTCAGCAGCCGATGCTTTTGACGTTGACGACGATGTGACGCGAGCACTTTTAGCTGCCGCTGCAGGTGTCACCTACAATCATCAGGTTGCTCCCTCTTCCTCCTCAGCCGCTGCCTCCATAACCTCGGGTAGGCTTGCTTGCGCAGGCTTTCAGTCGTACATTAATAGAAGCCAATTTCGAGTTTCTGGTGCCCTAAAATTAGCTTGTATTTGGTGATGTCTAATGTCACCGGGTTCAATGAGTTACAAATAGGCATTCTTGGTGCAATATTTGTCCACCTCGCGATTTCAAAGCCATGGAAGCTATGCTATCTGGTATATTCGGGTTTCTGGGCATGATCACTATCTGAATTGCCTTGAAGCAGCTCTAGCTCGTGACCGCGTTTCGAGGGCTGAAAAGACATCATTGCCATTTATTGATAGGTTAAAAGTAAAATTGGCGGTACTTTCAACTATATCCAGTAAAGCTTTGAAGACCATCTTTCCACCAGAAATGCTATTACTCGGATTTTGTCTTGGTTGTTCCTTTGGTCATCTTATTGGTGGGTTACGCATTTCTAGCATTAGCGCAAAAGCATAAGTCTATTGGACCGTTTCGTTTCGATTTCCCCTGTTTGCCTTTTTGTGCCTTTAGCACTCTATCAACGCGCACTGTTAGTACCTGCTGGGGGCTTCGGATTTTTTAAACGATTCTAACTAAATATTCTGAAAAAACTCTCGTTCCCGCAACGGCTCCTGCATTTCGTTTCCCTACACTTACTATGGGTACAGCTGCATATTTTGCATAAGTCTTTTGAGTCGTCTTCCATTAAGTTGAATGGAATATAATTTACAGTTTGTTTGAAAGTTATGAACGCGAAAGTGCTTTCACTTCTTTGAGCATGGGTCGTTCCTTCGCTATGCTGGGATGCGTGTTCTGTATTCTTATAAGGTGAAACTGAGATGCAGTGTTTTGCTATTATCTCACTTTAGTGAATACTGGCTGTTGGCAAACCTGGGACTTCTCATTCTATAGAATTCACTTCTCCACTTATTCACCACACTTAGACCAAACACGGTTTAGCTAAGAGTCCTTCATTAATGGCGATATTTTATGATCCTCATGTATCGGTGTGTTTAAAACGTGGACGTTAAACCTAAATGCCACCTTGAAATATCTTGGAGGTACATTTTGTAATTAGCTATTACGCAGTAGACGTTATCTTGCTTAGAATCTCGCTACACAGAGGGCAGGTTGTGTTAGATTACTCTTTCTACCACGTTACATTTGTATCGGTTTATTTGAACTCAAAAATATCTGTCTTACTATCTCGTATTACAGATACCAAGTTGACCACAGCCGCACCAACCACTAAGGTGGTGCCTAGTGTGCCCAGCAAAACGGTTGTGGTACCACAAAGCCTTCTACCCACACAACTCTCATCATCCTCAACTACCGCACAATCTCAGCGCGGCGCCTCCCGCTTGCCGCTGTTGGACACGTCAGTAGTCCCGCCTACGCGCTCAAAGGCCAGTCTGACCGAGGAACCCTACTCTTTTCAGAAGAAGGTCTATAAACGTGTCGCCGCTGGTATGGTGTGGGAGGACCCCACACTGTCTGACTGGGATCCCAGTGAGTTAGCAGCTAGTGATATATCGATTTCTTTTCCTTGGTTCTTCAAATTCTCCGTCTAACTACACTGCATCTGTAGACGACTTCAGGATATTTTGCGGCGACCTTGGAAATGAAGTTTCCGACGATACGCTGATTCGTGCCTTCTCACGTTATCCCTCTTTTCGTAAAGCCAAGGTCATTGTGGATAAGAGGACAGGGAAGTCGCGGGGCTACGGCTTTGTGAGCTTCTCCGACCCCAATGACTTCACACGCGCCATGCGAGAAATGAACGGTAGAAATTAAAACCATTGATATCTTTTTCAAAGGAAACTACGTGGGCATAACACTTATTTCCCTGTCACATCCAGGAAAGTACGTGGGTAATCGACCAATTAAGCTGAAGAAGAGTGACTGGAGAAATCGGCAGCTGGAGACCTACCGAAAGAAGGAGAAGGAGAAAAAGAGATTGGGGTTGAGACTTTGATAAGCTTTTTTACCATAAATAGAGGTTTTGTATAGTTGGTTTCCGTTTAAAGCGGTGGGGGATGTGTATTCTCGCGGCTTCGGGCTCTGGTTCGAGCCTTGTTATGATGTTAAGACGGAGCGAAGTGCAAATGTGATTGGGGGCGCAGCGTTCATGGCCATAGAAAGAGAAATGGTGGTGGGATCAGTGATTTACTGGTTCCGGTGATCACTAACTTGTTTCTGACTGGTCGGCGGATGCGCAGGGAAAGCATCTCAAGAAAATGCAAGTTTGAATTTTCACAAAACTAGATTGAGCAAACTAAGTCATCGATTACTGTTCTAAACCGCTAAAGACAATTCGATCGTCATAGATATAAAAAAGAAAGTTTTTCTCCGTCCTAAGAAACCAATTTAAATTACTGCTGCTCTTATATGTGTGATAACAAAGAGCGCCTATTCTAAAGTTGTGTGTAAAAGTGTTAACTGGTTTTCTCTAATTTAGGATTTTTACTTGTTAATCATGCAGGCCTTGAGAAGGGTTATACGTATGGCAAGGTCAAGTTTTCGCTCTAGAAATATTTCAAGTTGGCAACTTGCACTTGACGAGCACGGTGAACCTCTCGATGTTCTCTACAATCGGGTCGTGGATATCGGGTCACCGAAAAATGGGGAAGTTCTTGTTAATTATCGTCTTTGCCCAATCAATCCCTCCGACATTAATGCTATCCAAGGGACGTATCCACTGAGGCCAGCATTGCCAGCTGTCCCAGGGAATGAAGGTGCAGGATATGTACGCATTCATTTTACGGTAATCCACGTTAGGTTTTGGAATGTGGACCCGGGGTTTCTAAATTGAAACCGGGTGATCTTATCGCACCTGCAAAACCGGGTCTGGGAACCTGGCGCAATGTTGCTATCTACGACGAATCTGACTTAGTTCGTTTAAACCCCAAGCTCGATATTAGACAAGCAGCTGTACTTTGTATCAACCCATCAACGGCCTATTTGATGCTCAATAAGTATGCAGAACTAAAGCCCGGTGATTGCGTTATTCAAAATGGAGCGACGAGTGCTGTTGGCATTTACGTTATGCAGATGTGCAAACAGATGGGCGTCAATACAAGTAGGCTGTGTTTCACCACATAACTCATCTTTAAGTAAATTTGTTTAGACCTCGTGAAACACCAGAAAAGACGGAATCCACGCGTCAGGCGCTTTTAGACTTTGGGGGCACAGTGGTTCTTACGGAAGAGGAGTTTAAACATCGAAAAGACCTTGGTGAATTGGGTAAAATCAAAGTGGGCCTTGATTGTTTGGGTGGTCGGCCAGCTTTGACTATAATCAAGAGTCTCGATGAGCATGGGCTCCTCATAAATTACGGTGGGATGACCCGACAACCAATTCCAACCCCCATTGGTGCTCTCATTTTTAAGGACGTTCGAATTCGCGGATTTTGGCTTTCGGGAAGAGAAAATCAATTGGATAGAGCAGAGCTGGTACAGGCAATGCTTGACAAGCTTTCAAATTGGATAATCGATGGGAAACTTAAGCTTTCTCCTGTCGAATTGTTTTCGCATTTGGAATGGAAGTCTGCTGTCTCTAAGGCTCTGTTCAAGGATGATACGCCCAGGGATTTGACATGCAAGAATGTGTTGTCCTTCCCGGAGGTCGCCTAATGTTTCTCATCCATTTCCGGAGTTTTAATCACCTTATTTTGTTTCCTACAAAGTAGAAGTCACTTCTGTTTAATATGGATATGTTTGGTGGGTGAGCTTTGGTTTGTTGTCTATTTAATCGGGTAGTTTCCTATTTCACGCATTACTAAAATTAAATGAAGCAAGCCCTTTTCGTGAAGAGGTCGGGAAGTGTTCGCTACCTGGAATGTGTAACTTGTTAACCCCTTTAAGTAAAGAAATGATAAATATGATTGGTTATTTGGGGGCTTTGGTATCTGATCGAAATGAGCCAGTACGGGAACTGTTATGTGGAGTGGTGGTTATATTGAATTGGAATCACAATCGTCCCTTTTCTGGCTCACCCGCAAATTATGTACACAGTTACTTGAACCGCTCGAATGTGCATAAATTAGCCACTCTCTTTGCCACCTTGCTCCGATTCGTGAGAATCTTCATAAACAGTCACGAGTTCGAGTGAGATAGAAGTTTTGAGCGTTTATCGGTTATCGGCACGGGTATAGGTTTCATTTGTGCAGAAAAGCCGCATTTACACCCTACCTACCGAAATTTTGACGACAGCTTCGATCACCTGCATCCACTACTTACGTTCAACGGGACCGTTGAGCCGTACCCAGGTTCCAGTCGAATCACTATCGTAGATGTGGTTTGTTTCAGGGGGTGGATAGCAAAAAATGCCAAATTTAAGGAAGATCTGGGACGACACAATGGAGGCGGTGAAAGGTGAACACGGTCTGAAGGGACTAATCTTGATTTCTTTGACTGAAATACGAAGCCTTAACGTTGCACGGGAAGAGTATGTAGTGTGGACGGGTGAATCTGTAAAGATACACTTTAGCTCTGTGTTCTATCCGAAGGCTATGAACGGGTGGAGCCACACACAACTGGAACCGTTTGAAGAAGTTCATTTTGAAGCTGTCTCTGATGCCTATTTGAACATGCCATTTACGCACGCATTTGACGCCTCCTGCTCCACGTCTATGAAGAGAAACAAAGTACTAAGGAGAAACAGGTGTGCGACTCCGGTCTAGCATTAAATGCCTCGAGATTTAAGTCCATTTCCTTACACCTAGCCTCGTTGTGGGGCATCGCCTGATCTTGAGGGGCGTAAAATCCAGTGCATTTTTCCTCTTCCGGCGCAACTAAATGTATAGTGGTCTTCCCGAGATCTGTAAGTGGAGTTGAGGTTTAATCCCAATCCAAATGCAAGAAAATTGTATGATTGATGTTCATATTTTGTCGATGGATTTGAAAGCCCTAACTACGCTGTGATGAATGACAGGGAAGGTTGACAAAGCCACGTGGATGCTGCCTCAACTTACTGATAATAAACAGATCTAAACTACTTTTGGAGCCATTTGCATAGCTAATCTAAGTACGTATCCATGGTTCCAAAAATGCAAGTAGTTTCTCGCTTGCGATTCACTACATCACTTCTTGTAATATTATGGTTTGGCCTTGCAGCAGCTGGTTAGTGTTGAACAAATCCCAAATGAATTCGGAAAATGGCAGGAGAAAATGTCTATTTATTTCTTTTACAGAAAAGACAACCAAATCCTATATTACTGTAGCATGAGAAGGCACACAGAGTGATAAAGGAAAACGCTTTCATTACTTTTTCGGTGAGACAGACATATTGAAATGAATAAATTAGTGACTGGGTGGAGGAGGAGGAGGAGAAAGGAGACTAAGTGTTTGAGGCAATAGCAGCAGGCAACTAGTTGTTGCTGCAACTGTTGTTGCGGAGTCCTCAACGTGTCACACGTACCGTACGACGGGTTGTGGTTTGCTTCACTGTGCAACGGGTGTACGTGGGCACGAGGATTGCCACCTGAAGCGCGAACACACAACCGACCACAGCGATGAAGTAGGACCACTGCTTAGCAAGAACCTCGGTGTAAACGATAACTGCAACGAGTAGGGCTGCCACTCCAAGGTAGAGAGTGACGAAGTAGGCGACACATAGACAGAAGGATTCAGTGGATCGTTGAACCTGCACGATGCCGATGATGAGAGCGATGCAAAGTAACACCGCACCCACTATCAGAAGGTAGCCGACAGCATTGGCGGTGACGGCGTAGTTACCAGAGTTGCGTAGAAGATTGCCTCCAATCCACTGATTCGTGGCCACACCGATTATAGTGAAGAGAATAGCAATGCCGAGGAGCACGCAAGTAACAATGCGTATATTCATGACCTGGAGAGTGAGACGAGTGAAGAGATGGGTGAATGAGTGAGTAGCTTCTGCCTGTGTGCGTGTATGTGCGTGTGTAGTTACACATGCAGGTGAAAACACGAATCGCTGAGTGGCGACTTGATTCTGCTCAGCTCAAATAGCGTGCTGGTTCGTCTCCTTTGTCGCCATTTCGTGCGTGCAACTGCGTGTCCAGGTGGAGCATATCATGTGGCGCCTACGAAGAGCTGACAAATGCACCATCCGAAATGGCATAGAGTAGGAGGCTCTTGTTAGTGTTCACAGACACTTCTTTGTTGAGAGTTAAGAGGACTAAAAATCACTTCAAATCAGATCTCTTGGTACTAATAAAGTGTATTTCAGAGGATATCGCTTCGCAAATTTAGCAAAGAAGTGTATTAAACGTCTTTTAGAGGACTCTAGCATTCCTTAACAAGCCCTTTGCCAGTTGAGGGAGCGCCGTGATGGGGCGTATTTCCTTGGCACATATGCAATGGCCTGTGGGTTAGTGCTAGATAACTGCTACAAATTCCTCAGCTGTAGTATCGAGGTGGACCAATCAGACCTTTCGGTTTTGAAGGTTAGGAAAAGGCTGCTGCTATGGTGGCATTGCGCGCATTTGTAGGCAATGTATGAATGCATTTACTACTACCTGGCTCCAATTTCACAGTTTAGTCAGACACCACTAATCAAAAGGGCTGGCGATAACAGTGGTGCGCGTAGTTGTAAGTGTGAATTTGTGAGGCTTCTCCTGAATAAAGGCATAAAATCCCGCCCCTTGTGCCACGGTAGGCTTTAAACATATTAAGGTGATTAACTATTGGTGTGCCGAAAAGGTTTTAAAGGCGGTTCAGGCCGCCATGATTCTGTTATCAGCCCCGGAGGTAGTTGTAACTCTTGTTATCACTTAGGCGGAGTGGTCTTACTGGAGAGGTGGGCGGTTTTTCCTTTTCCGAATGCTTAAGATCTCAAAAGTTAAATCCCATGGATACTGAGACTAACAGACCATTCTATGCCTGCTCGGAATGCTGGGATGCCCATAAATATGGCAGAGATAATGGGAAGTCGGGTGTTTGCTATCCAGAAGATAGTGTGAAGCTTATGGCCATTCAGGGTACAGAGGAGAGGGTACACCGATTAACCACTACAAGGCAACTGAAAAGTCACTTAAAGTACGGGTCTTCTTAGATTTTTCACACTTCTTAGGTTTGCAAACTGTGTGAGAGTCTTTGCCAGAAATGTTCCATGTTACTACACGTGCAACTCAAGGTTAGATTTTCGGAAGAGGAAGTGGTAGGGACACCCAACACGAACAGGGTATGGTGACCACCTGACAATCTAGCCATTTGTGACTGTACTCTGAGGTAGCACTTTAATTTTTCATGTCATTTCGATACAGCCTCAACACGAGAACAAGCTGTTTATGGAATCCTAATTTCTGGAGCACTGAAAATGCTTTATTCGGCTTCCACATTTGCAATTAAATTTAAGTTTGAAAAAATTATAGACTCCAGCATCTTATTGAGTCAATCACATCAGAGAAGTATATGCAATCAATCGTGACTTCATGGTCAACAGTTGTCCCCTTTACGACAATGGAGATGATTTTTTCCACGGCTTGAGCATTGCTGCAAATTTGTAGCCGTCAAGTATGAATGAAAAATATGTAAAAATATACGTGGATTGCCCCACGATGCCACTGTGCAGTAACAGTGAGCCTACTTCCAATGCATTGGGCCTTGTTATTCGTTTCCGGATTGCACGAGACGCCAAGTTAATGGCGAAAGGATGGAAATTTAGTCCCATGATCATCGGCTGGGTATCTTGCCTAAATATCACAAAGAAAATGTGTATTTCGTGGACCAATGTGGTTCTACGGAGTCACGGTGAATGAGCAAAGCCGCATTGCTATTTGCCAAGTGGCTCTAACTCGACTTCCGTGTGAAGACTGGGAGAGAACCACATTCCCTATTCAAGCAGGTTAATCAATGTGACCAGCCTACTTAAAAAATATGCTTGCAAACTATTAAACTTCTAGTAACCAAAAAATTACCAACGAAAACGCCACTATTTATCTGACGAAATAGCTTCGGAAAGGCCATGGTCGGTATGCAAATGAGCATGACCAAATATGGGCGATTGCGTATCGGATGGATCTGGAGTGAGGCCTTTCATGTGAACTCCGTTGTGTGGATTTAATGGAACAGATTCTCTGTTGTCATTTGTTCAAGCATTTACCAATAAGCAACAGTTGATTAAAACAGAAACGACAGCTTAACTGAGCCAATGTCTATCACCGCCTACACTTTACAACTCCGTGAATCCAATTTAGCTGTCGATAGCGAATGCTACAGAGAGATCCTCGACAGATATCTGCAGATCGCTCCAAATTGATGCCCCTTAGGCCCTTAAGGGCCACCGAATCTCCAATCGGTATCTGTCCTTCCGTAACGTCTAGGACCAGTGCCTAGGCAAAGAAGGTTTTTTCAAGTAATAGTTCTGACGATTACGATCCAAGCTGGCCTCCGATCTTCCCTGAAGACCTTTAAAGACGCTTGATTTTGAAATAACTCCTTAATGAATGTTTAGGACACACATACCAAACGCCGCGTTAGCCAACGTCGTGAAATTTGCAGCCTTTAAAGTCTTCAACTATATTTTGAAGAAACCACGCTCATTAATTAGAAGAGTTAAGAAGAAACCTGTTCCAAAATTAATCATAGTGTCTGCATTTAACCTGACTTTTAACAACCTCAGGTCTTCACGCATGGGAGAATGCGATATGTGTCACCAACACCTGCCACCTTTTCTCTGCGTCATAATTGTTCCAGTTGAACAGTTTAATTGCTTGTAAAACTATTCTCCTAAGATATCTTAGCAACCGGACCCAGAAGGGTCAACCGGGGGGCTAACTAGTAGTACCTTATTCTACTTTAGAAATGTAGCATCGCATAATTGAAACTTATGGAAGGGAATTTGGTAGATCATGACTCACTTTGGCTTGACATTCTTAAAGAAGTGTAACTGTGGCTGTCTGCGACAAGGCCTCCCACTTCTAACTTTCGAGAATCAGTTTTAGGTAAAATTTCTATACAAGGTGTTTCTTCCATTTGTCTCTAGTACAAGTCCAACTGTTTATCGAATCTCACATGACCCTTGTAGTAAGACGCATTTTATAGCTGAGATTAGGAAACAAATTCTACTCATCTACAAAGTAGATAACTGACGCTACAAACCCATTCACTTTAAGAAGAGGAAGAGGAAGAGGAAGAAGGAGAAGGAGAAGAAGAAAGGGGAAAAGGAAGAAGGAGGAGAAGAAGAAGAAAAAGAAAAAGAAAAAGAAGAAAAATACGGAACAATTTATTTGCAAACATACAAATTAAGTCACTCTGTATTCGGTTGCCCTTAACTTCACTCAAGGGTGAAAACTTGAGGATGGCTAAGCATGGGAGTCTTTTTTAAAGGGTACCACTAATTACAAAGTGAGCACACGATTTACCGCGGCTTAAGTGGAATGCATGTAAACTCATGTGTGTTGCTCATTTATCCGTGTAGCCAAGGCTCATGCAAATAAGGAGGACTAAAAGGGCCATAATCACAAAGACTGGCGTCTTACATCGAATGATCTACGCATTTAAATGGCACAGTATATGGGACATCGCTATCAACAAGAGGGCACAAATTAAAGGTCCTACTGAAAGGTAGATAAAGTAGGCAAGGTGTTTTATAATTTCACTCCAACTGTCGGTGTAGCCGACATTCGCAGTTCCTTGCACAAAGGTAAGCGGTGTGAGAAGAATCCAGGCGAGCGCTTGTGCCTGCAAAGCCGATTTTCCCTGCTGATGCCCTCTTTTCCAGGTGCCATAAATGTAAGCAATTAGAAGGGCAATGATCGGGAAATGCAGAAAATTTGCCTAAAAAATAAGCAATCATAAGGGGTAGGCAACACTATTGTATCCATTAGCAGATTTGCAGAAAACGAGCTCACAGAATCATTGTAAGGCGTTTAACAAAGAGGTGTGTGTAGGATTTATGATAGCTCCCTGTGATACTTATAAACTCTAACGATTCAGACTGATCAAATCTTTCTTAATTCTGCCATTTAAACTTGAATTTTGAAGCAGAATCACTTTAGGATGTTACCTAAAACAAATTAAAAATTTTAGGCTTTTGGTTTTATAAAGCAATAAAGCAAAATTAGGGCAAAAGAGCGTTGGAAAACCTGTATTTTTATTTGTACAAAAAACCAACAAAAAGAGTGTAGTTAGCCTAAATTGTTCACTGATTTGAGAAGGTGTTTATCGCAGTGCTTTGGGGATTAGCACCGAAGCCCTTTACATGATTAAAATGGGCTAAACAGTGAAAAACGCAAATTATATGCAAAGCAAGGGGCGAGAACCCACTTTACTTTAATCCCCGATTAACACAATTTAATATTTACCTATAACGCTATTTTTGCTCGGATTTCTAAAGCTCCTAAAACATCTTTTATGATTTATCTAGTAAGAGTAACAGCCATATTTTACTGCGGAAATAATAATGCTACGAACCAGTAATATTCTTCTTGAAATGTGGCTCCAACCAGCCCTGATTTTCAACATTAACAATCTAGAAAGGGAATGATTGGGCGTATTTGAAATGGGATTGCTGAGTAAATTTTAATTTAACAATGCTTAGCTTACTTTAACGAGTAGGGTCATTTATAGTTGAGGATGGTGTTGATCTAAGAAGTACCTACTCATGATCTGCAAGTATTCATTCAAGTCAGGAATTGGCAACAATGCAACAGCAACAACAAACTGTGCTGAGGTTCCTTCGACTTGTGGCTATTGGCAACAAGTTTGACTAACATTACTTTTCTATCAGTGGAAATGGTGCTCGGGATACGGGCTAAACTCACACTTTGTCCGTCGAATATATGCTCAATCCAAACATATAAGCATTGAGAAGGAGGAACTGTAACAAATTTAGTAAGGAAAAGGTCGCAACCGATGGTGCTCTTAGTGAAAACAACTTTTACCTGTTTCTCAATCCACTATATCATAAGCCTGCATACACTTGTAAAAGTGTGCTCTTAATTTATCCTATTTACCATGAGGCGCACTTTAACACTCTCGTCCTTTCTAAAGCATAACTTTACTAATTTTTGATAAAATCGGACACGATTTTAGAGCTATCTGCATGAGCATTTGGAAGTGGAGCAGCCAATCATACCCTAAAGAAATGGTTATTTAAAATACCTTTCGAGAAATAAGAAAAGTCATGTGGAGCTTCCAGTGGTAATAATGGAAGAATGATGTGAAAAGAATAAAGTTAGGCTCTTTCTTGAATAAAAAACCGTCGTTTTTATCTCTATTAAGTAGGTAAGTGCCATTAAAGAAATGGCCATTAATCATAAAATACGCAGTGATGGTATGCTGAGGTTGTTCACGACTTTGGAAAAACAACTCTTTTTCTCGTAAAATGAGGAAATTTGCTCTATTTGTACTGATAACCGCTCAAAAGTCAATGCCAAGCCTTTTCAACGACTACGCGTAACTGAAAGATCGTCGACTCTCCCAGGTGCAGACTCACCCGCACCCAAGTTAGCTGCTCTCTCTAGCCTCCAAATGCGCGTTCGCTGTCGGGAGTTCTTTTGCCCCTTTTTACATAGGCAGCAAAACTGTACACATTGAAGTACTTACTCACTGGTAATTAGTTGGCACTCTCAAAGAGATCCATTCCACCCGTGCAAACAAACAATAGGCTACAAATTCTATCAACCCAGTTCGTAAAAACTGGCGATGTGAGGTCGAGGGTTCAAATTACGGACCCAGCAACCCCTTTGCTTCCTTTATGTACAAATTAAAGATGCGACAGATGCTATCATAGGCAAATGTTTTGCCTCCCTTTAGCCTGCCTCATTCAGTGGCTGCACCATCAGTGCCACTGCAGTTAGAGGAAGAAGCTGCATCTGACTCATGGCGCAAGCGCTACGAGGGCCTATTCAAGGTTAATGTCGCCACGGAGGATAACGCGTGGAAGATCTGCCTTTTGCATCCTAGTCGAGGTTCTACAGAAATTACTTAGTACCGTAACCTAAGATTGCCTTTAAATCCATAGGGCCACACCTGATGAATTTGTAAAATTTTTGCCACAGCACATCGGTAAGTGATCATTGGTATATATTCGGATGCATCTATTGAATCGCCTAAATCGAGATCTACTTTCAAGGTAATCGCTGAGAAAGATCAAAGCCTTAACGATCTACAGCATGGCATCACTTTGGTTCACCCCAGATCGAAGACAGTTCACAGATCCGTGCTGATAGTTGAACCAAAAGACTTTTCTTTGGTGACTGATCTCATCCGAATCCAACCGACATTTGAACGTTCAGCATACCAATGTCAAAAACAAAAGAACACCTTTATAAAGAACTAGATAAATAAGTAGCGCGTCAGGCACTACCCTCAATGCTGTTGGTAATATAGACAAGTGTTCGGCTTTAGTAGAGTCTTCGACAAACTCGGCAATCGTAGTTTAAACAAATCTGTTTATTAACCATCCAAAGTGGTGAATATCTTCTGTATTGAAGTGCCCATTCGCTTGATGTTCACTACAATTCATTTTGTTGTTTGTACGGTGGACACCAAAGAAACTGACATCGGCCTGGCATGCCACCAATTTGGCGGATGTCCTGAAGCTTCATTGTTAGAGGTGATAACTATCTAAAGCTCTTTGGGCAGCTTCAGTCTTCGGTATCCCTCCTCGACACGTTATTTACTGGAATGCGCTACATCAAGAAGAACAACCTCAACCTGCTTAGAATCAAGTGGTTCTGGAAACAAAGGCTGCAGTAAGTGTCAGCCACAACCATCTGGAACCATATACATACCACTAACATATCCCTTAAACTGTCAGCAGCAATCGTCAACGAAAATGTGTCAACTCCCTCACTCTATCTACGCTATTTAGACTCATCCAACGGTCACCACAGCGGTTCAACGAGTAGCAAAGAATCCTCCACCACCAGAGGGAGTGTAATCACTGACTAACTTCAACCTTGATAGAATCTACTGCCTCGTATTGGGTGATGCCATTTGATCGTGATCGGAGATAGCGTCTGTGGTCCCACTTATGATCACAAAGGTGTCCTAAGTGCTTCACTTGCTCTTCAGCCAACACGGACTCCCAAAGATGCTGGTTAAGGACAGCAGAACATAGTTCCAAGACTTATGCTGCCAATGTACATTTACGCGTGTTCGCTCTCCGCCAATTCACCCTCATTCCGAAGGGAAAGCGCGGGAATCCGACGATAAGCTGTTGAAGCCACGAGGAAGAGAGACTGATGCTGCAACCTCATAAGGATTTCTGCTTACAGATCAAATAAATCTGTGTAAAAGCGTTAATAAACATTCAGAACTCCGACGAGCACGAGCAGTGATGGTTTCAGAATCATAAAATGCCTTTAGGTGACGTATATCAAAAGTATTAACAGGAATCACAATCGACATTGATGCATACACCCTAAACCATCGAATAGGATCTTTCGCATACACGGTGAAGCTCTATTTGTCGTCAAGAACTGAAGTGACGCTTAACTAAAGGATTTCAACCGATGGTGCCTGCAATATGGAGACACGCTTCATAATGGTGCTCTACAGATGGCAGACGGCTTAACGCCATCCTCCCTACCTTGTGTACCGAGACGACGCCCCGGCAAGCAAAGGCTCAAGCTCTGATAATTGTTGTCATAATTGATTGCAAGTCACCAACTTTCCAAATAATCCTAGTCTTCTTCAATTTCACTTATTCATTGGTTGAATACAAGCAGCTGTGAGTTGTGAATGAACCAATAACCATGCAAGATATTAAATGTGTTACTATGAAGTAGCATTTTAGTTTGGAAGACGTTTTGTGAACGCGTGGGTGGTTGACTGGAGGTGGAATCTTTCGCTGACTCAAGAGTTTTTTCAGCTTAGCGGTGTGCAAAGGAGAAATTCTTTCAGAATGGGGTCATTGTATCAGTGAGGAGAGCCTTATTCTTACAAGGCCACAAAAGGCCAAATTCCTACTTGTCGGGAAATCTTGCTAAAAAGGGGTGAAAAAATCTCTCAATCCCCTCTTTTCTTATTCTTCTAGTAGTACCTCTCCAAAAGGAAATGCTAAAAATTCAAGATGGGCTTTACCCTGCCTCTGGAAGCAAGTCGACGACTCATGGGAAAGGGTCATAGATAATGTGTCGTAAAGGCGTTTATGCTGAGATGTCTGCCAGTGATGGGTTCTGATTGCAAAATAACCGCATCAACTCGTCTGGTTACACTTGGGCTTTGCTATTCATTTTCGAATGCGGAAATAAAAGTTCAAGTTGTCTACAATGGTGACAAAACTTATAGTTCTCCAAACGACATGAACTCGTGCCTGTTATTTGGAAGTAGTTAAAAAAATATCACCAGAAAGGTATGTATGGTCATCTCTACAGGCAAAATTTGATTTTTAAGAATGCCTTCCGAGGGACTAATTCTCACGTACAACTGTTTTTACATGTACAAAGAAATTTGTAACATGTGATAGCTGTGCTACTTAACTCCCATCAACTCATAAAGGATACATTAAATAGCATGATACGTAGCTCCGAGAGGGTCCAATCCCAGAAGGAAATCCGACTTATCTAGACAGAACATTAAAAAACTGTAATCATTTTAGAGTGTGAAGAGGGATTCTGCGTAGAATGAAACCCACCTTCACAACGCTGACCAGGCGAGTGAATATGAACCAAAAAAGGGTGAGTAAAAGTACGTGCATGACTTGTAAACCTCTAGAATGGAGAATAATCAAAAGGAGAGGACTACGTCAAATTTGCCTCATCTATGCCTGACCGACTGTGCAAAATGCAAATCCACAGCCCCAAAAGTAGTGCCAAGACAATCAGCAGAAGGACTGCCTAGAAAATAAGAGACAATAAAGATTCGTACTTTATACCGAACACGTTTTTTTTGAGTGCTGCCTTGACATTCGATTGGATTAATACCATCACCAATCGACTTGTCGCATAATGATTAAAAGGGAGTCAACAAAAGCAAACATCACATTTATGATTCTACAAAGGTGCATATCCATAGTCGCGTCATTACAAAACGTGCAAGAGTATGAGCAATTCTACTTACATGTTTGCCTTTTCGTCGGACCGTTTCATCAAACACCAGATCCGCTACAAGAAGTGCTCCGGCTGCTGCGAAGTGCCGTGGCTCGTCAAATCCCCTCACCTAAGACCGCAAAAGGGTTGTCTTTTACAATGCAAGATTACCGTTAAATAGGTCTGAAGAATTGCTAGCAGAAAACGCAAAATTTGCCCTCTTTGAGGTCCTGTGGATTTAAATAACTTGACCAGCAGTTTTCGTCCGACGGTAGCATAACCACAAAGGGAAATTTCGCACACAATGCAACCGAAACTAAGAATATTCATTTCTTGATAGTTTGGTTCTTTAGTATAGTCTAAAAGGAAAAACAAGGAAAAACAAGTGGTTTGGTGTTTGTAGTTCTTTGTTCTTCTGCTCTCGTTTTTAGCCGAGACAAACTTGACTCAATGAAGGGTTTGTTCTTCATGAATGTTCCCCATTTAGCCAATCTGGTCAGGCAATAGTGATGCTAGCGAAAGTGAGAAACTTAATTTATTTGAGAACAGTTTCAACCAGATTCGACGACTTAGGACTTAGTCCTTAAACAAAAGTGGAGAAATTTCCTATAGCGTTGTAAAAGGCGCAAAATCCTTAGGGTTTTTCCCGTACTTGGCCTATTATGTAAAAACTCTAACTAAAAGAGAAGTATGGTTCGGTAAGGGCAATTGTAATATGCTCGAGAACTTGTTAAAGTTGCAGACGACTTCCTTAAAAAAGGAAGGATGCAGTGAATTAACAGCCTCTTTGGTTAGTTACATCGTTTTGTCATATAATCTACCACTGAAACCACCATCCTTTCTAATCTCAATGCATATTTGACCATCTGCAAAAAACTTTTTACTTACCCAAAAGCCAGCGAACAACTAGAGCATGCAAAGAAAAAGACATACACGTTTTAAATTAATGTGTCACTAAATGGTTTGCAGTTATATTAAGTTATTATATGGAGCAATACCTCGATAGAGCTCAATGGATGCAAGCCCAAATATGCCTAAGCGAGTGTAGAAACGAATTTTCGAACGAGGAATACAAGGCTGCGAGTCTGTCAAATTGATGGACAGAGCAAGTGATAGAAAAACCATTGAAATTGTCCAGAAAATGCTGAAACATTAAATATGGCATATTTTAGAGCAATATTAGTGGTTGCTGCTATTAACTGAGCTGCTATTTTTTTCAACCCAGGAGAGCAAGCAAAGAGGCTACCACTGGTGAGTGTGTGCTCGAGGACCAGGGACTGTCGATTGCTTGAATACGGGTGTGTCTGTGTCTGCATCATTGATCTACTACATAACTACAGTAAGTGAATCCACTTGGCTTTCAAACCATTGGTATTAAAATCCGAGTTCATTTCTGCTTGATGTAAGCCACTCAGACCCGCACGGTAGTATTTTAGCCATTCAAATCCCTCCATTCGAAACAAAGTTAACTAGCACACCCTTCGAGACCTCATTTAAGTTGCCTTTGCAATAAGCTTCAAAGACTTGAGAAATGACTAAACTTGAAAACCGGTGTGCTGTTTAAAAGCTGCCGCCAATAGAGTTTCATTTATCAATTTGTAGGGTCAAATGTGTAATAATGAAGTGTTCTGTATGCACTTCGGCACCTTCAACTACTACAATGGTGCATAAGGCTTAAGGGCATTACCTTTTCCAACTGATTGTTAGGTGCTGACTTTCGTGGCTTTAATTGTACAAACCTCAATAAGCATAAATACAATGATGACTATCGTCAATGGATGACATGTCGGCAAATTGACATCAAAACTGGTTCAGGGATGATAGCACAATGGTTACGAATAAAAGTATATTTCAAATGCAGTTTACTAACCAGAAAATCATAATGCAGTCAATAGGAGTGGTCCGGATTGGAAGAAAATGATTTTAACATCAACATTTTATGATATTCTTGCTTTACCCAACCCCTTTTATTCCAAGAAAGTGTTAAAAAGTTTAGAACTAATGCCGATAAAAGTGGCGCAATAACCAGGACATCTACCGGTGGCGCTAAAAGAGCCAAATTCTTCATTAGTCAGTAATTTGACTAAGACATCAAAAATGGGTGATCAGCAGAAAAGATAATAGATTGCGCTTTCAACCGAAGCAGTGCGGATCTTACAAATCCACAAACCAAGCAGCCCAGCGAGCAATTCGAAGTGAATCTTGTAGTTTCACTTCCTTCTCTAACAAAATACCCAGGTCATTTGGGAGATCTTCTTCATGCGCATAGAAGAGAGGCAGAATAGAGTGCCTATTCGATCTACGAAGTAGAGCCTTTTTACCAAAAAACATCCACCTATAAAGTCTTACCTCCCGTAGTTTCATTAGGTGACGAATGTTATCTCGAACCAGGCCAGCTTTCACCTCAGTAGACGTGTTCAAAAGATGGACAGGTACAATGCCCTAGGTGGGTGACTTCAGACTGAGGTTAACTCGACCAATACCTGAGAGTTGGAGGGCAAGATGGTACTAAGCAGAGATGCCATGAAAATGCTCATACTGTTCTGAGGGAGGATAGGAGAGTCACCTAATAGATTTTGCTGAGGTTTTTGAGAAATTCCTGCTCCCCAAATAAAGTAAGGCACATAAATTTCGTCATCTGTACTTCCTCCATGTCCACCTGCAAGTAAAAAAATATAAGTTGTAGATTATTCTAGAAACAACTGTTGAAAAAAGTCTTAGTCAACTACTTACATGGAATTTCGATAGAGACACATTACTATTGACACTTTAAATGGCGAAGACGTCTGGCCAATCGGTTTAGTCACAAATCTTCACGAATTTATTGACATACGGTTAAATGTAAACACTATCGCTCTTGTTTACATGAAATGAAGCTGCAAAAACCAGTAACACGGGTTGAATCTTATCACTGGCATACCTTCGGGTTTGGTTCCATGGTCCGCGGTGACAATGAACGCTGTCGTTGCAAGGTCCTCTCGACTAAGACTGAGACGGAAATGATGGTAGACCTTCTCAACTACCTTGTCCGCGTTGTCCACAGTTTGGTAGAAAAGACTGTCTTTCGTGCCTACACGGTGAGCTACATCATCCACAGAGCTAAGGTGAAGAAAAATAAGCTTTCCGCATCGGCCATCATCGGTCTCCCCATCCTGTTCCACAAATTTTGGGAGGTCGGATTTAACAAATGCCTAAATGAAGACAGCACTGTGAGATCTAGTAAGCATGATTACGGATGATGGGGTATGGTTCTACACAAAGCCAGAATGAAGGAAGCAAAATAATAAAGAATATGCGGCATTACGATAAAAATTTCTTCCTTATACATGTATGTGGCCGTTAGTGTAGTCATCCAGTTGTGTTTCATTGACGTTGTTAAAAGGTCAAGACGATTGATTTCTCCGAGGAATATATATGACCAAAAGCCATTTTATATCAGCTACAATAACGCCTATTAGGGTTGCATTATGTTTTAACAAGCACATAACATTTGTCAACGGTGTTACATTAGCCAAAAAAGTTCACTCTTCTCAACATTTAAAAGCAATTCTAAGCAGTTATTTTCTAACCTTAACGGACTGTATCTCTACAATGCAGCCACTAAGGAGCTGGAAAAGACCTAAACCCTTTCATGTTTTAAAAATGGAAAGAACAAAGAAATTGCTTAAGTCTAAGCCTTGACGTACATAAAGATTGTAAAGATTAAAAAACGGCAAAACTAACAATGTACAAACCTGGAATTTATCTAAAACAAAGTCATCCGCATAGCTATGAGAATAAGAAACCGCGCTGTAATGTTCCAATTTCAATCGTTGATTCCTTGGATCGTCCGGAAGCAACTTGAAAGAACTCAATGCAACAGGATGTCCATAGGCCCAGCTGAACTGGGTATTGTGCAAAATGGCATTAAACGGTCGAATATTGGCCTTCCAGGCTAAAAAAGAGCGAATTCATTAAATGATGTTGGGAAGAGTACGTTTGAAACAAGCACTATATTGGTGTTGATTCGCAAAATAAAATGCTAGTGCATTCTGACTTGCGAAACTCCACTGTTAGTACCATTTCTAATGTTAAAAATGTCTTCATTGAACCCAGCAAGTAAAGCAACATGACTAGGCCGTGTTTCCGTGGGGGCGTTGGCTTTCACTAAACCCATTTGGCCCTCAGATTTAGCTATTTGTCTAAAAAGGAAAGTAATATTTAAGTTTGCAAAATTCAGCTAAAAGTGAACAAAAAACATATTTTTGGCTTGTTGTCATAAAAAATCAATGCAAAATATAGCCAGAAAAAGGTGTTGACCCACGTTAAAAACTTTACATATTTGTGATTGGTCTCTTCCAAAACACGTGCTCCCAAGCCATCAATAGTGATGAATACCACGCGCTTCGCCAAAGGTGGTGAGATGTCAAATTTAACTGATTCGACGTCGTTGACAACAAATGATTCAAAAGAGGACAGAAAAACTGCCAGTATTGTGATTATGAAACACACCAAAAAAGTTGGCAGAGCAAAAGTTCCACAGTTAAATGCCATCCTGCGAACAAAATTAATTGCTTATCAGATGGACTAGTTTGCAAAATATACAAAAAAATAGTCTAGTAAAATCAACTCAAAAGCCCAAAAAGTCATGCCTAACTTTCAGAACACGCAGCCAAGCTGTCTGCGGGGCAGAAAAATACTTAAAACTATGATGATTTGAATTGCAGAAAAGTTTAATAAAACGAAAAGATCCAAAAAAGGCACTTAAACCTGTAAAAAAGCACGAAAATTAGTTTACCAAATAGGCACATGAACCGAATAACGCAATAACGACCAAACAACTTGAAAATCGGTCTGTAGTTTTCTGTTTCAAGGTCGAGAGTGCAAAAATGAAAAAAACATGCATACAAAATGCATGCGTACTTAACAAAATCAAAGTTTGCATGTAATGTTATAAAAATAAAGCCAAGCTATCCAGTGTTTTGATTGCGTCCCATTTCTTTTAAGCACATGGTTTAAGTTAATCTAGTCATAGTTATAACCAAAAACGCCCATTAATGCATGGCTTATCATCACAAACCCCTAATAAGGCTTTGATGCATAGTTCGAGTTGGTTCATTGCACAAGTTGATTTTAATGGTTGGCAATTTTAGCGTCCCGAGGATTTTTTAAGGTAAAAGAAGGCATAATAACTGAGCAAAATATACATTCTGGAAACAGAGGGATTGAGTGGCCGTTGGCACGGCCCGGAGGCCAACCAACCGGCTAGTACAATATGGCCACCCAAGTGACCGAAACCGACAACTCGAACAAACAAACTCCGTCAGCCTCCCGTGTCAGCCATCACAACGTAATCAGTGCTGCGAGAAGCACCCACGAGCTAACCATGCTAGTCATCAAGACTCGAACGCATGTGTTCTTGTAATGCCATCAATTCCGCGTAGCACTCAATGCGGCAAATGCGTATTTCTTAGTCCTCCTCCCCCACGATAATATGGCCCAATGAAAGATGGGGTATGAATCCAAGTTTTCGATTGGGTCGAGACACACGCAGCACATATTGTGGTTCCAGGCTTTTTTTGATGCCGTGGGAGAAACGTGAGGGTATTGTAGAACCCTGAGCGAATGCAGCGATCGGGCATCATGGGCACGGGATGCACGCATCCAAGTGTGCAAAGCATAAAACGATGCTATCCAATGGCATCCTGCTCATTCTACATCTGTAGATGCACATTTTGACAGAGATAGGCGAATTGCTCAATAACAGAGGAGAGAGCTTATGGAGGATGCTCGACCACAACGTCACTGGTCTCTCTTGGCTGTTCCACTGGACTTGGAGTTCACGGCTAGTGTCGCTTCAGTTGTCAATAGCTTTTCTGCAGAACACAAGGGCGAGGGTGGTGCCGAAGATGAAAGTCGATCTCAGCCCTTCTGTTATGGGATGTGAGGAAATCTCCCATCCATAGCACATGAACTTCTTTCACACCGCCAAAGTTTGCCAGAAGAGATACGGAGCAGAAAAAATCCATCAAAGTCGGGTCCGCTTTCCGCTGCCACCAATGTAGCGTCTCAAGACTTCCTTTAAGGTAAAAGAAGGCATAGTACTAGAGCAGAATATATATATTCTGGAAACAAAGGGCTTGGGTGCTGTTGACGCGGCCTGGAGGCCGCTTAAGTGACCGAAACCGGCGCCACAAGCAAACAAGGCATTGCAGCTATCAATGCAATGTTTACTTTTTTTGTTGCCTTGATAAAGACTAATAGTGTATCTATTATACACCCACTATACTGGCTATAGGTAGTTAGACGTGATGTCGTACCTTAGACGACCTTTTCAAAAAAATATTTAACGTAAGAATCGTATGAGAGCGTTGTACAACGAATGCCTTGCTTAGCAGAATAAAATTTGAGTTCCTCGCGTACGCGTCAATGTTATTGGCAAAGGCGTATTTACAGTTAAGCCTTTTGTGATTTGGCCTGTAGGGTTAGAGTCTAGGTTTGGCCTCAGTCATGAATTCTGCTTTTTCCAAGTTCTTTTATGTGCGGTGTCTTAGATCGGACACCATTAACGGGCTCCGCAAAACGATTTTCACTTCACCGCCCCAAGGTTTATTACAAGACAAGCCTGGCTTCTTTAATGTCTTAAAGTACCAAATAGGATATGGTCTGAGATATCCTACTTGGCGATTGAAGCTTTCTGGCGCTAATATGTTCGCAATATGCGCAGAGTACCCAGACGTCAGAGAGTTTATTGAAATTCTCAACTTGCCAGACACCTTCCAGACGTGGTTTTCACTTACAACGCTTCATATTTGGATGTGTCTAGTCCGCCTTCGTAGGGAAGGGCAGGAGGGCAAGATTTTGAAAAAACCTCTCATTCAGGTTTGTAAATTACTCACTAATACAGTTTTACTCTTTCAGTTCATCTGGACTGACTTGAGAAGTAGAATGCGCCCCTTTGGAATACTTCGCAACCAGCATGACCACGTCGAAGTATTCAACATGCAGTTTTTTGGCTCCATTTTTGCTTATGATGAGGCCTTTTTGATGCACTTAGACGCTGCACTGGCAGCTGCTGTCTGGCGCAATTTATTTCTCGCCTCACCCTACACCTCGGCCGTTCATCTCGACTCCGTTGTTCACTATATCCGCAAACAACTTTCACACCTAGATGCTTTATCAAGTGATCAGATTGTTGGAAAAGGCATGCCAACATTCTTACGGCTTTTCGAGGATAAAATGGACCTCGAATACGCCAATAGACGCCTGCGTTATTGTCTTACTTGGCCGGAATGGGACAAATGATTCAAGGTTTCCATCTCAGGTCTCCTTTTTTACAATTTTTTTGCAGTTTGAAACAATATGAACGTATTTTCACAGATCCATGTATTTATTGGTAATGATAGCATTTGTTTCTAAAAACACCAGGCAAACAAAAATTGAGTATTTACAAAAGCGTCACGTTGGGTGTGAATCGTGTCGTGTCGGGAAGAAGGGCTGAATCAGATAAACAACAAATAAGTTAGTCTTGTGAGGACGTCTGCTTTATCTTTTTACGACGGAAAACGAAAGCGATGGTGATGGAGTAGGCCATCAGTGTAAAATCATAGGAATGATTTCAGATCCCAGACCTAAAGAAGTCAAGTTGTCAGAAACGTGAGTTGCAGATATGGAAGACATGGAGGGGGCGTGAACCAACCCACCTTAACTTCCTTATTCTTTCCGATAGTAAGCATGAAGTTCAAATCACCCAGAAGATGCTGACGTACGATGGGATGGCGGGCATCAAAGTAATGCGCCAGACTTGTAAGGCTATTAGAGGGCAAAGATACAGGCTAGGCTTGCGAACATGGATGGTCGACAGAAGAAATGGGAAGGATGAACTTACTCCTCTCCAGAAATGGTCTTGAAGCACTCATTGCACATGCGTACCTCGCGTTCAAAGCCCATCACCGGGTAGATGGAGCGGTTCAAGGAGCACTTTTCGCACACGGCTTTTCCACATCGACGGCAATGGTGCTGAGAGTGATACACCAGGTAAAGCATTGTTACTACAAGATATCTAGCCCAATTAAACTCCGTGTAAGTTGTTGCGACAGTGAAGCATAAACCCTTGTAGTCCTGACGGGTGGTCTGACGGTTTATGGGGATCGGCTGTGAATTAGTAGCTGGTTTGGATAGCAAAAATGCGCGATGATTAAGCAATAAGTCTGTGGAGTTAGAGGTGACGGTTTTCGCAGGTGTATGGAAAGATTTGAGAGGTGTATGCACCTTGTGAAGGTTGGTATCTCGAATGCATTACTCGTAACTACAAACGACGCGGGGGAGGCAGTTTCCATTTAAGGTCAGCTAATGTATACTATCCAAGCAATCTGCCGAATCAGTTATGCGGCACGACACAAAAGTGAGTGAGCATAAGCTTGGTTCCTGGCCGATTCCAAAACTTTGCATGGTTTAGAATCTTGATTGGATTTAAAAACAGGATGGAAATAACACCTGGACTAGTGGAAAGTCCAACCTTTGGCCCGTGGTCGGGCCGGATCCATCTACTAGCATGGCATGGAGATTAGGGAAGCTGCCAAACTGCATATAATTCCTCATTATTTCTCAAAGCCGCATCAAATGTACAAGTTTTATGTTGAATACTAAAAAAAGGCAAGAAAGCGAATGCTTGTGAGATTGGGATGTCAAAGTGTTCAAAAGTTTGGCTAAAAAATAACGGAGCAAGCCTTTTTGAACATGAGGTTAAACAGTATACCATCAAAAAATGGACCAAGAGAAGAGTCGATCATTAAGGAGGAGAGGATACCAGCTTTCAACAAACGCTAAATTTGAGAATCGACTCCCACTAAGCTTGCCTATCTTAAGGACGACCGTCACTAAAAACGGTCAACAGTTTTGAGTTTTGGTATATTTGTGAGATTTTATTCACTCGTAGTGAACTGGGAACAAGGTAGATGAATGGAAGAGTAGTAAGGGTATCTCGACACATACCCAAGGCTCTTTTACAAACGACCTTGAACCATTTCAACTGAGAGACCTTGACGGATTCGGTCACTTGATATAATGGGAAAATAGTGGTTTCACATTTAGTTGATACAGTTAATTCCCAAAGTAGGAAACAGACAGAAATCTGAACAGATGGTAGAGTCGTTTACATGCATCCACGTATCCATATACATAAAAGGAACTGACCTGTCGAACACCAACCAACATGTCGGTCCACATTTTTTTAATGTTCCAGAAGAAGGGGGCAGAGCAGAGCTGACAGACATCAGACTCGGCCCAATTGGGTGTCTCCTGACGTCTAACACGGCGGCCATGGGCGCTTTCACCATCAATAAGCCAGAAGAAGACGAGACCATCCAGACCTGTAGAGATGACGTAGGTGGCGACGTTGGCGGCAGCGGACCGGGAACTATTTGCATCATCACCGCTGCTAGCGGTAGTAGTGGATATGACTGGTTTGTGCCACCACTTGGCCGAGGTAACGGTACTCTTGTGACCCTGTAACAGCAAAACGAAGGCCATTTAGCACGTTCCGTCCGTCTAGATTTTATTTCCTCTATGCAGCTCGATATATCTTTTCACCCGCCTACTAGTCTTTGCAGAGTTTGTAGAGCGGCACAAAATCTGTTCAAGGTTCAGTTCTTTCGGTGCTAGCAAAGACCGTCCAATGACTGTTACTCGAAAAGTACAGCCGGAAACACAAAGCCATCCAACGTTTTCTCTGCTTCCACGTCCCTGCGCCTGTTAAGTAATACGACAGAGAACACGGCCTACGGGTGTCTGTCTCCGTGATGTTGTGTGGTTTGTGGATCAAATTTTTCTTCTCCATTTAACAGAATATAAAAAATTAAAAAAGATGAAGTCACTACCCTACCTCCATTTTCCGAAAAATCAAGCTCATTACCTGCCTGTTATACCTACCAATGTGTGCAACAGTGAACAGAACCGCTTCTGTACTGATGCATGTAAGGTTTGTAGCGATGAAATTTATTCGAAACCATGAAGGTAGTTTTCTATTTTGCAAAATCTAGAAATTGAATACTCTTTTCTTGTAGTAACAACAAAAAATGAGCCAATAGAATACAATACTGATCATCTGAGGCCTCTCAATGCGCCAGTCACTAAATAACTTGGAGGTAATGAGCGTAATCATTGATGATACCCACTCTAAACTTGGTGAATCGCCTTTCACACTGCACAAATTCGAAGCAATAAGAAGACAGCCCGGCCAGGATATGAAAGACTGGGCAGGCTCCCGTAAAATTGGACGATATGCACAATTTATTTTCATAGACTGCTTCCCGCCCTGTCGGCAATATGACTGTTAGCAACAGATCTTGGCGAAACCAATTGGGAATTTTAGGGAACATGCTCATAGTTTAAAGAAAATATTAACTTGAATACGATCCGATGGCAATCAAGAGGCAACCTATCTGGAGGTGTAAAGACTTCCTTAAGAATTGATGGCATAAGACTAAACTTGCAGTTTTTGACGCTTACCGAGATCAAACACTGGCAGATTTGATTTAATTAAATGAATAAGAAACAGATCCTGCATTGCTAGCAGAAAAACTAATACCAAGTTCTCCAAAACAAGTATGGCAACTAAGAGCCTTTTGTAACACAAAGGTTTGGATTTTAAGAGAACATAAGGGGTAATGTTAGCGGGCTTGTTGCGGTTTAAAAAACATGGGGCAAACACTAAGCTTTTGTTTTCTACAAATAAACTAGCAATCGATCGAGGCTAGCAGGATATTTCAATAACGATAGAAATAAACTTTTGTTTTTTTCTCGTTTATGAATCCACACAATGAAAATCAAAATGGGAGCTGTAGTGACATTGAATATAAACAGCATGGACTGCGCGTCGATTTATGCCTACGAGAACCTTACTAATTGGCAATAAATACAATTGATAAGACTTCAAGGTTGTTAAATTCACCTACGTGTCTAAATAACCATCGAATGATATAAAACGACTTTAAAAGCTCATTTGCAGCAGACTGAACTAAACACATTCGGATAGTTTAGAAACAGATTCGAGATACATTTAGAATATTACTTCGCATCAATGGTAAAAGAGAACCGTTTGGTTAACGTTCTGCTGATGAAAGAGCTTACCGACGAAGTTGGGATTGAAAGTACCAAAAACGACAAAATATAATGAAAAAATTACCTAGTTGAATAAGAAAAAGCTTACTTAATATGATGCGAAGGAAATAGTTCAAGTTTAAGCTCGATCAATTGAGCAAGAAAAATCGAACTGTTTTAAAATTATCCAAAAAAGAGGGATGCGCCAAAGCAATGTTGACAAATGCCATGAATATATGAGTGTAAAGCAAGACAAAGAAGGGCTTACTTGGAGTTCAAAAGCTGTTCCTTTGCCACCTCCAATGTCCCAAAGAATAACGGAATTATCAGCAGACGACGAAATAAGACGAGAAGTCACCCCATCCCAGCACATGGAAGTCACGCCTTTGGTGTGACCGTGGAGCTGGCGGATCAACTCGTAGGAAGAGAGGTCACGCGACTTGGCGAAACTGAGAAGAGTGATACGTCCATTGGCATCTCCTATGAAGAGGCAGTTTGTGGCTACATCAAATCTAAAAATTAAAAAGTGAGCACAATATCAAAATGAGATGGAAGGATAGCAAGTATTTCAACAACTGTTTGAAAACAGCTCCTACTGGAGACAGGTTCCAGCGGCTTCAACATTGAACGACCCCAACTGCTGGCCATTTTCATCACTGAACCAACTAGCGGTTTGGTCTTTCGAGGTTGAAATGATAAGCTTTAGCTCTCGGATCCACAAAAGCCCAGTAATCCGATCGACATGCGCTAAAATGTCCCGATTGTGATTGATGCTATTGTAATCGCCACTCAATGTAAAGTCTGATATCGTCCCATTCGCCAATCCCGTGCACACTCGGTTTGTTTGTTTGTCAAATAATATTATAACGGCGGGACCTAAATAATAATACATTTGCCGACAGGTGAGCACATACTTGGAAGAGCTTTCTCAACGGAAGGCCAGTACCGCCCACTGTCACGCATTACCCATAACCGTAATGCCCTAAATTATTTGAGCATAAAAACAACGCAATGTAACAACCTGTCATCAGAGCTAGTCAAAATGTAGTTCTCTTTTGCAAGAAAAACAGCGTCATGTACATCACCTTCAAACCCATTAATGATGGAAATCAAATCTGGCTTGCTACTATCTTTCAGGCCTGGAGTAACAATGGAAGCCATAAATCAATTGAACGACGAGTAAGTCCTATTTCCACCACCGACAGCCCCTAAAGAAGCCGCCTTCCCTTTCGATGAATTAAACGAAAATCTGCTGCTATTATAAATTGAAGTTATGATTTGCTTGTGGGTGTATCTGGTGCATTGTTATGACGCTTTCCGCAAAATTCGGCAATTTAATTTCGTTTTTACAAAAAAATTTCAGACATAAAATAGCTCCAAACGCATTCACGATAATTTCTGCTCTTGAAAAATTGTGAGCTGCCAAAAGTTTGGCTTTTGAAGCGACCCCACATTTGGCCATAAAATTTTCGTGAAATTGAGATTTTTTTCCTTAGCCTATGCGCAGCTACTATTTCTACTGTAAATGTAGGCGTTTTGTAGGAAGGGTTTTCTAGTCTAGCAAGCATCTTTATTTAAGTTGATGCATTCTGAAACTTATGCATGCATTGGATAACCGGTAAAGCTGTCATTTCATCACTACACTTTGAATTAAATCCTGTAAAACTTGTTCATTTGCTGTTTGACAAGACGAGATTGTTCATGTGTATTTTTATTTCCATCTATAGCCATAGTTGGTTGTGAACTTTTCAATTAGACTAAATTCTTTTAAATATAACGCATCGAGCCTTTCCGGATAACGCATTGAGCCTTTCCGGAGGACAAAAGACGACACGATACTAAAAAGGAAAATGTTTATTTGTCTTGCAGAAGGGTTGAAAGGCTACCAGCAGAAGTGCAATGGCCGAATTGTGTGATCTGAAATAATTTCTTAAAAATAAACCACTAATTTTACGGTACGTATAGTAGGTTCCCAAATGACACTGCTCCGCACGTATTGCTTATCTCCATTTTCACCATAGCATTATCTGCAAAAATAAAGCCAATATGACCTGCATGTTTGCGTGCCCAATCGATCTTTCAAAGTTTGTCTGAGGGGCTGAGGGGCATATGAAATGGATAATACATCTCAAGAATTGGCCCTTAAAAAGGATAAATACACAGACCTAAATCGAAAATTTGCCTTTACTGTCTGCATTGTTGTGATCGCTTACTCCACTGTCATGATCATCCTCATTCTGAATCACTTCCGGAAAAACAGTCGTCTCCTACGTGGATTTCCTGCCAACAAGAAGCAGTGCCAGGATGCTGGAGCCGTACTAAATAACGAGTTTGCCCGTCTCAACTTCGTACTTCTCCTAAGTCTTCTTGAACTTGACCCCTTCCCAGGGGGCAGAACCCCTTCATCCGAGGTCAGTGACACCTCTGCCGTTTTCAACGCTGCTATCAGTGGTATTCTCAGGCAGACAATGAGAGGAAAATCTCTGCCTCGGAGTGTGGAATTCTTTCGCCGCTGTTTGCAACTCTTAGAGACGGATTCTGTGATTGGGATGGACGAAATTGCTGCTCAAGACATGGCTGGAATTGAGAGGAGGCTTGCACAACTTGAGGCCGTGGATGAACAACCCCATTTGATGACTAACGACTCAAAAAGACGAAAAAGCCGTGTACATTATACCTACTGATTCTTCTGCATGATGCCTTACTTTCCTTGTTTGTAAAGAAATTAAGGAAAAGCAGTGAGTCCAAGATAGCTCACTCATAAAATTGATCCAAAATAGTGGCTCCCATTGTGTGACCACATGGATGAATTAGCAAAGTATCATATGCATAGGTGAAGAGAACTCGCTAGTAATATGCTGGAGTTCATTCATTGTCCTGCGGTTCTCCGCAGCAAAGCCACTAGCTTAAAAGTGCTTCACTTATTATCGGCACCATCCGTGCAAAATAATGCGCCACGAGAAAGGCATGTAATCACTGACTCTCGAGGACTCGATGCTGTTCGCGATGTAACTCGTCGACTACAAAATCAAAAGAGTTCAGGGGAGATCTGGCATCGTGCTCTTCACCAAAGAGTAAGATTTAGGTCTCGAGATAATGTGAAAATGTGTAAGCATGGCTTTGAGGTCATTGTAAATGGAATAGCTATTTAATCGTTTGTAATTACCCTAGTGAGAGCGAGCATAGAAAAATGCACTTTAGCGGAATCCACTGAGGTCTCTTGTGGCGCTCCGAGTATTTTCTGAGGTATAAACAAGCCCAAGTGCTGTGGAGGGACATCTCACTAACGTACAAAAGAACTCGGGACCTAATGGCACAGCCCGGAGGCCATGTGGCAGAGAGGAAGTATGACCCGTCAAGAAGGGTCAGCGTAAGGAACAGCAGCGAGCCACTTATTCAGGCATATGCGTGAGGTACGAGAAATAGGAAAAAAAGTTTAGGGATCCGCGTTTCATGCCACTGACTTCAATACTCCTCAATCCACCGGCCAGTACGGAGCAACCATGTCGCTGCAGCTTCGAATGCTTGAGGAGTAGTCAATCTACTAAGTTAAACACTGAATAAACAATAAGGCATATAAGACGGGCTTAAAAATCAAAGAAAAACAAGATCAATTAAAGCAATGTACAAACGTATTCATTCATATGAGTTAATCGCCTCCGGGTTACATAAAAGTACTTTCAACAGTTCAGCAGGGACCCGCGCCACCTTACGTGGGAATCTAACAAGGGTACGAGGGCAAATCATTTCCGTCCAGCTGGTGGGCAAAAGTGGACACCCCGATGTGGCACCAAGAACATTCGCGGTTCCACTGAGGAGCGGGCGTCCGAGACCCAGCACCACACCAAGCTCTTCCTCCGCCGTTGAGAGGAGATAAGTAGTCATAGCGGCGCTCGATCCAGTGACACCGTGTGCTGGAGAGGGCTGAACTGCGCCCGCAACGGCACGCGTCGCAGCAATCACCACACCGACCTCAGGACAGCATGCCTCCGCCTCAGGAAGGCACGTGGAAGCGTACGCACCGGAATTAGAGCCCACGATGTTTATGACGCGCCCACGGACCAGATCACCGGGACGGAAGGAGAGTGTGGGATCGGCCCGATCTCGCTGAGTCGCACGAATATCCTCACGGCGGATCATGCCACGGAATTTGCCAGCTAGGGGTCGATCGCCTATTCCAACGAGATCACAGCGAGCAAAACGGCGTGTGATACTGGCGACCTGCAGAGAGGAGTTAAAGACGGTAGTACTGTTTGTGGAATTATTAGCAGTATCTAACAAAAGTGGCAGCCATGCCTTCAGTGCAAAAATTTCACCAAGATATCAAGTAAAATAACAGCCTAGAGACACAAGCACTGGTGTCTGATCGAACATACATCGATTAGTGTCGTAGAACCAAATAACTAGAGTAATACCTTTGCGATGACAATTGAACCGATGTCGGGCGTTGGACAGGCTCTCCGTACGGGCACCACAGAAATCCTAACCTGAAGTTCTTAGTGATGAAGTAATTCACCATTACTCGAGAATCTGCTTCTGACGACTTATTAACACGGCCTGCAACAGTGGAGAGAATTTTCCCACAATGAACATGCGTAAAGTCGCCTTCAACTGTTTTCTCGTCCTTAAAGCCGAGGAATGTTCCTTTAAGTAAGTAACTAAGAAGATATTTATACCGGGGATGACAAAAGACCCCATTATGAAATTGAAGCCACGGACGAGCCACCAAGGCCTTCGAACTGCACCAAAAATCGCTCGCAGCGCCTACATTGAAAATGCTAAAACAAAGTGCCTTTAATTAAGTTAGAAAAAAGCTATAAATACCTAATCATTGTCTGAATTCTATAAAAATATTTATAAGGTAATGATTTTCCGTTTCGATATCAGTGGTAGTTGCTAAATTTGTGATGTATATTCCTCAATAGGAAAAACAGGCAATAATGCTGTGCTGAAGAGGTGGAACTTCAGAAATTTTTTTTCAACTGCAACGGCTCAAAGATCTGTACCGCAGACTGGTATGGAAAAATCTTAATGCATTTCATTGCTCTCGCGCTTGTTTCCTTTCGTGGCTGCCGTAGACATCAGACATTCTGATGTTTCTGTGGCAGTCATTAACTTGGGCAAGAGCAAATGCAATTCTTTTTAAACACACGACACTACTCATTACACTCTCCTTAAAACCTGCGCTACACAAAGACTGTGTGACTTTTAAGTCAAGTATTTTTTGGGCCATTTCTCAGTTTACTTAGCTTGGAAGATCCCGATCTTAATATTCCGCTTCAAGCTGTATTAAGATAACTTCTTCGATTGGACCTTGCTGCTCTCTTTTTCTCTAGTTGGATTAAATTGTTTGTTAACAACTCACGGAATGTGATTCCGCAAATTTCTGCATTTATCAGGATAATGGTGCTCATCCTTCAGCTATTCAGCTTCATTATGTTAGACCCCTTGTTTTACCTGATAGGTCCTCTCACTCTGACTCGGATGACCTTAAATGGATTTTGCTCCTCAATAGGCTTTCTTTAGCATCTTTTCCTTTTCGACCACCAACTTCAAAAGCTAGCGAAATCCTAAATGGAATGTTATTTCGTGGTGCTCTGGGAGAATGGGAAGCTACATCTCCCGAAGCTGCTATCAGCAGACAAGTATCGGCGCAGCGTCAGGACAAGACAACTTTTTGAAAAAACTGGTTGCGTACTAATATGCTAGAAGACTTCACAAGAATTCGCTCAGTGCGTATGTAACTATTGCCACTGACCCGGAAGTCTTGAAATTAATCTTTGATGTCTGCAAATCTTTTGTGGGGTCCTCTACAGCAGCGGTTTAACGGTGAGGCATCGAGCTGGCTGCTTACTTCCCTAATATTCACCGCTATAGTGCCAGATTTGTCATGGCAGGTGATGAGGAGCTTTGAGTGTCAGCTTGAAGAGCCTTTAATAATTTCACGCATTGATCCAATTCACAACATACGAAAGTGTCACTGCACTACGCCGCATTTATCTAAAAGGATTCTCAAAATTCTTCAAACGACACCGTGAATGGGAGCTCACATCGTTATTTCTCTTACAATACAACATGCCGGTTTTTGGGTCATCGAAAAGTCGACCTTCTTACCGCGTCTAATGTGTCTGTGGCCAGAACCCAACGGCGGTTTCTATAAATTTTCAAACCTGTAGCAGTGAATGCTTTGCATGATGCCAATGAACGCAGGCCGACTGCTAAGGCCTTTCCACCGGAATCTACAAATCGTCAAACAAGACGTCTGGTAATGCATTCTTGAATGGTTTAATCACAACAAATGATATTTGGTAACTGAAATTAAAGATACTCCGAGAGCTTCGTCGTTTCGACATCCAAATATCTAGAGGGTTTGTTCCCCAAGGCTGCTGAAAGACGATTTGTTCTTCGTGGCACAACAATCCGTCTGCTGTAACTGAATTTTCCTAGTCAAGTTTAGGCTATGCGTTGGTCATTCTTAACTCCATTTTCGCTGGTTAGGGGGCATACCTATCTGTTCCACTTCACAGCATTCCGAAAAACTTTTGCTCGAGACGGAGAACCATGCGTAGTAGTCAATGGAAATGGGATATATTTACTACACAGAAGGTAGAAAGCATTATTGAATAGGAGCTGTAGTCAGCAATTACTGACGGTGTCTTGACATTAGTAATCAATTGATACCGGTGGAAAATCGCCCATACCTTTAAGGCCGCCATCATGTCTGCAATTCTCTTCAAATGCACGATACTGGATTGCGGTGCGGACGATTACCCAGTGAAGCACTGCAATGCTTCACGTTCCCAGACAATTCAAAGGCCAAGGGTCAGGGAAAGCATGATCCGTCTGGACACAGCAGTTCTTTTACTATCGGTTGGACGACCGCAAACGATCGACATAAACCATCTTCAAGAAAATGCGTATCAGAATGCTTCAAACTGTAGACTCAGGTGACAATTATGTCCACCAATCACAAAGTTATTAAATTGTAAATATTTTAGTCACTTCTTGCGTCTTGGTGTCGGGACTAATTAAGCCATTTTTGATGCTGTTATGAATTATACACCTTCTACGGAAAACTGAATTCTTCGTAAACCGCAACTGTAGAGCACTTTGCATGGCTGCAGATATCCCGATATTTTCTCATGCTGCTGAGGGTGGAGTGATTGTCCCAATGGCTATCATCAACCACTATCGCCTTCTGACACTACCACAATTACATTCTTGTGTGGTCAGAAAATGTGGCTCAATTTCGACCTCCCTAAGGCCCCATTTCTGCAATGCTAAACTGGCTCTAGGGTTTTATATCCTCCGCACTCTGTAAGGGTGATTAAAGATGAGACTTTTTGATAGGTGAACAAAAGTCTGTCCGTCTACTTTTAGCTCTTGATTTTTTTTTTCTTTATTTCTACGGTACGAAACTAATCTTCACTCTGTGTACGTCAGTCAAATGCTCACATTCAAACTGCTTTGAGCGCAAGTATTTTTAATGCCCCAAATTGCCGCAATGTACGCTTTCTCCCTCTAGCGGTTATAAAACCAGTGGTGGATTGGTGGAAGAGTGGAAATATTGCATAAAATGAAGTCATTATTGATGCAAAAGATGTACAGGCGTAACATTTCGTTTAGCTGTGCTTGTTCAATGCAATTTGAGTTTTCGCTCTGTGATAACACTTTTGAGGGATACATGCGGCCTCCCAGGTCCGCTATACGTTAGACAGTATTATGGGAAACAATATAGCTTCTAATATGCAAGCAACATTTGCCCTAAAAGCTACATTTCCTTCAGCTAGAGACCGATCGTTTTTATGTTATATGCAATGCACTACATTACGTGTTCTTATAATATTTTATTGTGCATGTATTATTATTGTATTACAAAGCGGACTTTCAGGATCCATGGAAAAAGGACAGTACGCATGCAGGTCACACTTTCTGCGGCTCAAAAATGGATTGGACGGTTAAACAATTTTTAAAGGCTAATAATGTTCAAATTTCTCTTTGATGCTTTGCATAGCATCAAATGCAGCGGCAGTTTCTACTATTTCCCTTTCCTCATTAATACAATGTGATGGAGAGTAAAGCAAGCACTCTTAACCCCTCATTTTTAAACCACTTCCTAATTACACGAGAACGAAAACAAAAAGTAAGTGTGCATAACACCATGACACGAACTACTGGAGCCACGATTGAACAGTGTCCAACTGCATGGTACCCTATTTGTGATTGTAATCTAAAATGATAAAAAGGGAAGTACCTCAAGCAAGTGCACATTCCCTCTTGCTTTCCTGATCCAGATTTAAAGTCTTGATGATAAACTCACCTTTCTTGAAAAGTAAATAGAGTTTTTTCCACTTTTTGGCCGTTATGCGTGCATTCCTAAAGTCGAGTAAAACGTTCAGAACAATTTAAAAAGCGGTTGAATATGTTCACAGATTGAAATTTACCCATCTATTGAATCCGTCTCCTCGATATATATTCTCGGTAAACGATTGGCCAAGGAGGCGTCGGACAGAGCTAACACATTTAATTGCATTGGTGCCAATCGTCGAGGTGGTTGTTGTCTACCGAAAATATTTTTGCGTATGTAGCGTTTTTTTAGGCCTGAAATTCAGAAAATTACCAAAACCACCACATTCTTGACAATGATTGTGCTAAATATCCATTTATATTGCTTGTAATGGAGTAAATCGAATAATTAGTCGCGGTCTCGAATACTGACGCAAGCAAAACATACGTGAATTGCCGTATGGATGCCGTGAGATCACGAAAAATTGGGTTTTGAACTTCAACTCTTAAGCACGTTGATTAAAGTGGTCTTTACAGCTGTGTAGACCCATCGCCAGCAAGATGTCAAATAAATCGAAGTAGGCTTCATTTAGTACCTTCATTTGTTTACCCAATAAAACCACCTTACTCAGCCTCATGAATACTGCAGAAACGGATGCTCATTAGTAAAATCACTTATGCTATATCCTAAAACCTCTAAGACTTGACAGATGCATAAATTAAGGCCTATATTTGACAAATTCCAAGCAAGATTTGATAAGCCACCAACGTTTTAGGTCTTCATTATGCGTATCTTTGCCTTGATAGTTAAGAAAAATATTCTTTTACCTAAAGTGCATTAGGATCGGCTTGATAGGCGAAAGCACGCATCTTTTAATTCGCAGTTATCTGATTGGCTGTTGCAATTATCGTACGTCAAATCATGGTCGTCGTTTAAAATATCGTCTGATTTGTGAATCTGATTGGTCACCTAGTATTTACTCCAACCGTAAGCCGAAGGATATGCACAACCCAATCGAAATCTAACTTAATATTTTTTTCGGAAGCATCTCTCAAATTTTAAAACAATAACCTGGAAAGGAGTCAGCATTTTTGTATTTCTGTTGCCCTAAATGGGAAGTGTGCATTTCATTAATGGGATTAGGCTGATTGTGGCTATTTGAAGTACAAATGACATGTTAATCTAGCCTATCCGCGACTTATTAATCGCAGCTAAATCTTAAACGATATTCTTACCTTATTTATTTGAACATGCAAAAAGCCATACCTTCTCCAAAATGGAGAATGCCTTGCGCGTAATTTTCTATTGGGACGTCGCTCTTCATGAATTAATACCCATACATGATAATGTGCAAACCGTTGTTTTTATTCCTCAAGGCATTGTCGAGACGCTATGGCACTGTTATCCTTGGAAATTACGCGACAGTAAGTTTGTCACTGGTAACGCATTGCGATACCTTTGGAAAGACCTGGTTTTTATGCATTCGGACTTTCCGTGGCACTTACACAACGCACGATTGGTAAATTCAAACAAAAATCAAAAGCAAGCATTCCTAGTGTCAGGCGCCGATACGCATTAACCGTAAAACATATGCATTAGTCCCAAGCCATTAAGCGAACTGTGACCACTTTGGGAGTCACCAAGCGACGTGGACACTACCAAACATTTGGGTGAGTAATCCAGCATTACCAACTCTCACATTCTGATGCACCGACTACGCGTGATTCCACATAAATTTCAAATTCTTATTACTGTACCGCTAAATTGGCCTCGAGTTTGGTGCTCCCTTACTCAGGGGAGACACAAAGCCCTGACTTTAGAACGTGATGTGACTGACCCACAGAACGCGTATTCGTTGAGAACTCGGTAGTTATAGAATAAAAAATTGGACTCCTACACCAACTACTTGTCACATAGACGCAGTTAGAAGTGGCCAATCCAAGGCAAAGGGTTTGTCAGTAAGAATGAATCACGTTTGCCTACGACTACAAATCTTAGACAGTAATGTCACATTCCGACTTTTGAAAGCGATTAAACTTGCGCAGTTGCCTAGCTCCTTGAAGGTACATTTGTGAGTTCAGGCTGTTCAAATCTACTACACTTGTGAACATCTTTGAAATATGGTGGGTCTATTTGATTAATCATAAAGTTCAATTTCTCGGACAATGCAGACTCAGGTGCTCCCGAACCACGAATGAAGCAATGTATACAGAAAGCCCAGCAAGGCACTACTCGGAGGCGCAATGTACTCAAGTTGCAGAATCTTCAGAAAATGCAACAAGATATAGCAATGATACAAACCCACCAGATGTACCAAAATGCTATTAAAAATTCAGAGCCCAACCGAATGCAACCAAAGAACACGGATTAAAGAAGAATGTAAGTAGGTAGCCGAACTCCACCTCCGATTGTGCTGCAGGACTTATAACCAGTGCATGAAAGTGACCGAGATCGAAAATACGAATATCCGCACTAGTTGATCATACAGTGCATGATGAATTTATTTCCATAAAAGAAAAAACACGAACGAATAATTTGCGAAACCCAGATGAAAAAATCCAGCTAAAGTATACCAAAAAACCCAAAAGAAGTGGAGCATAATTACAGCCATGAGGTGAAGGAGAAAGAGAACATTTTGGCAAAAAAACTGAGAAGTGCAGAAGGGTGCAAAAAACAACGTCGATGGTGGCAAAATACGACCAGTGGTGGTGATGTGAAACGACGATTTCACTAACCCGGTTTGTTAACAAACTTGTCGCGGTAGCGTAAAAAGGGCGCTGAGACGAAAAAGGATGGGAGGATATTCTAGCAAAAAAAAGCAGAGCTAAGAAAATTACGGCTAGAAGGTAGCAGCTACAGATTAAAAACAGTCCAGCGCACCTTCTCCACTGTCTTATAAACAAGTTTGTAAAGATCGTCAAAACAGTTCTCTCGCGGTTCCTTTTCAGCACAAGCAGCGTCAAGGACACCTCGGTACTGCTCCAAAGTGAGACCCATAAAATCATCTGAAGCAGGTGAAAGATACCTAAAAATATGGAAGAAATGAGTTAACGACATACTTTGCACAAATTGTCGTGGCGTCATGAAGAAGCTGTTGATGACGCTCATCCACCGACTCCGCATAATCTTTCTTAAGCATCAACTCGGTAAACTCCTTTTTGTAAGCATTCACAGCCATAAGGAAAGTTAGTAGGATTGAGGTGGGATCGCCAGCTAGAAACTGCACAAATTTGACGAAGCCTCCTACATACCTCAATGAAGCCAACTAGCAGAGATTCCTCAAATAGAACGTCACTTAATGTGAGTTGGTCATTCACGATTATTTCAGCACAAAATTCAGAAAAGAGGTCGCTTTTTAAGAAGTCTGGGAACAAACTAAATTATGTCATTGCAGGCCAGAGTTGCAGACATACCTGAAATAAAGTCTGGACTCAGTAAATTGGAGGCAGGGTTCAAAAACAGCGATATCAGAAGGGTTCTCTAAAATTCTTACTAAACGATGGATATAGAATGAAATCGCATACATAAAGCTTCCAAAAGAAGTCCTTGAGGCAATGCAACGGGGAGTTTGGCTTCACGAGATATGTAACGGAAGTAAATCGTTGTAACACTGTTAACCGGTAAGTGTGATATCTTCTCACGCAATTCGTCAAGTGTTGCATTTGATAAAGCAGAATTCTCTAATTTAAACTTGAAGGAATTCTCCTTGCTGTTCCGTCTACTCATGCATCCAGAGAGTTCCAACCAGAACCGAAAAATGTTTTCAGAACTAACTGATCTTAAAAACTGTGTAAAATAAGTCAACAATAGTGGATCTTTGATAACATTTTCAAATAAAGGGCATAGTCTCGAGAAACCCAAACTCATAACTCGGAGAAGGGATGAACTGTTGCCCACGCGCGCGACCTTGAGATGGATGCAGTGTCTTTAATGTGGCGCCTGAGAATTATTCAATGAAATGCATTTCAAAGCTGCAAACTATTGCTACTTCCTAAAAAACCTTTGTCAATTAAAGTATAAATGGTGAGCTTTTAATGCAATGTAACTGGGTGGTTTTAGCATTCAAGACTGTAAAAAGATAAAATCTTAGGCCCGTTTAGTTTATCTTTTAATCACAATAACAAGATTTCAGCGAATTTTAAAAAAGGCTTAGTTATTACACACCACAAAAGACAGCAAACATCACCGACGCTTGCTGCCTTTCGCAGACAAAACCATATGCGGAACTCCACATTATAGAGAATCGTGCCGTTTCTTTCTATGATGCGATAGCCTCTTCAAAAAAACATGTCCGAACTAAGAACATAATTCGAGCTAGTCCTACAACTTCCTCAGCGGTGTCTTGCCTGATCCCCTTGAATCTACTTAATGCAGAACAAAACTCCTAGGAGGGTGGTAATGGGAACGAGCGGAAACCGCAAAGCGTAACGCACACCACTCAACCTCGCTCTTCTCCCACCCCCTATTGGGGCCGGCTATTCTTGGCAAGGCGACCAGGTCGCAATTTATTCAACACTTAATAATTCTTTCATAATCATTAACAAAGCATTTGTGAGATAGAATGGCGCTCGCATAAACATAACCGGGTGTGTAAAAGGGAGCAGGAAAGAGGAGAGGAAGAGACAGCATTCAAGACGTAAACAAAGAAAAGTTGACGTCGTTCTCTTCCTTTCCCAACTTCACTCCTGTCGCCTTCTCCCCCCCTTGAATTCAAAGCTGTCGCTAGGTCCGTCGCACAACGAGCGGTGCGAATGCGTTCAACACACCGACCAGCCTCTCTGAGAGGTAAGAGAATGGGCAGATGAACCACTGTAATGCCTACAACACAGAAGGGTTACATTCACTGTGCATGTTTGGCAATGCACATGCCTTGTAATGTTCCCAGACGTATCTCAGGGATTGTAACCCAGTCCTTTGCGTAACTAACAGATAATGAACCTACTGCTAGACGGGTAAGCATGTTACATCGTTAAGTCTAACTTAGGCGCTACGGTGTAGCGAAATCTGCTCAGGAATCCGCTTTAAAACATCAACAATCTCGATCATCATCGGCAAATGCTGTAACGAGTCAGCACAGAGGGAAGGGTTCAGTTCGCATCAAAAAAACCATCGAAAACCACCTCAAACTCAAGATCAGCAAAAATGACCAGCAATGGAGGAGGATATGAATGGACGCTTCTCACATTTTTTAAAGCAAACGTCCGGTATAGTACGCGAAATTCGGGAATCGCATCGTTGTCAATGATCACTGTCGTACGGCTAGTGGGAAATCACCGAAGAGTTTGCAGCATTTAAAGTAGAAGCGCAATCATGAGATCCACACAGGTGGACTTCCCAATTGTCGCGACTCGGCTATCAGGCTGACATCCTATTCATATCACCTATGGTACTTTCTGCATGCTTATAATAAAAGCCATATCCGGACTAGTATGCTTCAATTCACCTTCAAACCCTACAACAATCTAGGGCAAAAACTCTCAAGGTCAGTAACACTTTCAAAGTCGCCTATCTGGGAAGGTGATAAAGGTGCAAAAGTGACCAAGAGTAGGAAGGTCTTATTTCCCCTGTCAACCTAACACCTGACAATAAAGTGATTCTAGTTGTACGTTTAACTTTTCGTCAGCGTCACACTGGTAACTGAAGCCCTCGAAATAGAAGCAGATATAGGCGTAAAAGTACGTTTTTATTCCTCACCGAGGCAGCAGAGGAGGACCGATCACTAACATCTATTTTACCTCACATTGCGTAAGTTAGACAAATTACCGAGCCCATAAGCCGACTAAAGTGACTACCGTACCTGTCTCACATAAAAGTAGTTTTGAAGTTTTTTTTCTCAAGCCCCCCCTCTCCCCACCGTTCTCTGTATTCTAACTTCAAAGAGGTAAGTGGTGAATGCAGGTAGGAGGGGGCAAACCAAGATACTAACAGCTTTCTAGGGCAAGAGAGACAGCAGATTACCCAGCACTCACCTGACTAGAGAAAGAGCCCATTTGATCTGGATAGACATGGGTAAGGAAGGCCAGTAGCGCGGTGAGTGAGCACAGCACGGCCGTAAAGATGATGAAGAAAGGGACGTCCTTTTTCGGATACACCGAAACGGTGTGAAAATCTGCTCAAGAAAGGGAGTGAAGTCAGTGTTAAATCAATGTCCACCACGCTCAGAAACGTCTTTTGAATAATGGGGGACCCCAGGTACGAGTGCTATTATGAAAGTTACAATTAGCGATTGAAGCGGTTGACTGATAAGGGGGTGTGGCCAAATAATAAACGCATAGTTATGTACTTCAAATTTCGGAGCAGATGATTATTTTAATTTTAAAAACGAGCCATGTGTCGCACAACTATCGCAACCTCGAAAACGAAAATTGCCGCTTCGAACAAAGGGATTAAGAAAATTTAGATCAACTTAAAGTGAACGGCAAAGCAATGTGGGTTGGTGGGAAGTCACACAAATGTACGGAATAGGTTTGGGTTAAACGCACAACTAGCTCTTTCCCCAACCTCATTGGTTCAATCGGAATCCACACCAAAAGATGCATCAACTTCACATTAACAATATGCCGCATTCATCGTAAGGGTCGTTTGTCAGGTCGAACGAGGGACTAGGTATCACAAAAAGCAATTAAACGCAAACACTTCATTTGTCACACAGTACCTTACAGCTAAGAGACCATTCCCAAGGGAGACTTACGCTAGATTATCGACACTAATACGCTAATCTTTAAGCCAATGTAAAGGCAACACCAGTCATCAATCGTGATCCTCACATTTCAAATTTGTGAATTCCACAGCGCGAGCCAAAAAAACCTCTTTTAACTAGTGAAGCTTGAAAATGCATTCGGTTGCGTCAGTCTACCAATACTAGTTCCTGTTTTCTGTACACTTTCACGCTCTTCTAAGCCCCCATAAAATGTCGCTTAACGCTGATAGAAGTGATTCTAAATTGCCTACCTTATGATCCCAACTTAGCTCGGTTGAAAAGCTGAAAGCGCTTTTATTAAAACTCGTGTGGCATTTGGAGAAGATACGATAGCAAAAAGATGCTCTCAGAAATGCCCTAAACAAGTACATTGACCTTGGTGACGACCAATGCATCGTCTTCATGAAGACTCCCGGTCTCCAATCCCCAATATTTAAGTGTCGCCATGTTTAGTGCAAACCATTATTGAATAAATCGTTTACATCCACACCAGTTTGAAAAGTCGATGAGGTCACCAAGCAAACGCATTGCATGCACGTATTTACAGATGGCAGTAGACTTCAGGGCCTACCAATCGGCTCTGCACTGCTAAAACCTTTAAAAGATGCGCCATTTGTAGAATTTTCACTTACCAACTTGCAATGAAAAATGGACTTTGCATTCCAGGGCTAAACGAACGAGTGCAATGTCGATTATCATCAACTAATCCACTTACTAGCCCCTGCCTCCCATGCTTCTAGGGTGAAGCTTCAACCCCAGCAGACTGCGCCTTATACGTGATGCACAGCAGCGAAGGCCAGACAGCTGTGACTAAGGTGACTCAATTCTCAGTCATGTCTCAATTCGCCCTCAGGGACAATCAAGACTAGAGAGTCTGTGGGGAGAAAGCCCTCTTCTTACACAATAATGTAACATACCTATGAAAAGAAGCACCAAAAACCTCACCCTCCGCATTCGCTGGATGCTATGCCTCCCACTGAGGACTATCACCCTCTCCTGGCATTAGACAAATGCATGCGAAATAAGAGGCAAGTGATGAATAAAAGTGAGATGGGAGCGGAGGTAACCAGAGGTAGTTTCTTTGCTGCCAGAGGTAACCAGCTGTACGAAGGTAGAAACACCTTAAGTTAAGTCTCAACAGAAAAAAAGCCTCCAACTGCAATAAAAGTCATGTTAAGAAACATTTCGGTTACTGAACACTGAAGCCCCGTTTTGGTGGACGATTTGAATTAGGAAACAGCCACGGATTTTGGGAAATCTTGAGGTAGACATTGGCATGAAACTAACTAAAAAAACGCCCAATTGATTCCTCTTTAAGTAAAAATAATGGCTGAGAGAACTCACCGATCATCTGATGAAGACGAACTTGCGGATTACCTCCCTTGAAACGCATAAATACCATCAGCCATCAAGACTTTTAAATCTATTATGACTTTATTGTTACATTTTTACTATGGTGGCTGATGAGTAGATCAATAACCCAAGATACTGCTTGTCCTAGCACAATCGAGTACGACATACGGATGGACTGTTCGGGGTAATGGTACAAGGCAGTGGTACAGCGTGACATTTCTCCATGTTTACTAAACGAATGGTCAAATTGAAGTGTCTATGCGTCTAGACCAATTTGATGCTCAAAGAGGATCAAGCTCAAAACATTATTTCGTTGGAACAGGGAGAAACGGACAATCATCCTGTTTATGAATTCACATCAAGTGTTAGTCAGGGCTACAGAAAGCTCCACCTCTAGAGACACATTCTAACCTGTGTAAAACTAAAGAAACATTACCATCTTCAGACCTCACAGCCAATTTGTAACGGTCTACTAGTTACAGAAGAAGGTATTGGTATTGAAAGGAATCAATCAACTCGGATTGATTCCCTTCTATTTGGCAGGTTGCATTTAGAAGCGGAAAGATCCGCTGATGGCTAGCAAAACATCGGCTCTGTTCCTTTCTAGGACTGCATTGCAGTTTTCCACCAACGACAAAAAGTGAGCTCAAATAACGTAGATTTCTCGATTGATGATCAAGACAATCGCCAAATTGACCTCGAATGCCATTCTAAGCTGGTTGCGAGAGACGATTTCTCACTTGAATTAAATACTGACACTATTGTTATTGTTGACCACACAAGCAAGAAAATAATGGCAACCGGAAAGTTGCAATAACCAGTTCTACCACCACAAAAAGCAAGAGCATTAGTGATCCGATGTGTTCAAGATGGTTTATGTTAGCCTTTAAATTGTCAAGGCCACATCGCCACCACCTAAGAATACCAAAGGGACAAAAGCTTCACTGGTCATGGATCCAACCACTACTTTGATTGATCATTCTTCCCTTTCTTCCACAAGTCCAAAAGTTCGCCATAGGACGTTCCACCACCCCAACTGTGTGAACGAGAATAACAACTTTTCATCCATGTAGACCAAAATGCTCATCCATTAATACGACCTGCATTACCACCAATTCCGTCGCGAACTTCAGTAGCAAAGGTAAGAAATTGAAAAGGTTGTAAAATCGAAAGAGAGACTCACTGGGTAAAAGTTCGCGGTCAGTAGACTCTGTCGAGTGGGGATAGGGATAAAAGAGGTTGCCTTTCTCCAGAGGATAGGGTATGAGACGGAAGGTCCCCTCCCAAGTGCAGTGTAACAGGTTTAATGCACCTTCGACGGCCTTCCAATGAGCCAGATGGAAGAAACTGTAAGCAATGGCCTCCGAGTCGCCGCGCTTCAGAATGTGCTCGGTCGGCAAAATCAGCGGTTTCATCTCCAACAAGTACTGGAGGGCACGTAAGGAAACAATAAATTTGACTATAGGAACAGTTAAGTGATGGAGTTAGAGGGTACACCACTGCAAATCAAAAGTGCTAACTGTTTCTGTCCTCAAGTTAATGATTTTCTTCCCATGATGTTTGAGCATTTCAGGGCGCGATTCTAAAACGGTGCCATCAACTTCTATAACATGCTTCAACGAGATAACCAAAAAAGGAAAACAGAATGTTTTCAGTCTATTTTGGTATAATTCACCTAATTGGGAGTCGAAATATCCCAGAAAGAGCCTTAACTTCGAGACCATTATAGTGGCGTAAGCGTCTGAACCCATTTCTGAATGTAAAAATCATTAACCAGGAGGACGTTTCGAGGAACAAAGTGATCTCCGCACTATCACTTCCCAAGAATCAAGTCGTTAATGACAAACTCTCGGATCTGGTAAAAAATACATGAATAATCCAATATTCCGGTTTTTGGAAAAAAAGAATAGTGCATGCTTTGGGAATTTAAAATCAAGCATAGGAATGTAGGGCTTGAGTTCTTTTCCACCTGTTCAAATTTAGTATTCAACTAAGCACTGGTGGGTAGTTCAGAATTCATTTCATATTCTTTTTTCCGTCTTGAAACCTATTAGCATTACCCTCCCAGGGGGACCAAGGAAAGATCTAGAAGTGAAACTTTTAACCATGCTTTAAGCATACGCTTTCGACTGGCGGCGCTGGAGATGTGTACTACCAAAGTAGCGCAATTTAATAGCACCGTTTGATGGAGCTAGAAGCCAAACACGTTATAGCATTCGCATCCACGAACCTGGAACAATCTTTTCTAATCGCAAATATCTCATTTTACAACAGTTAATTTGAAACTGCACTACCTATGGCTACGAATCCTTGGCTTAAAGAGGGCCTGAAAGGACGATATCGTATTTAAAACATGCATTTACGGTTTCAGTAAAACCATGATCAAGAAAATGAATGACTCATTGGGGATGAATATGAAAATACCAGCAACTCATACAAGCTTTACATGAAATCATTTTAGCACAATTAGGCAACAACACTAATGTACCAATGACCAGCCATTTTGCGAGCAAGAATTAAGGCATCATGTGGACTACCACAGCCAGCACAATCCCCCAAGGACTGCACCACCTTATTCAACAAACCAGACTGTTGATCACACAGAACTACTCAATCGAAAAATAGAAATAGTCACACCAGACGATCAGCACCATTAGATCTCAAAGAAGATAAACGGCAAAATAAAGGCATCATTAAACACACCGGTGGAACATGTGGATTGAATTCAACAGCACGATGAATAGCCTCGACAGCACTGAGCTCAGCATTGCTTAAACCGCGTTTGGATGCAACGTCCGGCGAGAATCTGAATATAGAAATAAGATGCAAAAATAGACGCTAGACCGAAAAAAAACAGGCTCAAATCGCATGGATTTTTGACCAAAAGCACACTTTTCAGCTACTTGTCGAGCCTTAAGAAGAGCCGCCGTGTAGCAGATGGTTGCAGATTTGGGATAATGGATGTCTGAAAGGTGTAAAACGAAAAATGGGAATACAAAGACATCCTCAAGCACCAAAAAAAAATGGAAACTCAAAAGCCAAGACTCCACTTACCATCATACTTGGTAAGAAATGCTTGCGCATCTGCGTACTGCTGTGCCTCCAAGTAGCACTCAATAAGATTTTCATGAATGTTGAAGAGATTCAAGTTGGGATACTCTCGTATGAGCTACAGACGACAAAAGATTAAAAAGGCATTGATTTTGGGGAAAAGACATACCGATTTTGTAAGGTCAGTTTACCAATGATAACAAATGTAACTTAGAAAAATGTAAAATATTTAGTAGTACTGCTAGTTTTGTAACTGTAAGTAAGGCAATCATACCTCACCAAGCACCACGTGTTGGGTCAACATAAACACATTTCCAAAAGAATCCTCCTAGACTCTGTTAGCTATGGTGTTAACACAATGACCTTTGTATTGCCTCAGGAAATAGGAATATCACAAAAAAATTGATATAACGAAGGCAAACTCTACTTAAACATGAAATCACACAGCCCTGACAAAAATTCAAAACGAAGAAGACAAGACTAAAAGTCGACTGATCTTTTTTACTTGAGACTAGAAAACGCTGCTTTACAAGTCCTCTTTCCCATAATTTGCTCGGACGAAAAATAATGATACCGAAAAAAACACTGCCTTCTGGTCACTAAATTGTGAAGGGAAAAACTATGGCAACCATGACGCCAGGCAAATTTGGGCAAATGATGGAGAGATCAATAAAACACACCTCACGCATAATTTTTATGGCCTCCTTCAATTTTCCTAGCTTTCGGGCACACATTGCAAGTCGTCGTCGGATGAAGATGAAGGCGTGAATATCGCGCAAGTAGATTGCATCTTGTGTCGGATTGTGAGAGTGGGATTGCTGGGACTTTCGCAAAGACGACTCAGTTATTTTGTACGCCTGTTTGAACATCTTTTCCGCCTGCAATATGAACTCCCTAAGTTAGTGAAAACGAATCCCGACAGGAAGTCGATATTAAAATTTATAGATTACCACTCCGCGTCCTCAAGACATTTTATGATCCTCATCCCACAAATACAAATGTCGATGGTGATTCCATGAAGACACTCTTACGAGAAAAAAACTCACTTCAGCTACAGATGAGAACTCTTCCTCCGCAAGAAGTATCATAGCAGTAACACAGTCAGGATTTTTTGCCAAAGCTTCTCTTGCCTTTTTGATTCGTTCTTCAGGATTTCTCTCCCGCCATGCCATTTGCATTACTAAGTTGATATTTAGAATAGTCAAAGAAACCTTACATTCATACTCGGGTTTGCCAGCATCTGCTTCACATATAAAGAACGTTTGATGATCCTGAGCAGATAAGTTCATATCATAGTAAGTTAGTGGATCTTGGCCGAATTCTTTTGCTGCTCGCTGATACTCGGCTCCGCGAAAAAGACTATAGGGATTTCGAGACACTTTACAGTCTGCTGAACAGGGTAACTTAATAAACGTTAAAAACCTTGGATCCCATTATGAACACCGCTGGTGTCGACACTATCACAATCATTTTCCTCATCGCTACCACCCAGTAAAGGGTAGATATGTGTAAGAGATATTTGTTCAATAAAAGAAGTTCCATATTTCTTGAAATACCACCATTCAAAGATCTAATAAGGTGTCAAGCTAAATTAGTGAAACGAACCAGTATAAGCCCTGAGAGAAAGGAGCTGGTACCCGTCAGGGCAACATAAAATTTTGGCGTTAGTGCGTTTAAAAACATGCCACCTATGTGTTTTAGTATCAGCTAAGATAAAATACCAGAATTAAAAATGTCAAAAAGTGAGACCACGAACAAATAAATGAAAGGAACAATGAGGAAAATAGCCAGGCTCCACAGAATAGTCACTGGCCAAGAAAAGCAAGTCTGTATTTTTTCGATATTATTGGACGATATCACCATAATACGTTCAAACGAAGGTAAGCCCTCATTGGCTCGAAAGTAACAGGGTAAAATGTTTGTAATTTTCGCGGTAAAAAGTCTAACAGATTCAAGGGCTTAAAGCATGTGCTGCAAAGAAATCCATAGGAGCTTAGATATGTTTTTTTTCGGTCGTCATATTAATAATAATAGTGCAACAATCAACGTCTCAAAAATTGCAACTTAGAGACTATAGCTAAGTAACAATTTTGATTCAATTAAGAAAAGAAGGCAATCTAGCCTCATTTTGAAAAATTTCTACTTTTGGTATTCGTAATCGGTTTTTCTTCCTCCGAGCCACTTTGAGCCAACACTAATCCCTTTGTACGCCAGGTTAGCATAGTCAAAATCAACATTTGCAATATTCCCGTTCCTTAAAAGGTACGTTCAGAACAAGAAACAAAAAGACACTGCAAATTAAGTAGCAGACGAGAACTCCGAATTTGCTGCAGTGGATGGGAGCTCATCTTTACATTCTCTCTTAGTGCGTTCCGATTCTCATTAACGCAAGCAGAAAAGCATTTTAATCTAATTAATTTTCCAGTCAAAGGCAAAGGGGTGAAAGAGGAGGCCAACAAAGAACTTGCTACTTATAATAAATCGTCCAAACCTAATTTCGTGGCGCAAGTTCAGGGCAGCAAGTAGGTGTAATGAAAGTTGTGGTTGCTACTATGCTCTCTATAGCTCATCACAGCATAATTAATGCACCAAATATGAGCTAGACCTTAACATTACCGTATTATATGTGGGATTTGCGCACTGAACTGCGATTTGGTTCGCAAAAAAACAATTCTTTTTTGCGTTTTTGGTAAATAAGTTAATTTTTCTTGATAAACACTGATGTAAGAGCATTAAATGTCATCCAAATCGGTTGTTTTATTTGCCATTGCTCGGCTGCATTTTTCAAACTGCGGCTGTTTAATGTCTCTCTTAAGGTAGGTTTGGTTTTCTGATTTCATCGCTCCGCTAGTCAATTACCCGCACCTACGCAGCGTATTATAGATGCGCAAACAGACTTACTTGCCAGTTCATCACATGTTGTTGTGCATAAGTCGAGTGTACCTCCATACGGTCATCGGAAACATTGGTTCCCACGGAATGAAGAGGACTTCGGCGATGGAGGTGCATTTCCAGAAATACACATGCCGCAGTACCCTCTTGGAATGGGGCGCCAGAAGAATTCATCTAATGCCCTTGTAATGAAAACGGACAAAGATGGCAAAGTTCGCTATGACGAATTAGTGCGTGGAGGGCACGCCAAAGACCGGATTATTTATTCGAAATTCACCGACCTTCTCCCGAAGCCCATTGATGAAGATGATGAGGGGCTGCAGAAACCGTCTAAGGAAAGCGTCGAAGAAGTAAGCGTTCTTTTATTTCATATGCTTCTAGACAACCGAAAAAACACGAAAGGCTCTTGAAGCCCTTGTTGAACAAAAGGTTGCAGCTTCCTTGCCAGTCAGAATGGCTGAAAGAACAGGTCCTGCTGAGTATATTAGTTATACACCAGCTCAACAGGGTCCAGCCTTTAACAGTGGCGCCCAACAACGTCTTGTTCGTATGGTGGAGGCACAACGTGATCCTATGGAACCCCCTAGATTCAAGTAAGCCCATCTCTTATTTGCTCCGTGATAAATATCTTTAGAATAAATCAGAAAATCCCTCGAGGACCGCCATCACCACCTCCGCCGCTTATGCATTCACCGTCGCGAAAGGTGACAGCAAAAGAGCAAGCGGAGTGGAAGATACCGCCATGCATTTCCAATTGGAAGAATCCCAGGGGTTACACCATTCCACTGGATAAACGTGTCGCCGCCGACGGTCGTGGTCTCCAAACCACTCATATCAACGAAAACTTCGCCAAATTGGCGGAGGCTCTTTACACTGCAGATCGCAAAGCTAGAGAAGCCGTCGAACTGCGTGCACAAATCGAGCGGAAAGTTGCCTCCAAAGTACGTGAACGCAAGGAGGAGCAACTTCAGAAAATTGCTATGGAGGCGCGTGCCGCACGCGCTGGTTTACGACGCGGATCGAACCCAGATGATGAATCTGAAGTGGCAAGTAGGGACCAGATCCGTCGTGAGCGCGCGCGTGACCGTGCTCATGATCGTAATCTCAGTCGGGCCGGTGCAGAAGGCAAGGTACGAACTCAACGGGACAAAGATCGTGATATCAGTGAACAGATTGCTCTGGGAATGCCGAATCCACGGCTAAACGCAAGTTCTGAGGCCATGTTTGACCAGCGTCTGTTCAACCAGTCACGTGGCATGGATTCCGGTTTCGCAGGAGGTAATTCCTCGTTTTGATGTTAATAGGAGTGCTACTTTAGGCGAGGATGATCTCTACAACATCTACGACAAACCTTGGCGCCAAGAGTCAAATTTCGGTACTCATATCTATCGGCCTCGTCAAACCGATACCGAAACATACGGCAACGATATAGAGGCTGCTGGCAAGCAGAGACAATTTGTGCCGGATCGAGGGTTTGCAGGATCTGATAAGAGTCGTCATCTCGAAGGTCCCGTGCAGTTTGAGAGGGGTGGGGAGGATCCATTTAACGTTAGCACCTTCTTATTAGAGGCCAAGAAGGCGGATAAGAGACCTAGTGACTCCTCGACTACTTCCAATCGAGACACGACGTACCGAAAACGTGAACGACGCGATTAGCTCCCTCTCCCTGCCCTCTGTCCGTTTTTTTATTCCGCTTCCCCTTTCCCGGCTTTGTGACTTTGCCATTGTCCATTTGTCCATAAAAGTTATTTTTATCCACTTTATTTTAGTGGAGAAAAGTCTGTGCAGTTAAAATTTTATTTGATTTTTGTCGAAATAACGCGTTTTAGGAGTGAGAATAGGAAGTGATCGTAACAGGCAGGTTACGGATGTTGAAGGCTTTGTCTCGATTCAGTTTCATGATTTCTAAATGGAAAAAAAGAATTTTATCTAGTATTAATGGGAATAGGTTAAGAAAGTCATCTGGGGCTTCTGCTGCACTTTAGTTCACCGAAACTTGGCATGTCACGGGACAACTTTTTGCTGTCTACGTTCCTAGTGTTCGCGTTGGTTCTGCACAAGTGAGCCATACCTGCTCAAATTCTGCGGCATTTGAATAATTGAAGCGTCTGATTTCTGAGAGTCGTTGTCTCTCTGCAACCAGTTGAGCCTCCAACTCCAGAATGCGGACTTGCGTGTCGACCTCGGTTTTATGCGCTTGAGTGTAGGAGAGCTTTGCAAAGTCCATGTTTTCTGAAGAAATGAAGGCACAAAGAGTGTTAGAAGGCGTTTGATTAACTCAAATTGTTGAATTTTGCGGCAGAGAGTAAAGGGACGAAACCCCTCATATCCGTCACTGGAGAAAGTACCGCAGCCAAAAATAGCGACCCAATCAAGTACTTGATAAATTCGTTGACAATCTATAGGGAGTTGCGAATTCAGCTGAACGAGTGAGTTTAACAGATTATAGTCAAACTGAAGCATGGGCAATATTTTTAATGAATTTCGGGTATTTTGCCATCTGATGCTAATGGGCATCACACTGTTTCGGGGCTGGGTATCGAACAGGAATGCACCATTATAAATTTTCACGTAAGAGAAAGATTGCAAAATTTACAAACTAACTGTATTTTTGGAAAGAAAGTGTGGAGTGTTTTTTGCAACAAAAATAACGGATTCAGGAAGCTAGTGGTGGTGACATCCTGTTAGGTATTGATTTCAAAAAATCCAAGAATGAATGCGATTCGAACTGATTAAGAGTCTTCGTACCTGGGTGGTATAGAGCATCCAGTTGAGAATTTTAAATTTGAATTCTTCTACAAATGATCTACTAATTCAAATAGCAGGCACTGACAATCGTTTACTACTTTCAAGTGTCAGTAGTATGGTTCGCATTCATTAATCTAACCGACTGTGCCACTTGGCGCAGCTTTAAAAAACGCAAAATCCATTTGAGAAACGTAGCCGGAAACTCAACATGTGCAGGACAACTATGAATCTGCAAATTTACTACTCACACAACAAAATAACCCACAGCGAGAAAGAAATCTAGGGCATACGTGTCTGCTCAGTGATGACGGAAGCACTTTGAACACCTGCGACGACCTCTCCAGTAACCTTGGAAACCGCCTTCGCTGCAGACTCGAGGCTGCTAAGACATCGTGAATCCCCACTTGCTTTTACCCTACTGGCCACCAGCAGCTGAGTCGTGGAACCCGAGATCTCCAATGCCGCAACTATCAATCGCTCCAATTGGCCGCCCTTATTCGTTACTATGGCATCTGCAGTTTCACTAAGAGGGAAAATAGTGGGTGTTTGATCGTCTGGCTTCCGGATTGATCAGTGACTAAGTAATGGGGAGGGATTTCCAATTAAAAGTTGAAACGGATTGTAGTGATTATCCAGTTCCTCCATTGGCCGATTGGAAATCGATATGATGTTTCAATCACACAATTTGAGATTGCAAAACCATGGGAATGAAAATAACGACGAATTTAGGTAATTGAATTCCCTAGTTAGCAGCTCAAGCTTTCACAATTAAACCAAAGATAAGTGAAACCGTATTCGGATAAAGAAACCATAGAACCGTCAAGTGACAAATCAGAGGATAAAAGTAATTCTTTTATGCAAACCTTCTTCCGGTTTAGACTCAAATAAGCCGGAACAAAAAAGTGTAATAAACATACACCAGAAGATTAGCTCCCGCACCAACAGACTTTGCAGCGGAAAAGAGCCCTTCAGTCCATCGGTTATGACGTTTGTAGAATTCTTTCACAGTTGCGGTTCCCTGTAGAAAGAAAACAAATGTATAAACGAAATTTTAGAAGATCTACCAGTAGGTTTTGAGCCACAACAAAAGGAAACTTTGCTGCCTGATATATTGGGCACTAGGCCATATTTTAATCTAATCTTTTAAATGAGGTGTGGATGAAGTGAAATTGACTCTTGTAGGAACCTAATGAAATGTCAGTTGTTTAAGTCCAGATAGAACTCTGATAGATGTGGATTGCCAGCACTTAAGGAAGAACAAAGTGGCAAGGAGGAATTGACGCGAAGCGCTATTTCAACAAAACTAGGACAACCTCCGTCCCTTGCTGCATGGCTCTGCTTTTATGTCAGTCTCCCTACGATTAGCGGTGGACATGCGTGATGGCCAGCACTTCTCCGTCACCGAATCCAGGAACCATTAGAGGACGAAACCCATATTCACCAGAGTTGCCAAGGCGGATGAGTGACATTGTAGCCAAGCGTCTTCTCAGTTCTAAAGAATTTTGATGACTGGAACAGAAGGATGACCAGGGAGAGCGCCGAGGATAATGCTCAAAAGGGTAGAGAGGCCGTGTAAAACGCTAATTACTTTTTCAAATGCCGGTTACAGTAGCAGATCACCTATGAGCTACGCCATTGTACCTCCGCGGGGCGCCTTGGCCTCCGAGCCATGCCACCGATGCCGAGCCCCACTGCAAATCGACACTACACTTTCCGCCCAAGTAAAATATCTTCCTTTGGGAAAATCAGGAAAATCTCGGGAGAAGGGAGCTACAATAAGTTACACAGGATTCCCCTGAATTTGCATTTTGACCAAACACCACGCAGTTCATTTGGAAGACTGTAGTCATCAACCAAGCAGGAATAAGATAACCCCTTTTGCGAACAATAAAATCAATTCAGGTAAATGTCGGTAAGTGTTAAAACACTCCAAAATTAACGTGTGCAAAGGTGAACTTATGAGTGAAATCGTGTCGTTTGTCTGAATTTGTGCAAAACTTCCATCAACTCCCAAAAGATGTCGGAACGACTCAAGTTTTAATGAGAGGAATGATTGCATAAATGCTAATTAGAAATGTGAAAAAAGGTTTCTCAACTTTGCTCAGGTTGATCTAAGACGATTACGAAGGCGCTTGTACCGATTTCAGCAGTACATTCAATCGGAACTGACTTCTTTCAATTACAACTTGTAGAGCAAATAAAGGCGGAACTTTGTCAACCTGTAGCAAGCTATTACACATAAGTTATCCTAGAATTCATTAATCAACTGCTTTCAAAGTGGCAAGCCACTTTACGACTTGAAGGTGAGATCAAATGGATCAGGAATGAGCTCGTGACATCGAAGCAGCGATTTTTATTTCAACATCATTGGCAAGCTTAACTTCGGTGATTAAGTGCAAAGTGCGTAAAGTTTAGTAAACGAAAGAGCTCAATGCTCATTCTCGCCGACTTGTAAAATTGCAAACAGCGCCGGTGAGCAAGCGAAATGACGGTAGCGGTATCAATTCATTACATTATAATGGTTCTGCATAATCATCGATTGAAAGGTAATATTAATGGTACAACTCACTCTCCCCTTGTTGACAATCTCCCTCTGTAATTCACCCGCCTTAGCAACGAGAAGGGAAATTGCAGACATGAGTTCGGTGCAGGAACCTAGAATCTTGCTGTGTACTTCCAGCTGAACACCCGTCATCGAGGTCTTCGATTGCTCTAGCAGCTCCTGTGAGTAGAATACATGAGTGCATCATTATCAGAGTAATAAAAAAGCAATTCAGCCCTTTAATGATTTCAAGTGGTTCGTCAAAGTATGCGAATATGGCATAATCAACGTATCTTAGCACAATCAACAGCCATGGACAGTTCGTTTGAAGTTTGGAAGAGGTTATGGGTGACAAATTGGCATAGATTATGATGAAGAAAGCCTTTTACTTCTTGTCTATGGGGTATATATTTGAGCAGTCTGATCAAACGCGCTTCATCACCCAACTCTTCTGATACTTGAAGCCACACAGTTGTTGAACATACCCACCAGGTGTAACTGGCACATGACACCTCGTGATAATCGCGCAAATGCTGACAAATTAGGACCGCGATCAATGCTAATAAGCCCTTGTTAATTAACCTTGGCAACACGAGTTAGAGACAAATTAAGCCACATTTTCTAGCTTCCAGTGATATTAAACAAGGCCAGTTGTTCCGTAAAGCAACAGAGTATCACACCTTAAATCTAGCCTCTGCACGAGCTATGAGCTCTGCCGTGCGTTGCATCTCCTGCTCCAAGACCGAGGCCAGATCTTTCTCATCAACATCTTTGATTGATGGCCTCATCTCCTCTGTCAGCACCTGTATTCGTGAAAAAGCTGACAGCAGACTGTCCGCGTGACCCAGTATCGCAGACTTGCGCCATGCCTCGAAATCGGTGGTGGCGAGGTGAGAATACACTTCGAGGCTGTCGTTGTAACAACGCTTACATAGGGCTGACAGCTCTAGAAATAAAAGGAGGAAATTAGAATAAACTGAAAGAGACCCATGCGATAACTGGAGGGCAAAACGCACCATCGGATCTTACAATGTCTGCGGCATAATTAGCGATGGATTTGGCATGGAGGAGGGTAGCATTGAGGTAAGAGGAGAGATGAGCCACGTCTAAAGGTAGCGTTGTCAAATCTGTTCAGAAGAAAATGAAGGAAATGATTGTTTACATTTAATCTGATAAGATACCAGACTCATGCTTCCAGCGCACTTCCAAAGCGACACCCATAAGTGTATAGGAGCGATGGTGAAATATTGACTTTGCAGGATTTTTTTACAGTAAGAGAGTCGAAACGATGTCAGAACTTGTGCCTCCTGGTTAGAAAAATGACACTCTTTTAAAAGACCCACTCTGTTTCCTATTTCTTCCAACTTCTTTACCTTATGATTGGGACAATAATAAAACAAAGATACTTTGAAAGAAACAAAACGGCTGTCAAGAATGTGAGGGATGCAAAATGGTCTTCCAAATGTTTCCGTTTATGGCAGCCTATGCTGGTTCGCTTCATTGATTAGCGATCAACTAGAAGATCGGTAACTACAGACCAAATAACCACTCTGGCAACAAATGTTTTGATTAGACTGTGACTCAAGGAAAAAATATCGAAACATTATTAGTCCAAGCCCAAGAATCTTCCAGACTCACGATGCTAACTCAACTCCTACACAAAGTAATGCTGCCCCTCTCCCATTACCTGATAATAGCCAGATATCACATATTCGTGACGTCAGTTTCCGAGCATCATACCGTATAAATTTTTCTGGCAGCTAGCTAATACAGAAAGAGTCTAAATAGCTTAGGAATTCAAAGAATTATCCCAAAAAAGCCTTGCCAAGCAAGGTAGGTCAAATCTTCCGATGACTGTACTTCGGGAGTAAAAATACCAAATAGGATATTGAAGGTAAATAATGGAAAAAAGTAATAATAATTTCCAGCAGTGGGTTCACAAAGCTATGAATTCAATGCTGTTAAGAGAACAGAGACTTGAACCTAATGACAAAGCCTTCCAGTCCACTGACCCATTTAGCCTAAAATAAGACTTACTTCTGACATCTGTATCAGAAACAATGCTTTTCAGATGAATCACTTTAGTGGTGGCCGATTTTGCGAAATTGTTGACGACATCTAAAGAATAAAGTGGAACGAGGAGGAGAAATGTAAAAAAAACTACAGTTCATCATAAACTAGAAAGGTTATGCATTCTAAAACGAAACAGGTGTGATGAAGAGGCCTACAAAAGAAGTAATTTAATAGAAATACCTTTTAAGCTCTACTTACAGGCCAAATCACTGCTGAAAATCCGTAACATAAAACTGACGATTTACCAGTAAAGTGTTTCGAAAAGTTAAAATGAAAAGTGGCATCAACTGATATTCTAGGAGGGATAGGTGTGTATGTCGTGAAAAATGGACGAAAGTATTGGCACCATTAATTAAATGTGTTTGGTGGATATGATTTTCCAAAGTCCAATAAACTTAACTTCCATACTTAAGAATCAATTGTTCATCTACCTGAACAGCTCCGACACTGGATAAATTCCGGGTCTTCCATCAGTGATTCAATAGCGCTGGCATCCTGTTTGGCCTTCAAACACGCAGCCTTGAGCAAGAGGTCACGTATTTCCCGTTCAGTCGCCTGGCGAGCGCCTTCCAATTGACTGGTGAGGTCTGATGTTCTATTCTCAGCAGTCTGAAGAGCCAGACGACTTTCGGCTAATTGGTCCTCCAAGGCGCGTCGCGCCTCCTGCCAGGAGACCTGTTCTGACTCCAACGCTACCAACCGCTGCTACACGGGAAGAGAGGCAGAATAGGAAGGAGGTAAATGAATATGATTGTGTGCAAATTTGGCTGGGGAGTGTACCCATGCTGACCATGTGCAAGTGAATGAGAAAAGGATCTTAAAGAAACCGTTTGCATTACAGTCTAGAAGACAGTTAGCTGTCATGAATGTGGTATAATGGTGCTGCCAATTGGACACGCATCCACGTGTTCTGTCACTCGGATGAGCCCTTCTTCACGTCGTTGAGGCCCTATGCACCATTTTAATACTCTCGCCATCATCAAGATACCATCAATGCGTACTTAAATTGTTAAAAGGAAATTCAATCAGCGGAATGGTACTGGTAAGATAAGGCATTCGACAACTGCAGGCATGACCGATTTTAATCGGGTGTCTATTTCTGAGTCAGATACGAAAGCTGGTGCTACTTTGTTTGGTAGAAATTAGTTTGCCTGTGTAGAAGGAACAATTAAAGGCATTAAAATTTTAAATTTGATTTCGAGGTTATTTTTTAAAAAAGGAGTAGGTAATAGCTAGGAGGCAAGGTGTGGTCGACTTCCTCACCTTTGCTTCGGCTCCGTTTTGGGATGATACCTCCATCTAAGTAGACGAAAAAGCAAAGAACCATTTAAAATCAAGAATAATTTCGAATGAAAAACAACATTTCCCGCTTAAAGCGTGGTATTTTAGTACGCTAAAAGAGAGCTTTCAAAAAATCTGACCTTGGCATGGTGCCAAATAGCGTAAAGCACACAACAGGCACGAAGTAAACAAAATCAACAGGCTGGAGCGTTGTGTAGGTGTTTGCAGCTTTGTTGCAAAGACGACCTCCCATTTAGGAGACGGAGTAAAATGTATTCACAGAAGGCACTACTACAACAAGAAACACACCTCTTTTAGAGTGCTGACATGCACTGCCCGCAATTTCCCATAGGCATCACTAATCTTGATGAACTTCTCCTCTGAAGTCGCTGCTGCAGCAGTTTGATTCTCCACTTGATCGATCAACAGTGCCAGTTGCTGCAAGGTGGAAGAAGAGTTAGCGTCATGTCAGCATCATTCAGTTCGAAGTGAAGAAGCCTATCAAATACCAAGATCACTGTTTGGAGACTTTGCAACTTTGGTTTTATCCCCAAAGATGATGCCACTGCTTTTAAGGAAGGATATAGTTGCGGTAAGTCAATGGTGTTAACTACCAAAATGTTCTTCAGGCTGCTGTGAAAGGCGGCTCAATTGGTCGAATGCATGACTTACGCTGAAATGCAGGAAGTCGAGAGCTTCCACATAGTATCATAGACCACTTTTCACTGAAAACCAATTGTGCCTATTAAGTATCTCAAAAAATTCGAATTAAAATACGAGATCGGCGTCTCCCACAAATTTAAAAAGTGTTTGATTTTGAAAAATAAACTTGTCCTTTTATTAGCATTTTCTCAGTAGCGATAGCGTGGTTCAAATCACATAACTGTTTAACTGTTTCGAAGCCACTTTCGCCTCAAGGTGGTGCCTTACGGTACTCTACAATGGCGCCTCACATTTCACCGAACCGGGATTATCTCTCGTATTTCACATATGATCAGCATCAACTAACTTCAGAGGAGGTGTTACATTTGGGGATTAGCTCGACTACTTAACGAAATGTTTCGACATTTTAGTGGTGTGACAGAGCACCTCTATTCATTCTGTTATATGTCCAATGCAATAAGGTGGCCAACGGGAATGTAGAGGGCATGTTTTGCAATACAACAGAAGTAAAGACGTTCGCGAACCGGTTAAGTAGTCGGATTAATTCACTCAGGCATAATTTGTCACATCCTGAAATAAATTATCCACTACTGAAATTCTTCCACGTTAGAGTGTGCTTTAGCATCGCGGTGAAACCACTAAACATCTTTTATTTTTCATGGGACCATATTAATCAGTTGTTTTATCATAAACTTCTAAATAGCGAAAATGTCGAGGGTGAAGAACGACAACGCTTTCTGCCTTGGGTCCAACAGTATTCTATGCTATGCTTTGGTAATAACAAAGTCAAGTAAAAGACTAAAGGGGAACACTTAACAAATGCATACTCAGGACAAGTTGTTTACCGATGAAAATTTTTGAATGAAGGTAACCTGCTACGTCATGCCACGACGTCAACAGGATGCACACGTCCAAAAAAGTCTTTGCAACAAAAGAACAACAGCAAATTAACGCATGGATTAGGCAAACCGTTCAGTAAAAATGCTTAAATGGAATGGTTGGAAATGGAAGCAGTCCATCTAGAGGTAAAAATTGCGGCACGTTTAAGGCCTCGTAAATCATCGTAACAAAAGCTCCAATTTCGTGTGATTTCGGACTGTCAAATTGTGCAAATAAAAAAATGCAAGGTAACAATTAAATGGGACCAAACCTCGTCTTGCCTTGATTTGACCTGAACCATTGCCTTCAATTCATCCTCCAGCATTCTTATCCGTTCAAAAAGTTGCTCCTGTGTACTCGCTTTCTAAAGGGCAAAGAAAAACCGCCCACAGTTAATATTTGTAGACAACAGTTAGGTTGAGGCAGAAGGGTGCCACAACACTCCAGTTACCTCAATCTGCATGCGCTGGATTTCTGACCTAAGCAGCTTGATTTCGAGCATGTGTTCATGCCTAAAAACCCAAAGAAGCTGCTATGTATATTCAAAATCATCATGGAAAGCTCACGACACATGACAGCCAATGCGTTATTAATAGTGCAAAAAGTCGCACATCCTTTTGCTTTATTCGAAGGATAACTACGTATTCTCATTTATGAAACAGAACAAAAAGACAGGAACAGTGACACAAATTTACGCAATCAACAAGAAAAATGGATTACACGGTGCAAGATTCCAAAAGTTTGACAGCAGCAGCAATGCTTGCCAAATTGATTCCGAAACAATGAATAAGTAGAAAACGTAGAAAAAAAGAGACTTGAAAGCAACTATAGCGACGAAATAGGATAATATTGGGCGAATTTCCCTGTTAGATTTGTAATACATCAAGAGGTTAGAAATGGGGAACAATCCAGCACCATATTTCTTATCAATGCAGCAAACAGTGTAATTAGTCGGAAGCAGTCTTGTTAATTTTAAAAAGGGATGGATTTCCAAGAAAGAAAATTGTAAGCAATGCTATATGATATAGTGAAGGACGGTTATCAACCATGATGACTTACTGGGGACTTGTAACCGAAGAAGATAGACAAGAATTTGCAGGCCCTCCAAGGATTGCACCAATGTCATCTGTTGGCCATCCTCCGTTGCCGTCGATGACGCTCTGGGGCATTTGAAACAAAACTCAACCAACACTTCACCACTTTATAGGGATCAGAGAGTCGTAAGACAGTGGGTGTCATTCGTGAAAAAGCAAACAGCGTCATGAAATTCAGTTTTAAAGCGCAAGTTCTGAGAGTTTGTTTTACCACCGACACGCCCACTACTACCACCGTAAGGCATGCTTCACGTGCACAGAACATGCACCATGCACATCAGACGAAAAGGTGGGAAACGTAATGTATCAGTATTTTTGAGCTTACTTGATTATTAGAAATGAAGGAGAGGCATGAATAATGGGTAAAAAACTAACACAGTAACTCAAAGTAACGGAAATTGCCAATCACAAAAAAACCGAATAAAAGAGGAGGATAATTGAAAAGTCAATTGTAATAGACTACCTCGGAGGTGCTTAAATCCACCAATTGACCGACACCTCCTTCGTCAGTTTTTTCAACCACCTCGATGCTTTGAACCCTACCAGCGGAATCCAGAAAATCTGGCGGGGACTAAAAGGAAGGCATGTAGAATTGTAAAAATGCGTACTCAAAGATGGCTAGGTAATTCAAAATGGCCAAAGCCACAAGATAATGCAAGAAAGAAGTGATAAGAAGGAAAGAATGTGAGAAATCGTGAAAGACAAAAAATAGATGAAGGGAAAGAAGGATATAATAAAAAGGAGAAATAAAAGGGCCTAAAGCAAAAGGAAAGAGGCTATAAAATAGCTAGATGGAATAATTCAAAGGAATAGAGAAAAAATGGAAAGAAATATGGGTGAGAGGAAGTGAACAAGATGAAAACATGTAACAGCAGCGAAAAAGAGTACGGATGAAGGGAGGGGTGGAAGAGAATGGCAAAGGGACAAATGGTTAACGAACAATGAAGATGTCTCACATTTGGCAAAAGTGGAATTTTGAGGAAGTCACGAATGTAGGCATAGCTATTGGCACGTAAAAAGAAGCGTTCAAGCATAAGATAGAGACGGCTAAATCGTGTCCGCAATAGATCAAGTGATTCTGCAGGCATAAGACTGTGCAACTTGATCATCGCCTTCAACGCCATGTCATAGAGAGCGGCACAGTCCCGCACGCATTGAGTGAGTGAAGCAAGCCGACAGTTGCTGGACATGCTGGATGGGGAAGGACTGGAATCTACGTTGGTAAGCACCAACGCCTGAAAGTTCAATATGACTTCGAGATAATCCATCAAGGCCAACGCGAAATTCATCCTATTCAGGTAAAGATGCCTTGAGATAGATCCATCTACTACGAACAACTATCTGATCAGTACTGCGAAGTAAATAAAAAGCTCAGAATAAATTAACAGAACGATTGCTTCCATGCAAACCCAAGATTACACAAATTATACAAAAAGCAACTAATCAAACTTCTATGGCAAAAAAACAAAGTAAGGGAAAATGAAACATTCGTGAAACAAACGCAGAGCGCCTGAGAAAATCCTAATTAAAGTTGATGAATCCTATAAAGAAGCTCCGAAATAGAAACTAGCAAATTCGTAAATTAAACTAGACCATGCAAGACACATTAGTCTTTATCCCATTAAGACATACAAATTATCAGGCGATCGACCGATTGAACTCATGATTGCTTGTTGAGATATTTCGAAATCACCTGGAATGCTAGAATACTACAAGCCAATCATTATGTGACAGGCAGGTATACGTTTCGATGGAAACAGAATTTCTTTGTAATAACACAACAAAGCTGGACGATCATCGCACTATATTGACCTGGGAAGGCAGCCTAAAAATAGGCTGCTATTATGATCACCTACCCATGTGCGCTTAATTTCTTCAAAAGTAGCAATTTTTCTGGGCACGTAACGAATCGCCTAGAGGAAAGTTCACAGGCAATGTATCGTACTTCTCGATAGCCATTTCGCAAAACCTTGTGCATCACAATTAGGTATTTCCAACAAGCAATTTGATTTGCGAGAACCTGTAACTCAGACATGGCTGAATATAAAAAACTTGATGTTTTCTGTTGATGTGTTTCCAGAATTATCGCCCGGACGTGCTTAGGCTTTGGAGGGACTTCCTGAGAATTAACTGCCTTTTGCATATGAGCGACCTGGCAGTTAATTGAATTAGATATTTACCAATGCTTTCGGGTAAACATCCTTGCCAAATGAAACGACAGAATTGCGAGAAATCATCGAAAACCTCGAAGAAGACCAACGAAATCCGGATCAGCGAACCACTGTGTTCGAAAGTGTGTCGGTATGCGCAAGCATGACCTACAGAACAAAATTCAACAAATCCACCGACCTGCAAGGTTTTACGTATAAATTAAAGTAACTAACGATACCTTGTTCCAGGTTTTAATAGTTGATTCATTAAGCGGGTAAAACTGGTAATGTCTGGCATGTTAAAAAAATGGGGACCGTTAATATGCTTTCCGATTTTGCCACCAGCTGAAAGCAACAGTTTGAGTTTTTCGTTTGTGAATTTAGCATGATACTGAGCGGAGCCATGTTTTAATCTTGTTGAGTCGCTAGGCTCACCCCTTGTGGATGGATCTGATAATATTATCTCTTCTCATTTGAACTGCCAATTTTTATAAAGATCGTTATTGAACATTGCATAGAAAAGTTTTTCACACCCTTTGCAAGTAGTTTCAAGGCTTTTTGTTTGGTTAAGCGCATGAAAGGATGCATTATTTGGCTTACATTTCTGAACAGTGGTTACTGAAAATCCTAAGCAACACTCAGTCGTGGGTTTCCCAATGCAAAATTGCGCAATAAAACTGAACGCGATTGGATGCTTACTTCTCAATTACGCGGCTCTTTGACCTATTTTTTTCAGGCATCTATTTCGAGATTTCTACCTCTGTCTTGATCATCCTGATGTTTTAATTTTACCAAGGATAAAACGTGTCTAAGCTTTCCGACCTTTAAAACACAAGTTGTCACTTGTTATTCACACAATCATTTGTTATCTTTTGCTGCATTGGGTGACCTAGAGGTAATCATGGTTGTGATTACTGTTTTTTCTTTAGTAGTTTTCATTGGTTTAGTAATTATGATAGGGTCTGTGGGTTCTGGGTCGTGTGAGGGTGGTGATTTATCAGTTTTGGATGATCCTTTTGCCGAATCTGATTCCAATTTTTCGAGTTTATCAAGTCCTCGTCTGCGGTATCTCGTCGCCCCAGATTTCGTCGCTCGTGAGATTAGTGTCCCTTGTCAATACCTTAAGCAGTATTCCAGTGCGAAAGACATTGCGTTCGTTCCTGCCTATTTCTATTCCTTCTTTCTGTTTTTTTTCTGTGCTTTTTCCTATCTGTGCCATTCGGCCTAATTAGTGCCGCATATATTTTTGGTTTTTGACTGATTTTGGTTGATCCCAAGTCATTCGGGGTTCCCATCCTTTTTACTGGTTTTCTCCAGTAGAAACACAGGTTACATAGTGAAACCATTAATCGTCTCGTCTGGTTGATAGTCTTGCACCTTTGCTGTTAGAACTGGTTGCGTGTCTATTATTGTCTCAAATGTGTTACAGGAATGCTTGCCCTTTGCTAAACCTTTCCAAAATCAATATGCAAAGCGTCCTTTTTGGGATATTTTAGCCCAAAACCTCCCGATGAGCCTAACGGAGTGTTCCAGTCAACAACTTTTCTTCATGCGTATGAGAGGCCAAGGTTGTCTATCCATTGTTTGTTTGGCTGTTCTTTTTTTAAGTTAGTTTATTTTACTTATTTGCAGCCAGAGTTGTTTGGTACCTAGTCCAATTTCTTATGGACTGATTTCCTTCCTACTCCCTGATTCACGTAACCCACCTCTTTCCACTGCACTCGCCATACAAATTTTGTTGATTGGTAATGAATGGCTGAATGGATTCAAGCGGGATTGATCTGATTTACATCTTCTGATTTTAGCGATCTCCCGCGAAAAGACCCTCAAGAGGCTAAGCGCCATCAAGTCGAATGCAACAAAATCATGCAGCACATATCAAAAAAGCGTGAGTTCTCATTTAAAAAGGCATTTCCGGGTTACTTTCTTGCCTCGTCTCTTGGGGCTGAAAACTTATTTGTGAAGACTCTAAACGTGCATGAGAAACGTGATGTCACGATCGACCCAAATGAACGAATTAGGACAGCCTCCATTTAATTGATCCTTCGTTGTCAAGTACAATCCTTCCTCAAATGGGTTCATTTTCTTAATTCGTTGTCATTAATTCCTGCTTTAGACCAGGAGAAGATATCACAAATGCTGGCACAACAAGAGAAGCGTCACGCAAACGAGTCGAGAATTGGGAATCGTATCAACTACTGGCGTAATGAGGTCGTTCCACGCTGGGACACCTTGGAACAGACCAGTCAGCTCCTTGAAGACTGGTGGTTTGGCATACCCTACCCTGTGCGAAGCCAGGTATTTTAACTTCTGCATGTCTTTTACAAAGTTTTTGCTGTTTTCTAAGCCTTATTTCTACTGTCAAAAGGATTTACTTGTCTGTATACGATGGTGGATAAATTGGCCATTGTTAAGGAAGTGTTAAGCTTGGCTTTCTTATTCCACAATTAATTTAGCTAACACTCTAAGAAGGCGAGAATATAACCAACTAGTCACTCATCTTGTTTTTTATTAATTATGTTCTGGTTGTAAAATCTTATGTCTCACAGTAGTCCAAAGCTTTTGCGCCAATCTTGGAGTCTTTTGTGATGTTTTTAGTGGGATTTGTGACTTTTGCCTTTGGTAACTGCTTCACCATCATTGCATTTGTATGGAAATAGGTGTTTACTTCGGAAAGTAGAGACAGTCATATCTATTTGCCTGCAGTATAATCTCTCAAATTGACTAAATTTAAGCTGTAAAACAGACAGAATTGTGAAATAATCCCCCATGTTCCTCTATATCCAGGCTTTTGTTTTACACTAGCGCAAGTTTTCTATAAGCACTGTATTGACATAGTGTTTTTTCTGTTCAGAAGGTCTTAGAGCACCAAATTTCTGCCGCTTTTGTAGGCTATTTCTTCCCAAACGGCTTTCTTATTTATTTTTGCTTCATTGCATTGTTAAAGGCTGCATGTTACCACGTGCTAACTGTGCAGAGCTGTTGTGAGGCCGTTCTCGCCTTCTTACAGGAAATGTCACAAAACCATCTCACCATGTGCAATTCAACCTTAAATGCGCAGCTCTTCTAATTGTAGTCTCGTTAAACACCGTTATACGTTGTTTCGTCCCAAAAAAACTCTTATTTTGCTACCGGCGACCTACGAGACGATGAGCGTACCTCAGTCTTGAAATCCATACGTTCCTAGGTGTGGCAGATGATAATTGGCAATCCATTGGGCATCACTAGAGACCTCTTTGAAAGTTGCCTCACCCAGAGCCGCTACACTATACGGCGTCTGGAGAGTGCGCGCCGTCTCGCCGACGTTTTGGACCGCACTACCCAAGAGGATGGTAAATTTAACGCCCGGCTAGCCACCTCCACTGGTACGGGACGTTCCGAGCGCCTCTACTCTTTGCCAGGCAGTGTGGGCGAGGCTGACGTCAACCCTTTGTCCCGACTACGCCTCCCGCGTCAGGTCAGCTCCGCGGCATCTGAAACGGAGGCCTCCATCAACTCCCAAAGGGTCTTGACTACGCCTCCCAATCCTCTTACACCGTCGCCATCTCCCACCATTTTGGGTGACCTCTCTTCGAGTATGTTCCTTTCCTTCCGTTTTCTCAATCGTCACCTCTGGTGAATTTTCTGTTTGAGTATGACTATTCTTTCTCTGTTATAATAGTTTTTTGTAATCTTCTGATGGCACAGTGAGTTTCTTGCATGTTTATTATGATTTCTTGCATAGTGTTGCTCTGTTCATATTGTCCCTAATTGTTGCGTCATTCAGTTTCTGCCTTGGGCCTGTGAAAATGGACTATATTTTTCAATGGAAAGCACGCTGTTTGTGAAGTGAATTTGAAGTCTTTTTGAAAAATGTTTTTTAATGAAAGGCATGGTTCATTTTCACCATCTCAATTTAAGGCTGGGAGATCTGACATTAACTGAATATCATACTGTCGCTTTTGCCTCTGAATAATCCTATTTATGGTTTATTTGTTGTTGATGTAAAATCGAAGGAACGATTTTTTATTATAGCTTACTTCACTTAAAGTGTTTCATTTAGCTTAGAATACAATTCCATAAAAGCTAAACATTCAAACGATCCTTTGTATATGTCTTTATGAATAAGTGTTAGGTTTTGAATTTCTACTTGATGAGGTGAAATCAGACTCCTGAACACTAGAAGGTCTATCTTTTGATGCTGGAGTGTCTAGACCTGCATGTTCTCTTTCTTATAAGTCTCTGCGTTCTGGGTTTCTGCGCAGCTGCTGGATGTTTTTTTTATTTTGGGAATATTGGGGGTTTTAGCAGTGTGCCAAATGAATGTGCGTAAAGTGAATTTTGCCATGAAACAAAACAAACGAATATCACCAGGCAACCGCTGCTTCCCATTTCTTAGAAAATACATAAGCGTGGCTCCTGTGATGTCATTTATTTTTATCAACTCGAATTAAGTATGTATTAGTTTTAATGCTTTCCCATTTTTCATACGCCATCTCCAAGGTAACCCTCTCTTGAGTCGATTTTGTAAAGAAGCCTAAAAGCTGACAAATTCAACTGTCTGGCCCAGTGTAATAAGTCTTCCTGATCTGGACTTAATAACTGTTCGAGTTTTTTTGTTGGCCATTTGAGCTTCTTTATGACTTTTGCCAATCACTTTTTCTCAGTTCCCTCACCATGTTGTTTCTTTTGCGTTGCTGCATGCTCCGATTTCAAACGTTCTAATCTGCCAGGCATATTAGTTTAGTAGAGTTTTGAATGTTCTCCCAATGCCGACCTGACCCAATTGACCACGTCATTGTCCAGTTATTGGTAAAAAAACCAAGCGATTAGGGGGCACCTGTCGTTTAGCCATCAATCAGCTTGCTCTATTTCTATCATCAGGCTCGCTTTTTGCCAGATCTACCGTTGAAGAGTCTGTTTCAATCACTTTGCCATCAGAACGCTTAATCGCTATAGTGGAATTGCTAACAATTGATTACTCCACCCTAACATTGTCAGTTTTCGTGCTAATTGAATTTGAATGCGAATTTGTCTGCGAAAGTACAGAAACCGTGCGGTTTAAAAGTCTCGTTATATGTCCTAACTACTTCTGTTCTTCATTAACAGGAAGAATTTTCTGCCGACTTAAAGGAATTTACGAGCTCACCGTTTCATTGGGCTTAAGGTGTTGGAAACACATTTAGAAACCCACCTTTCTGTTTGATCATCTGCAAAATTACAAGCAAAATCTCAAAACAGTCGGAAAGTGGAACTGAAGTAACTGGAGAGGAAGTGATGGTCTCAAGTATTTAAAGAAGACATCATTCGCCATTTTTGATGATTCTTAAAGCATTTTCCAAAAGAACTTTAGGAGAAGAATTTTTTATTTTCATTAACACGTATGTAACACCGCGTTTTGAGCAAAAGTAATGCAACCTACCTTTGAATGGAAGGGTCCATTAAATGCTCTTTTAAGGAATCGGTTCATTTTTACCGACTATACGTGAAAGTATTGCTGTCATAACCCTATTTGTTTGCATAACATTAACATTAAGACCTATCTTTAGGCTAAATTTTCCTCCAAGTCATTAATATGTTTGTTGTGGATGATCATTGCTCGCATCGTCTGTTAGTTGCGCTCTGCTTGCCTGTCAACTCTTGAGTCTTTGGGAGCGTTATCCACTTATTCCTTTTTACTTCTTCAACACAGATGAGGAAGCCTCACTGCAGGTCATTCGATTGGATGTCTCACGGACCTTTCCGATGCTCGGAGTCTTTCAATCAGACGGGTTACACAACCGCGATTTGCATGACCTCCTGGCAGCTTTTGTAGCCTACCAGCCTACTTTGGGCTACCTTCAGGGTATGTCATTTATCGCTGGCATCCTTCTCCTGGTCATGGACGACATCTACCCCGCCTTCATCGCTTTTGCTACCCTCATGAATCGACCCAGCTTCTACGCCTTCTACAGTCTGGATGAATCAGAGGTTTGTTTTGTAACATCGCGATGGCAGCTCCTCTTTTTTTGGTGTGATTTTACGAAGTCAGTGCATATACTTAAAATTCTGAGCTCTGTGCAAGTCCTCATTACCCGAATCGACTTCTACGCCTTTTAAAGTCTACTAGTCGGAGGTTCGTGGTTTGGCATGGCGTGATATGAGCTTGCTTTTTAGATCCATTCTTAAGGATGTAAGGTACAGCACGGGTTGGAGACATGTACCATTCTTTGCGCAGCTGCTATTGGAGGTTTCGTCATTATTTTGGTGTCCTATGCATAAAAAGATTATTTGAAATAACGGTAGCTTTTTAACCAGTACCCTCTTTTGGTATCCTACTGTGCATTGTTTATTCATCCGACAACTCACCACTTTAACTTCCCATTTTTGTCCCGATAATCTCGCTTGGCTACGATTTTCGTGCATGACGGGATTTTTAACAATGCAATGGTTGTTACAGTTATGAAACGTTTTTTATGGGGTCACTAATTTACACGTAAACTTCCATGTATCATCATGCTTAGTTCCCTTTTTTGACCATTAGAGCCAATTCGTCTTCAATAGGAACGTTGTTTTTTTTTCTTGTAAGATGCATAATGGGGAAATTTTCACCCATCGGTCTTCCATTGAATCATGACCATAGTGGTCGTATTTTCTTAATTGTGTAGTATCTCAAAGGTTTCCTACCCTATTTAGGTTCTTTGTTGACCTCTTTTTGATGGATGCTAGTTCACGCATTGCTTATACTAGTATCACTTCCATTTTAAAGTTCGCAACCTACTTTGGAGCATTCGACGCGCTGTTGGAGGATCGAATGCCGCGTCTTTTCGCCCATCTCAAGAGCTGCCGGTTGGACTGCAAACTATACCTTTTTGATTGGCTCTTCACGATCTTTAGGTGAGTTTTCAGACTTCAAATGTCGGTCACCATTCAATCAGAATCAGGGCCTGTTATAGATCTGTGCATTTAATTAAAGATTAAGGGGGTTTTCAAGCTCCGCGTAATCTTATGTAGCTTTCTACAGGTCCAACTTTTTACATCCAATTTATTATGTGGCGTTTTATCGTAGCACCTTGCCAATCCATTTGCACACAGATCTTCTTTGAGACGTCAGTGAACAAGCTTGTGCTCCTGCCAGGGGGTAAAAGGTCGGTGCATGTCTGCTATAGCGTCAAGACCGCCTTCGTAAACAGCCTTTTGTTGGTGTCAGAGGAGTAAACTTTCTTACTGCCAGCCCGAATCACTGCTGACCCAAAGAGACCAGTCTAATACGATTTACAAACGGACCGTATCCAACTGTTTTAAAAATAATTAGTCTATTGACATATGGTGGGTTCATCCTTGACCATCCCTAGGGGCGAAGTGGAAACACCGCTAATCCATGTGAAGCACTGTCCAACCCAGCATTGTCATCTATCGTATTGTTACTTCAAGCCGAAGTTACGTTTTTTTAAAATTTTTTTTGAGAGCTAAAGACTTTAAAGAAATTCTCACTAACTATAAATGTTTTGCTGATTTATGCGCTGAACAAAAATGCTTGCATTACTGCGTAGGACAAAGATTCATTACTTAACAGAAAATTGTGAAACATAAAACCGCGCTCCTTGCCTGTCACTTTGGTGAACACGTGCATTGTGTGCCTCCTCTGCCAATGAACTGCCCTCAAAACTTATGCATAAAGGCTGAAGAGGCGGTAGAGCTTGACGGAAAGCTACGTCACCAAGACGGAAGATAGGGTCGTTGATTCTCTGGGTGGGGTGATTGTCATCAGTGAATGTGCCTTTGGTAACCTTTCTGTTAGTAAGCTCTACAGATCCAGGCATCCGTAAAAGATGTCTTCATCGGAATTACTAAAGTTCAGCAGTCTGCCAATCGTAATAGATGTCTTTTTGGACCAAGTTTGATTTAATACCCCGAGTCTTCTCAAAAATTTTGCAGATGGGTTGCAAAACCTGACTAATGCACAGACATCAGCATTTCACATGTCTTTTTTCTGCTATTTTTACCCCACTCTGTATCCAGGGTGCTCTATAATTCACTAACTTCTCATTGCCTCTAATAGTCGGAGCCTGCCCCTGGATGTAGATTTGCGCATCTGGGACCTCTTTTTACGTGACGGTGAGGCCGCTCTGCTACTCTCTGCTCTTGGCATCTTACGAATGTATGAGGAATACCTCATTCTCTGGGATTTCGATCGTCTCGCCTCCTTTCTCACTGGTCCCATGCCTGAGTCCATGTCACCCGATGATTTAGTGAGTTGTTCCATTTTCTTCACCATTTTGCAATCTAAATTTTCATCGTTTATTGGTCAAATGCAGAGTCTATCTTATTTTCGAGTACAAGTTTTGCAATGAAGACGTATTGCTGTAGCTCAGACAGATTGACATCAAAGTTGTATGAGTCGTTTGGCGACGCAGTAGCTTTTGAGCATACAATGGGCTTATCGATGTACCATGGCGGAAATATCTTTCCTGTCAAGTGTATCTGGCCACGTAGACATTGAGTTGCGAATTGCCAGTTTTTCTGTGGCGGTTTCATTCAAATGTGACACATGGTCTTCCTTTAATGTGTTAGAGGACGCTCGAGTCTGGAAATAGTTTTATTACACGGGTAGGTTTAGGAGTTAATTAGCATAGTTAACACCCAAATCACGGAGACTGAAAGTTCCCTATGACACATTGGAATGAAACACAGCATCTTTTCAAAGACCATTTTAAACCTGTCCTTTCTAGTAATCTTTGAATGAGGATTCTCTTGTGAAGCTAGGTTGAAATCGCACAAACGGGTTGAATTCTCAGTGCTCAAGTAAGCTTGCTTCAAGTGCTGGTTTTGAGGGGTGATATAACTCTGATGCGGTACCTCGATATTCTTCAGTTCGCGTAATTTCCTCTTCTTTTTTTCGAACTGTTTTTTCTACAGTAGTTTCAGCGAGAGCATGGAAATGTCAACGTTTGGTAAGCGTGCGGTAACCCATGTCACCTGGTGCTTTCCTGTTCTGAAAGATGGTCTTAGCCGTGTGAGGGGAGTGCATTAGATTATGCTACCTAACAAGGAATGCGGGTTGACTGTAGAGCTTGATTCTTCTCCCTATTTGTAACGATTTTAAATTCGTGCCTTTGTATTGTTAACGGGGACAGGCTTTTGCGACTCCAGTTTGGTGAGGCGCCTAAACAGTCGGTGATTTTAATGCTGACAGAATATAGAGGTGAATTGGACTTCGCTAACGATGTCGATGATATCCCAGGACAGAATTGAGAATTGATGATACACTTGCAGCATTTGCATCTCGCTCGCATTTGTTATTAGTTAATGACACTAAACTAAATGAACATACCCTTCCCTTAAGCACTTGTTGTTCTCGTGCCCTCATTTGCTGGAGTTATTTTGAAGCGAAAGTAACTGGCAGTCAAATTGCAGCTGTAATTTTGCTGAAACCGGGGTGTTCTACGTCCACGTATTTTAAAACTCATATTTTCCCCATTTCTAGACATCCTGCATGCGTTCGCTAGATCTCTCCATAGCCGATATCAAGAGTGCCCTCAAAAAAGCAAGAAACTTTGTTACAAATAACAATGTCACCGGCTCTACTTCCCCTCGGAGTGATCCTGTTTCCAAGACTCCCTCAGAGGCGCTCCAGGAGCAGTCGGAGAATCAATGGTCGAGGAGGGGTCTCTTTGGAATACGCAGTCGACTCATGAAGCTGCAGGACAAGGGTAACACTAACACTCACGACATAACACCGGCAACGACCACTTCTAAATTCTCCGCATTTCGACGAAAGACCTTTGTGTCCGTCGCTACCCCTGCATTCAGTGCATGGAGCCGGGAGGTCTGTCTTGACTATCCAAAACGCGAGATGTAGCCGTCCTACTAATACCTCAAGGCTGTGATTGCAAACTTGCGATATCTTTATAATGTTTTTTTCCTGGCGCCTTTTCCTTGGCACAAGTATACATTAAGTGCTTTTTAGTAATGGTTTTGGCTTCTTGGCTCTCTAAGGGAGGCGCACCAACTTTTTAGGCTGCGTAGGTGGACCCGCCAGGTGCTTGCCTATTTCCTGCGGGTTTCGCCGTAGCTCCTGTTAATTTGGCATCGTTGTGTCTAAGAAAGCTGTCACTTCGAACCATTTGGCGGTAAGGCAACGGATCCAGTCGATGCAGGAATAAAATTAGGCCTCTCAGTAATCCTAAGTCCTTTACCGACAGCAAGGTGGTGTTTGACGAGTCTAACAAGCAAAAGGGAAATGGGGACATGAGATGATAAATGTCTTGGATGGGGAAGTGGGTTACCAAGCAGAGATAAATTGAAGTATCCTAAGACCACAACCTTTAGTGCTGCACCGGCCATATGCTAAATGTTCACTCAAAATCACTCTGTCGCTGATTCAACACCAATACTACAGATGACTGCCGGTTTTGGCTTCGTGCACTTGGCTGGTCAGTTGGCCAAAAGCGGTTCTGTAATTCCTTCCATTGTTTTCAGCGAAGTCTAGGGGTTTTGCACTTTGTCCGCATCTATGTTTGTGAGATTGCATGGTGTTAATTGATTCGTTGCATAAATAACTGCATATGCCATGCTTATCAATGATTTCTTATTAATTTAACTAGTGGTAGAGTTAACCTCAGAAACTAAGTCCAATTGCAAAACTAAATACAAAGCTAGCCTTCAGTAGGGGAAAATTATAGTGAAATGGTGTTTAAAGTCCTGCAATAAATTTGTCAAACAATTATGTAAGTTTTAATAAGTAGATCAACAACAATGCTAACCCTTCTTCATCTCATTGGATGCTGGTTTCGTCGGGTGCGTTGGGGCTGACGACGTCATCGGTGCAGTTTTATTCAACTTAACATTTGACGTCTAGGCACGTCTTAATCTTGACTTTCGTGATATTTAGTGTTCTTTGCAGATTTAATGCATTCCCAAACTTCTGGCACTCAGTTTTCGTGCCTAAATTTTGTTTGAAGGGAGCTACTGCTTGCGTCCCATTTATGACTGCTAAGGAATATTTAATGATTGAATTGGCAACTCGTTTTCATAATGTATCAATTCCTATTACTTTTTTGTCCAAAATGTATAATTACGGGATAGGAGTCTTAATTAGTACATGTGGCTTATTCTTCATTTCATACTAGACTAATTTTATGAAGTGATATGAATCCGTTCCTCTCATAGTCCGCATGCATTTGTTTGATCTCATCTTTGTTTAGCTGTAAATAGCCGAGTGAATAAAGTTTCTATTTAGCGGAAAGTAAAAGCTGCCGTTTAGTTACTCCTTCCTGTAAATATTATGTTCGGTTGCTCCTTTCTCTAAAGGATGTCGTTAGATGGATTATCTGATTGGTCGAATTTCAGCTACATATTTTCAATCATTCCTGTGTTTTTGTTCCCCACAGTTCCGCTGAAATGTTTGGGTGCCGTCTGTTCTTGTTTATAATCTGTTTAACCTTAGCGACAGCGCCTGCATCATCACAGGAGTCCATTGAGCTAATCTGTTTCGATCCTGAATGTTCCACGTCTTATCTCATCGGAGAGGTTATCACCGATCTCCCTGAGCAATCTCTCAATAAGGGCACCCTCGTAGAGATATACGGTCAATTAGCATCAGAGGAAAGCTACCTCATCAAAGTTGGTAGGCATTCCTACCACGTTCATGGCAGTTTTCTACGCATCACTGGGAATCAACATGAGCTGCGGTCCATGGTTCGGGTGAAGGCGTCTCGTCTTGACTCTTTCACCGTCCAACCGACTGGAGGTAGTGGGAAGTCAGTGGAAGTTTCGACTGTCTCTACTGGCAGTGATTTGTCATCAATCACCAAAGAAGTAACGCTTTCGACTCAAAAGAGTGTAACACCCTCACCTGAAAAGGAAGTTTCTGATTATCGTTTTGTGGAACAACAACAACGCCAAGGGTACCAGCAAAAGCCTGCCCTGACTACGTCACGGTCATCTGAGCTTCCAAAGGAAACAATAAAGCCATCCCAACCAGTCGAACGGGAGAAAGGTGTCCCTTTGTCTAAGCTGCAGCTGAGTGAAGGTGTGACTCCACACATTTCGGGGCACCGCTCCACTGTCCAAGAAACGGGACTCTCCTCACTTCCCTCTTCCGACTCAAAATTGCCAGTATCCCGACTGGGGATTGAAACAGCATCTCATTCAGTAAGACAACACCAGTTGCAGCAACCTCACTCATCTTCAGAGGAGGCGACTTCTGATGATCGATTTCTGCAGCGTCATCAGCAGCAACAAGAGTATCAGCAAAAGCCTGCGTCGACTACATCGCAATCCTCTAAACTTTCAGTGGAAATAACTAAGCCATCTCAACCAGTTCAGCGTCAGGAAAAAGTGCCTTTGTCCACGCTACAGTCAAATAAAGGTACGAATATGCATGCTTCGGAACATCTTTCTGCTCTTGAAAAACCTCGTGTTGTTGGAGGAACGAGGAGCTCCCTGCTTTCTTCTTCCGAATCAAAAGTACCAGGATCTAGGCTGGAGGCTGAAACAATATCTTCTCCTGTAAGGCAACACCAATTACAACAACCTCACCTATCTTCAGAGAAAGCGACTTCTGATGATCGGTTTTTGGAGCAACAGCAGCAGAAGCAACAACAACAGGAACATCAGACAAAGCCAGGGTCAACTGATTCAGAACCGTCTGAATTTCGAAAGGAAACACTAGAGGCCCTCCGTTCGATCACACGGCAAGAGGGAGTTCCTTTATCCACACTACAGACAACTGAAGACGCGAATATGGGTCCTTTGGAGCGCAGCTCAGCTTCAGGAAAATCTCGAAGTGTTGAAGAAATGAGGAGTCCTTCGCCTTCCCCTCCCGAAGTAAAGGTGCCAGGATCTAGGCTGGAGATTAAAACGACGTCTCCATCTGCGGGCCAACAACACCTACAGCATTCTGAATCTATGTCACAAGCAGGTGGAGATGTAAGGATGCAGTCCTCAGACTTTCAGTCCCATGGATCGATACCTGAGGCAAATACAGCATCTATACATGTCGAGAATCCTCAAGTGCAACAAGTTCCTATCGGAAAATCTCGACCCCAATCATCACAAGCGAATGAGGAGATGAGAATTCTATCAGAACCTTCGATCACGGCCGAAGAAACTGCCTTAAATACTGGACAATATCGGCAACAGCTTAGTTATCCTCTGTTGCAGGAACCAATTTCACAAGTTGAAGGTGCTAAAGCTTCTCATGAAACACAATTTGTTCAGTATCAGAATGTTGAACTGGGGCATTCTTCAGTGCAAAGCGCTCAAACATTGGAATCTCGTTCGAAAGATGTTGCGGATCAAAAATCTTATCATGCGCAATCGCAATCTACTGTTCCACCTAAGGAAGAGGAAAAGGCCAGTCAGCTTGACCGGGTGGTCTTTGAGCAGTCAAATAGCCATCAAAGAAAAACATTTACACAAGCTGAATCTGAGTTGAAAAATGTTGCAGGAGTGGCATCTCCAGAATCGGTAACTAAAGCATCTTTGCCAGATAAAAATGATCTGGGACGCAGGAACGAATCTGATGAACCTGAGGGATCTTCATACACCTTGGTAGAATCTCATTTCCCAGGAATTGGTGAAGCAGATCTAGGAAATGATGACGACTCAACACTGCATCCACTGATGGACATTGCGACAGAATCCACCTTCTTCAACTGTCTCTCCCGTGCCTCCGATGGCTCATTTATGTCTCCTAGCATGGACTCATCCTCTCACACAGTTCAAAAATCTATCCTGGCTGGCACGGTGCTTTTTTTCGCTCGGCAGTACTTCAACGCCGCACAGATCCTTCTTTTTAAACTTCCTCCTGCACTTGTTTCCTCTCTCGACCGTGTCCTCACTTTTACGTTCCACTTACCTCTTGTTTTCTTCATCGCTTGGCTCTTGTTCATATTCTCTATCCTAACTACCTGGCTAATGGTAAAACTCTTCAGTCGGCTCATATTCGTCGGCCTCGTCCTCTCCAACCCTGATGATCCTACGAGACGGTCACTGGCCGAGTGGCTAGCTGTGGAAGAGAACGCAAATCTCTTAGCAAGTAGTCTAGCGGATAAAGACGAGGCCTACGCACGTCTCATTGTCTGGTCCACAAAGGTGAGCGAGCGTTACGAGCACCAGGCTCGCAATCACTCTACCTCGGAGGCGCGCATCCACAACCAACTGCGAGATATGAAGGCCTCCCTGGCAGACAGTTTGCAGGAGAACAAGGAATTAAGGGTTACTCATGATGCATTGGTAGAGCAGTTGTCAAGTGTTAAAACGGATGCTGCTGTCACTGCCACACGATTGCGAGAGGAGGTCTCTGCACTGAACGGCAGATTGGAAGAATGCACTCGTCAGTATGCGGACAGCATTGAGAAGGAGAAGGAGATTCTGATCTGCGAGATTAATAGCCATCAGTCACGAGCGGAAAAAGCAGAGAAGATGGTGAGCGAGCTGAAAGAGGTGAATCAGCGATTTGAGGGGGATCTTGCGGCTCGAGAACGCGAGCTCACGAGTTTGCGCGAGGCCTTTATTGAGATGAAGAGTGCGGAATTGAAGAAGAAAAAGAAAGAGCAGGCAAGGGCTGCAAAGAAATCTGCCGTCACGGCGGCCAAGAAACAGAATGACGATAAGGGCTCTACTGATGGCTGGGAGGTGGAGGATGAATTTGAACTGGACGAGATCATCGAGGAAATTGAAAGCACTCCGGAACAAGTGAGTGATGTTGATGGAGATGAAGTTAAGTCCTCATTGATGGAATTTCTGGAGGTGGGACATCTCAGAGTAGCCCTGGAGGATTCTGAAAAGCGGGCTCGTGCAGAAAGTGCTGCACGTAAACAGGAGACCGAGTTGCGCACTCAACTGCAGGAGACAGTGGAGTTGCTCAAGTGCGAGAATGCCGATCTCCTGCAAAGGTTGCGTGTAGCCACAGAGGATTGTGACGCCTCGAAGAAGAAGCTGGAGATCCTCTCAGATTATTTCAAAGAGCGTGAGGCGGTGCTTCAGCGTGACTTGGGTCGACAAGCGATTAGTGAATCGGAATCGATAGAGGAGCTCAAATTTTTGCGTAGCAAGCAGGAGTCCTATGAGGTGGAGGTAAAAACCCTGCGAGATCAGCTGGCCTCGGCACGACGCGAGTTAGCTGAGTCAGAGCGGGTTAATCGACGTCATATCAGCGAAATGGACAAGCGTCTGCATGAAAGCTGGTTGTCTGCAAGAGCCCTGGAGAACGTTGTGAAAGATTTGCGTGGTGAGAATAGCATGCTGAGGCAAAAGATGTTCACTGGTGAACGGGCTGCCATGCATAAGCTTCTCTCGGGTATTCCACCCCCACCTCCACCACCGCCACCAGCAGTAGCGTTGACATCTGCCAAGTTACCAGAAATGCGGTCCGCTTCGCGACAGTCGGAGAAGAGCGTTGTGTCCCATCCACAAATGTATGCATCTCCGCCGCCACCTTTTCTTCCATTTCCACAAATCCCGCTGACCGGTCCAGGCGGATCACAATTCATCCCTCCGATCCCGCCACCACCCCCACCCCCGCCCGGTTCATTACTTTCCCAGCGTCAGCGACTAGAAGCCAACAGACAGAATCCACTGGTGGCAGTTCCAGCGTCAGTATCGTGGGATGCTGCTCAATCTCCGCCAAAGCCTGGATCCACCACCTCGGGGAGCAATAGGTCCATCAAGCAGTAGTTACAACATCATAAGCGATAGCGACTACGAGAACTTGATCTTGTGTGCATTGCAGTCTTAGGGTGCATTTCTGAGGGTCAGGGAGGGGCTCCTGGCTGCCGTTCCCCCCTTGTCCTTGAACTTTACTGCTGCCACCACCCTCTTCGTGCTTGTGATTTACCTCTAAAGAGCTTTCATCTTTTTCCTCGCATGCCATACCTCCTTTCTGTGCCTATGTTAGTAATTTCGGTATGCATTATTATAATATACACAATTGTAACTACACGTGTACCTGTCCCCCCATGCTTGTGTGGCGCCCTTTTTGGGATCCTGAAACGCTTGAATTCAGTGGTTACAGGCGATTGAGGCGTCCGCCTACGCTTGCGGATGCTGTTGTACGGATATGAGTCCGTGCGTTTGCTATTTGCATGATCACGTGATTTGGCTGGCAGAAGGAATGCCTGTCTGCTATTCCGCATTTAGATATTTTTACTTTGCTGGTGTCACGTGCACAACGCCTTCCGCGGTGCACCCCCTGCAATGTTGCACCTTTTGACAAACAATCCTCTGTGAACTACTTCTGGCACAAAATCAGACACTCCTGCAAATTAGTACCCACCTGTAATGCCATTTGGTGCTAGGGTGCATTTGCACCTGCTGTCGGTGTCGCGTGGATAGCACCTCCAACGTCCTACGACTGGCCGTGCGGAATCGTGTACAACATGCTGTCGACTCCTTTAAGGTGTTAAAGTGCGAGGTCGAGAGCCTCTATACGAACTCAGTCTCACCCAAATTTGATGATACTAAAACTCGCCTTGAGGTGAGAGGTGGAATTGTAAGGAATTATTCCCGTATTGGCCGAATGGGCACCTTCGTAGCCCGATATGACTTGGTGGCACTAGTGGGCGCCACCGCACAGTCAAGAGTAAGTCCGTTAACAGACATGATTCCATCCAGCACCGACGGTACGTTTAATGCCCCCATTCACATCACCGTAATACAAACAAGAGATACGTCACTAATCACAGCAGAAATGTACAAACGGATCCAGTCCAATTCAGAGGGTGGAGCAGTGGGGAGTGCCGCTTTTTGTGGTCATCCGCGAAAGGGAGGAGAGGGATGGATCAGCTCCCCTGAAAGACGACGGTTAGGAAGACGAGGGGCAAGACTTGAATTAATCCTCGGAGTTACCGTTTGGCCATCCTCCGACGCCTACGCTCTGCCTCCATGGCCATATCCTCCTGATCTTCTCGAGCGCCAAGTCGCATGCTGAGGACGTCAAATTTTTAGAAATCCTTAGGTCATGAGGTAGCTCCTAAGTGTTTCCAATAGCAAGTGGTTCGCATATTTTCGGTTCATTTAAAGTTCAAATGACCCAATGAAAATTACGTAAACTAATGTTGACGGATGGGCAAGCCAAGAAAATTTGACATCGGTTGTTAACGAGCTTGAACTCTCAGCAATTTTCCTAATACATAGGCAGTTTGATTGTTAAAATGGGGCTTCCGCATTCGTGGATCAAGATTTTATAAAAGTAATATTACGATTACAGACTATGAAATAAATTCCTGGAACGAAATTGAGCGGGCGAAATCATCCAAGAACACTAGTCCACAAGGACTTCAGCTAGTCAGTAAGGGTATTGTTGCATAATAATTACGTGAATAGTGAAAAGCGTTGCTAATTAAATGGATGTGCCGAAAATTGAGGGAAAACAAAAGCTACTGGAATAATTCAATGGCGTGAGAATCTGAAATGCCTCACCATTGCATCACGATGGCATAAGCCGTATCTGCTAGGTGAACACTGACATTATAGTTGAATTAACTGTGACAAATGAAAGCAATTATAAACTACTCAAAAAATAATCACACACCTCAACTTCTCCTCCTTCTCGATCTGTCGATAAGACGATTCCATGGAGGCGAGATCATCGTACTTGCTAATCTTTGCGTATTTATTGGGATCAAAGTGAAGCGACTTGTGGATGTCCTTCACTGCCCTCAAATAGTCCTTGGCAGAGGTACAGTCTGTGTCATCGATGAAACTGTCATCGCTGGCGTATTCGTCACTCTCGTCATTTACATAGGCGTTCGGAGACCGTCCATCAACGGCTACGGGAAGGGATCCATACTGTGCTGCGATGCCCCGTAGTGCAGGCACAACCACACGGGACCTCTCCATTGCAGCTCGCGGTTGGAGCCTAGGCTGTTGGAATGAAGGCTCCGTTCTAGCGGGTGGTTTCCTCTGCCCATTAAATGGTAGTTCTGCCGAACGGAGGGACGATTTAGCATCCGAAGGGGAAAATCCCTTGGAAATCGAGTTTAGATTATCGTTAGAAGTCTTAGTAAGCGATCGGGGAAGCGAACCCGGTTCGATTCTAGATCGCGCTAACCCTAGCTGTGCAGCGATGCCTAAGGAGCGGGACCCATTCGCATAATTGGATGACGGAGGCTGCGACGCAGGTCGAACTGACGTTTGGGCCGTTTTTAAGTCGGGAGAATTAGACTTAGAGTGGACAGAAATTGGTTGAACAGGTTTAAGTGAGTTAGTTGATCTGCATTGTGCTGGCGCCGCACTGGTACCTTTGGAATGCAACGAAACCTTACTCAGTGGGATAGGACCGATGAGAGAATGATTTTTATTAGAGAAATTTGGATTGACGAGGCGATTTGTATTTACAAGTGAGGAGATAGAAGGTCGAGTCAGTTTATGCTTGGATGCAACTTTCTGTTTGCTAGTGTCCCTCGCTTTTTGCACCGGGGCTTTGGCCTTAGGAGTAGTTCTTCGAATTGGAACGCTTGAATAAACACACCTTCTTAAGGAACTAGATTTCGCTGAGGCAACAGTGTTGGAGCAAACACTGTTTGGTGGGATAGCACTGTCACTGAGAACGCCTTTGTGATCGTTCCTCGGACCCTCACATTCCATTTGACCACCCAGTGACAGAGAGGGATTCAAACGAGCAACTCTGGGTATTTTCACTTCCGTCCTCCGGCTCTTCAATGAACTTGAAGCAGAGAATCCCTCATTCAACTCTTCCAAAGCATTCATAAGCGAAGATGGCCTCTTCTTTGGGATCGGGGTAGGGATATATTCTACACCCAACTGCTTCCCGCTCCCGAAAGGCATGTTAGTCTTCGAGGACGTTTCATTGGAAGAATCAAAAGAAGCGTATTCGACGCTTTCCTTCCTTTTTTGAGAAATAAATTGAGGTATTGGTTTCCTGCGCCGATTGGCTTCTTCGATAGCTTTACGTTCCTTAATGAACTGCTCCCGGTTCCTTCTCAGCTCTTCGGAAATTTTTTTAACCTTAACCTATAAAAGGATCGTAAAAATACCTTGTCATCATTGTGCGCTTGATTTTGCTGCGCGAGTCTAAGGAAATTCTGAAAGCTCATCGTTTGACCCTACAGTGCAATCCTAATCTGGCGCAAGGGCGAAGGACGCACCTAAACAAAATTGCGTATCAAACGCAAACATAAGCTTCGGCATAAAAAAATCGAAACAAAACTCAAGGTTTACACAGCTTAAAATCGTAATTGTGCATCTTAAGACATGACCCTCCGTAAATGATGCAAGTCAGATGATTCACTTCCCGCTCCGATCCATTGATGCATTCCCGATAAACCTTTTTCTCAATTTCAGTAAGGTAATGGTATTGTATGGTTCATTTTGTAGCAAGGCGCTTTTATTGTTCTCAAAAAAATCATGTGCTGCTGCTTTATGTTTCCAAAAGACATTCCTCTTAGTCAACTTCTAATTTCAGATTAAATTTTGCGGGGTGAAGAGCACTATACCACTTACAACATTTGATTAGTGCCTTGATGTTTGACTTCCTAGTTGGATTGTTACTTGCGGTTAGCACTCTTATAATTTTGTCGCTCACCTCTACAGTTTATTTTATGCTTTTAGGCTTTAATATCAAGTTTGGTTTATTTGCCTTATGGTTAATGGGGTTGTTTTGCGTAATGTTGCTCGTTGGTGGACGCTACGACATTGCTATGTGTTCGGTGGTGGGTTCTTACGTTATTTTCGCTCACGGAACTGGTTTTTTGTTTAATTCAGCTAGTCTTTGATCATAGCGATATTTGCTCAACCTTCTTTATGCACCCGGTTGTCATACTAACTATGCTGTATTATTTAATTACACCGCACATCATCGTAACATATCTTTGCAGTTATAGCATTCGTTCTTTCTAGCCTTCCTCAAATTTTGTGCTGTTAGTTGACTTCACTGGTACTATGGAGTTTTGTGTCTCCCTTGTTCTTGCTGGGAAATTGTAGTTTAGGTCCCATATCACTGATTTAATATGTCCTCACATCTATTTAAATTCTGGTAATATTTCTCCTTAGGGCAATGGACGAAGAGGTACTGTGCCGGCATCGTAAGGAGAAAAAAGAACTCCAAGGTAACAGTTTCCAGAGCAGCATCACATTTTATATTAGCTAGAATCCAGAGCCTGAAGAAAAGTGTACCTAGGGGCGACCGGAATCGACGTAACGCCATACAGCAAGAAATCCTAGCTTTAGAGAAGCAGCTTGCTGGACGTCAGACTGAAGAATTGAGGCAATTGAATGCCTCCCTCGATGTTTTTACCATTTCAACACCAGGTACGTTTTCTCCACTTTTGGCAAAACAGACCCTATTCTAGATCCGCTTCCCTCCAGTAACAGTGGTGAAGTTCCGGCACCAAGGGTCAGCAAAGCTGCTAAACGACGCAAAAAGGCCGCTGCAAAAGCACAATCTCTTTCGAAGGCCGTGGAGGAGTCTCTTACCAAGAATGCTTCTTCAACATCTGCCCTCGAATACTGTCAACTCGAACACGCTCTCTTCGAGCGTGGCCTTACACTACACAAGGTAAAGCATGCGTCTGATGGTGTGCGGATCACTTTAATTGCTAAATGCCACCCTTGGCTGTTTATTTCTCTAGGTCTTCTTCTAATTCTTTTGTGTCCAAAAGTTATTTTATTGGTAGGAGCCACTCCCATCAGCTTTTTACTAGTCTTCTGATTTCTCTGCAGGTTCCATCGGACGGCGACTGCCTATTTGCTTCCATCGCACACCAGTTGGAGGTACTGGGTCTAACAGAGTGTTTAATGGAGGCTTGCAAAAAATTCGCTGTGGCACCGCCTACCTCTGAGGACGTTAAATCTACCGTGCGATGTCTGCGAATGCTCGCTTCCGCAGTGATTCGACAGAAAGAAGAGGACTACCTGCCTTTCATTTGCTTGGATTATGATCTAACCTGCAACTCCACTACCGGTTGGTTAAGTTTTCGGCAGTAATCTGCTTGTTCCTGCTGTAAACCCAACATCTGTTAACCTCTACGGGATTTAAGCTTTCCTTGCACGAACACGTCCAAAAAGTCGTCCAGATTTGTTATTTTAAATGAAAAGATTCCACCGCTACTCTAGTCTAATAGCTGAATGAGGAGGCGAAAACGTGTTCAAGTTTTCCATGCAAAAGTCGGGAAAGGTTTCTTATCTCCAACTGCTTCCCAAGGTCGTTTTGATCTGTGCGTGCAAATTAGTCTCCTTTTGGGTTAGTATTTGTCACATTTTTAAGCATGTGCTTCGTTTCTTAATTCTGGGAGTAAACCTGGTTTTTCAATTGGGCATGTTACGAGGAAGATTCTTGTCTGTATTTTGAAACTTGTTGGCAATTTATTCTAGAAAGCCAAGCTTAGATGTAATAGCGTCTCCATCGGCAACGATCGTTTCTGTGCTGGAGTCTAGGCGTTGAGAGTTTTATTTCGCGGCTTCTTATTAAGTTATTAAGCTTTTATCTTCTCCAGCGAGCACCAAGTTAGAAGTCACATCGTTGCCCATGATATAAATTGGAACCTTTCAGTGTCATTTCTTGCTTGAGCTGATGCAAAAGTATTAGAATTGCCTGAAACTGAATACGCATAAGGAGAAGCAAAAAATATCCATTTATTGGCATACTTGTCATAGGCCTCATCATCTTTAGTGTGCCTGCATAACTCACCATTTTTTAACTTCCATTTAGCAAAGATCGATCTCTACTGCAAGAATCTGGAGGCACCAGGCACTTGGGGTGGCCAGTTGGAGGTGAGTAATTGGCCTTGAGCAAGCCTTCTCCAGTTTTCCAACCCCGTTTACTAATGCCACCTTCTGGTAGATTCAGGCTCTCTCCACCGCGTTGGAAAGACCCATTGAGGTTCTTCACACCGCAGGTCCAGTGATTCGATCGGGCGAAACGTTCGCCGCTTCTTCCAACCCACCAGCTCCCATGGTTATCACGTGAGTCATCCAGTGCTTCTATCGTTTCTTGATGAAGTGACAATTAATAGCACCCATTACTTCATGGTAGGTCGGAATTCCAGACTAAGAATAAAGGGTTATGAAGTTCCACCACATTATGTGCAAGGCTGATTGTTTCCAAGTCATCGGTTCGTCTTTAACTGGATTGAGGCGGAATACTATTTGCCGAATTGTTCTGCTATTTACGAAGCAAATGTGATCCTTGGTCGCATTTGGAGAAAGGTTCTCTCATATGCTTTCGGCAGTGCAGAATCGAATTTGGTGCACCTTTCCGGTGTATCCCTTAATTCAGCTCCTCCAAGAGGGATTATGAGTTGCTAAAGTGTGAAGACTGATAAGTCACCACATTTGTTTGGCAGCCATCTGACGCTTGTTGCCTCTGCCTTTCAGGTACCACTACCATGCATTTTCGACAGGAGAGCACTACAATTCTTCCAAGCCACTCTAGATGGAATCTGCACCTTTGCCTACCGTGACTGGTCCTGCTGTGGAAACTACGCCATCCACTCCCTGATTTCCACTGAGAATCGATTTTTCGCAATGCGTTTTTGGCCATTTGCGTTTTTTTGAAACAACTTGAAATGCGAACCAATTTACATCTTTTGCACCTTCCTATGGGCTCCTATTGTCGGGAACTAGGGCCTATAACCCGATTAACTCGAGGAGGTTGTTTGTAAGATTCGCATAGGTATGTGGATTCCACGAAAAGGGACTCCATTTTTGTAATTCAAACTCCGATCCGAACTTCCCTTCAAGTTCCCCTACGAAGGCGTGGGTTCTCCAATTGGCGTGTTCGTGAAATCCAACTCCTACGTGTGGCTCAGAAAGTGAGGTGAATTGTCAGATGGGCAAGGGGCTTTACGTCTTCGCTCACCAGTGCAGTCAAGAGAGTACTAAAGACTAAAAAATGAACATGTTGTAGGAGTGGCGATGCTTAAAACGGTTACGATTTGGGATGGTAGATTCCAAGTCGTCAGTCGGAGGGGCTGGGGTGCGTGAGCAGTCACATTGATCGGATTTGGCTGTGGCTTTTCATTTGTCAAGCCTGGCACAAGCAATGAGTTGAATGATCTCGCAAGGGCGTTTTGTTTATTTTTTGCCTTTTCCCATCAAAATACGCACAGACGGGGTAAGAGGAATGGACTGCTTGACCGATCTAAAAGTAAGTTACGTAGCTTTAAACCACCTTACTTCCCTCCTCTGCAACTTTAAAATAAAGAGAGGAACAAGAACCGGGCGCTATTTTTGTGTCAGACTGATTTCCGTTTATATCCCATGAAATGAAGGAATCTCGCGAAGTGCTAATATTTTTCATGACATGGCAAGTATGTGGGGACGTCACCTTGAGGAGTAGATTATAGAAAAAGCATCACTTTCGAAAGGAACATTGTACGAGGTCCTGTAGAGCAGTATCAGCATGGATCACCGAACTCCGGAACAAAAAAATTGTGGTCTGCCGACAACGTAGCAAGTGTTTGCACAGCGGAGGTCACAGCACCTCTAGTTGGAAAAATAATCAGTGAATGTCAGTTCAACGTTATGATTACGGCATCTATTTACTGTGAAGGCTGTAGGCTTTACCAATCGTGGCATCAGCTGAATGGCAGATAATGACAAGAGTGCGTCTCCATCACTTGGAAGCATTCACTCTCATTTATAAATTAAAACAGTCTTCCCAAAGGTAAATACACTGACCTACTTCTAAATAGGCAAAGGGATTTTTGTCTCCTCTTTCCTGAATATCCACAACGGATCAAAGTTTCACGTTTCCTTGCGGTTCCATAAGGTAGCAATTGTAGCACTTACGAACCAATTTGCTTGCGGAGGAGAAGGTAACTGAGCTCCAAGTCACTGAGCCCAATTGACAATCCTACTGGATCTGGAGTTTCGTCCTGTTCGGGAACTGTAACGTGTGGGCCGTGACCCATGACCACCGCTAGCCGTAGCAACACCGGTCTACCTGGCTCTCACTTCAGATTGATCTAGTTATATCTATCTGAGTTCTATCTAACCACTAGAATAGCAGTGGACGTATCGCGTGTTCACATAATTGGTACCTCCATGCACACACAGGGATGGTAGACAGCTCCGAAGCGAGCTTCTCCAAAGGGCTCACAACTAGCGTTGCTTCAGCTGTTAATGGCCTTTCTGTAGATTGCGGGACTGGAGCATTTGCTAAAGGCAAACAATATCTTCAGTCCCCCTCTTAGGGGTTGCCACAGGTCCACAGGCCTACCACCAATGTAGCTCGTTAAGACCTCGCAGAAGGCAAAAATGGCAATACTCGGGCAGCGCATGCATTTCTGACCTACAGAGGAGCATGACATGGACCGGAGAGTAGATCTACCGGTAGGATGCTGTGGCGGGGTTTCTAAGTGGCCAGCTGCCAGAACTAAGAGTTAAACAAACGATTAAAGTACTACAAGTGTCTATTTTTGTAAAACCAATTTTCCCTTACGCAGGACGCACCACCATAATAATTACACTACTAATAATGATCCAGTAGCAATTATGTTGTACACTACTTGGGTGTGGGAGAATTGGAAGTAACCATTTCCAGGACGTTTCGCATTTTTTAGCGTTTATTTAACAACTCAAAACGACAAAAAAATCACCAAATCATTGTTGCTCAGCTATTGATACCCTCCTGAAATGTCTGAACGATAGACGGAAGTATCCCACACATGTAGCAAGACAGCAAATACTCCAGGCAGTACATGAGATTATCAAACAATAAATCGAATAGAAAAGTATACGAATAAACACGAAGTGTATCCTTAATGAAAATTAAACAGACGAAGATTTCCCACCTCAACTTCCTGGATTCTGTGAGTTAAACCTATGGCACAATAAGGCAAAAAACCAAGACGTGAGCAAGGGGTCCCACATAAAGAAGTGTGACCCGTCGGTGGTTGACTTGCAGCAGTGCATCAGGAGGTGGAGAAGAACCTAGCTACAACGAAAAACAGCCTCAAAGATGAACCACACCCCAACTATCAGATAGTTATCGCTCTATATCATCGGAACAAAACAAAAAATGGGTTCAGCTCTATTTTTATACCACGTTTCGTAAAAAAACAACCCACAACAAACGGCTCAAACTCTTGTACACACAGGTAAAAGCCATCAGTAACAGGCTGTCATCATTGCATGAACAGGAGAAAAGAAGAGGGACTTCAAATATGCATCAGATAGCGGAAACCTCACGAACATGCTCGACCAAATTAAGGAGGTTTTCCCACTTCACACTTTGGTGCGCCTTACGCCAGAGGAAACAGAGGCGCTGCGGCGAGCCTCGATCGGCCACTCCACTGTCCCCAGCTATAACATTGCCGGTGGTGGGAATGAGAGCGCGCACCAATCCCTCACGGAAGGCCACGTCTTCGTGTAGTCGATGTACCAGCGCTTTCGCCTCCTCCTCCACCGTCGACCATGGGAGATACTGTGCCATTAGCGGGTTTCCTCCGTCTCCGCCCTTTTTGCCGCTACCGCGCTTCGTCTTTCGCCGACTAGGTGAGGCCACTGGACTGGTCAGAACAATGGCTGCTGCGGTGGGATTCACCTTTAATTTGTGCAATGCAGCCAATCGATGAACCTTATATTATTAAAGGATTGTGAGAATTAGACGGCTGTTACAGTAAATGCGGGTCCCTTGAAATTATTGCGAAAGATAGTATAGCTGTGTGAAAGCACATACTAGCACGTTATCCTCGCCTGAAGTGTTATGAGCAGTAATACGAATAGATTCAGCAAAAATAAGAAAGCAAAAGTGGATCCATATGCAATAAAGAAACTTACGGCCTTCTCAACCGATTCAATGCACTCTTTAAGACTCCACAAAAGGTCCCGTAATGAGTCGAAATCATCTTCTATCTGCTGAGCTGCTGCAAGATGGGCTGCTCTGATTGGATCACCAGCAAGGAAGAGCTTGCAAGCAGCACTACATCGCGGTATCTAAGACCGACCATAACCATACAACAAAACAGAAGTTATCCCCACGACAGAATAACACATCTTAGGTGGTAACTGTAAACGACTACACAATTTTGCGACATAACTCCATACGCCCCAAGTCCGATTTCACTACTCATGATGTACTTTAGAGCCAGTGACAGAACAAAAAATAAATGGACGCAGTGTAAATTAGAGCAAAAATAAAGCTGGTGACATTACCAGTTTCAGAGACCAGAGCTCATCACTTTGGCCACCTAATTCAGTGGACACGGACTCGCGCATGAGATTGCAAGCAAGAGAGGTAAAAACCTCACCAGACCTCACCACGGCACCATCCCACCTTATTCGGGTACTCTCAATTAGTTTGAACTGCTTGTTCAACCCTTCTATTATGACACTTTGGTCTACCATTAGGCTCGGATGCTCATAAATACCTAAAAAACAGATGAAGTACGTCGCATGAAGTAAACTAGAAAAGCATAATACTAAAAAGTTGTTTCACAATTGAATGAATTGCGTTGGACCAGTTCGGATAGGATACATTCTTTAACATACCCAGGCATTAAATTAACAGGATGTGACGCAGCCCCACTTTTTCTCCAACACCCGATAAGCACTATAACAGCAAACCCATCAAGACTTATTTAAAGTATTTAACAAAATTAAAGACGATACAAACAAAATATCCTTGTATAGAATGTAAAGTTATGAAATAAACAGTCCAAATCTAAGTCTGCAATGAAAACCATTTGTTAAATAAAATATAACCCGGGGTGAAATGCCTCTTCAAATTAGGAGCTAAGGATATGACCACCCATTTCAACAATGTACAGAATAAGCTTTAAATGGGGTTTAAATGTTTCGATGCAAAATTGCGTTGCGTCTTAAAGCTTCCATGCAGACAAATAACAATGCAATAGTCAGACAGAGTGCAGATGTTCGGCGTACAGAGACGATGGAAACGAAGGCATGTACCAGAAGCTAGCCAAATAGGAAGGTAAAATAGCCAAGAGAATAGCTCTTAGCTGAAACTGAGAGTCGAACAGATGGCATATATTTTACAAATGTTTGTCAAATTACATGTAAGCAACAAATGTTTCTCTAATTTATGTAACATTCGTGCATAGCTGTAAATCTTAAACACATATTGTGAGTTTTAATGAATGTTGACTTACTCGCTCCATTGGTTACTAAAATACTTTGTTTATTCAGACTGCTGGATACGGACACTTGAGTAGCCACATTGTATGAGTCGGTGGGCTGGCCTCCGGGCAATGCCAGCAGCCCTCCAATCCCTCTGTTCACAGAACATATATTCTGCCCTAGTACTATGCCTTCTTTTACCTTAAAGGGAGTCTTGGGAAGTTGCAATTACGATTTGCTGTCAGTTCTTTCTCGGCTTCAGTTACGGTCACTTATTTCGCCACGCTGTCTTTGGTCAGTGGGCTGGCCTCCGGGGCATGTCATCAGCCCCGATTCCCTCCGTTGAAGAATGTATAACCTGTGTAAATATTGTGTCCCTTCTTATCTTCAGGGGAATTTTGTGTCAGTGCACTGTCATTAACGTCATATATCTGGCAAAATATTGTCAAGAATTGAAATTGTACGGACATTAATGTTTACCGCATGTAAATTATGTAATTACTTGAATCTGCACTTCTTAGTAACAACACATTTAGTATTTGCCTATTTTACACACATATGTATAGGGTCAAAGAGCAGGTTTCTAACTTCCTTGGTGGCATTCCCTTTGTTTAAACCAGTGGCTCTTCTGTCTGTAGTGTATGTATGTCTGGCGTCGTGTGTATGTTGTGGTTTGCTTAGTGCTACATTTGCTTCAAATCGTGCTAGATGTCTTCCATTCGTTCATTTTGGTTTTCTGCAATCGTTTACTAGCTTCTGCACAACTTAGGTTGCAATACAGAACGTATACATTGCTACAGTTTTACTCTCATTTTCAAATAGGTTTATGTGGAGGCTATTGGCAGTAACAAACTGTCGTTCTTTTTTCACCAAGGCTGTTCGCATCGATCATGAGTAACCTGGTAGAGGGCAAACGCTGTGATATCTGCAAATCTGCTGCATGGAAATACAAGTGTTCTTCCTGTCTACTAAAACAGTAATACTCCTCCTCTTTAACTTTTGTTTTTAGCTGTTCTCTCAGTTGCTATAAGGAGCACAAGAGCGTCTGCGTACAGACGCACAAGTACGCACTGGAAGAACAATCGGAGATGGAGGGTAAGCCGACATCCGCCTAGCCACCTTCGATCCAGTGCAGCTTGTGCCTCTTGACCTGGGTGACGACTGCTCTGACTACATCCCCACCCGACTTCTTGAGAAACTTCGTAGGTTAATTTATCGTCTAGTTTACCGATAATCAACACTTCTAACTAGGAACATCTGAGCGTTTAAAGGAGCTGCTCTCGAATCGACATCTGCGGGACTATCTACTTTGCCTTGACAACTCTCGCCATCCTGCGAAAGCCATTGAAAAAGCCATGAAGGAACCCCTCTTCGTAGAATTTGCTGATGAATGTCTGCGCCTAATTAGTCAAGAAGGGGCACGAGAATGAAATTATAAATCGCCATGTTCTAGCTGCTTTGAAAGCCTTCGCAGGGAGAAGGGATGTGACGGCTAAGAATAGATGAGACGTTGACAAGCAGCCTGTCACATGGTGTAATAACGAATGCATGGAAGGTTGATGGAAGAATGCGTTGGTAATGTTTGTGAGGGTTAGGTAAGGGAGAAGAAAGAGGTAGTCTTCCCGAGAAAGACAACGCATCGGTACTTCGGTTTGGCTGATATTCACTCCTTTTCACCCTCACTCGGTGCCAATGAAAGACCGACAATATGTAGACTGTCCCAAATCAGCTCGTGCACGAATGAAAGCCAGGCGGGGTCACACTTCTTCTTCGCTGCTTCAAACATCCTAGAGGTGGCAATATAATCGGGAATCAGCGTGCATGGGCAACAATTTGTCTGTGAACATATAGCACATCTGAACGGAGGGAGCTGTTGTCAGATTTATAGCCCGAGCATACTTAAACCGTGTGTGAAGTGACAGTTGACGATATGAAACGGTTTAGCAACAAAAGCGCTAAAAGTCATTTGCTTGCACCCAAATAGGACAGGAAAGTGGCAGTAATTGAATTCAGCCCAGAGACCGTTGAGTCTTATTCTCGTAAGCATGTAGCACATTCGGGCGAACGCAAAAAAGCTGGGTTTATAGCTTACCGGCGGGGTGTTAGCATTCTACATTCACTAGTAAGGCAAAGACGTCAGTGTGGTGCAATGAATCGTGCGGTGGACGTGACGGCAACAAGCAGTTGGCAATAAGGCAATCCGAAATCATCGTAGTAGCAAACTTTGAAGTGGGATAACTAAACTCAAATCCCTAGATCGTAAGGATTTGCAATCAATGATGATAAATCATGCCAAAAATAAAACGTACTCATCGCACTCGAGAGCTCAAGTTCTACTCAGCTTTGAGCTTACCGAGGATCTAGTATTGCAGCAGTGCCACTGTAAGGCACAAGCGAAGAAATCGCTTCGGCAGGCGCGGCAACACAATTTCCCTGGACCTCTTCAACTGCCGTGCCCTCAGCAGCTGCCACCGATGAAGTCTCAGACTCCTGCAGCTCAGAGTTTTTATTATTCTCGTCACCTTCATTATTGCTACTGTTGATGTTTCTGGTGGGTGAAGTCACTTGTGGGGCAGATTCGGAGGCCTCATCTCCTGCCTCCCGTCGGCTGCCATCGGTCTGCCTCTCAATAACCTGCTAACCAATGCATCAAAATTGAGCCTTCAACCCCCTTCCGAACGTTGCGACAAACAGTAAGGAGAACAATTTTAAACATGAGGGGTATACACACTAAGTTTAACTTTGAGGTTTTAATAAATGCGATCCAAAACCGACTTTACTAATGGTTAGAAATGACAATAGCTCCTTTTAAAAATAATCACCTTTGAGCTAGCAACCAGCTCAGAGTGTGAAGCCTGACGCGAAGCAGATGAAAGGGGATTATGCTGCGAGCGAGAGTACAAACTTCGGCCCGTATAATCCGTGGAGGAGGCTGAAATAAGGCCGAACAACTCTTTTTCATCGTTGCTTAACGAAGATATGCCACAACTCTGAGCAGATGCCCGTTGTTTGACTTTCGTTGGTTTATAGAAGTCTAAGGGAGAAAAGCGAGCATAAGTGAAACTCCTTCCGTATTGAGAAACGCCATGTCCGTGGACACTCACAATTGGGATCCCTCGTCAAAAAAGTTTCAATAGCGCCAGAAGATAAAAAATCGGGAGTAGCGGTGGTGGGTGTACCATTTGTGGGTGCTTTGAGGTGGTGAACCTCGCTAAGGTGAGTGGAGAAGGAGTTGTGAACCCTGTTGGGATTGCTACCCCTTCCACCGGCAGAATTACCGAGAGGAGGGTAGATACAAATGGGACAGAGAACACCCATACGAGAATTGCTGTGTTTAGCATGAACATGAGCTCCCAAATCGACAGCCTTGAATCCCGGAGCCCCACAGATGGGACAGATGTAACTTCTCGCCATTTCGTTAGACTTCTTTAACAAAAAGAAACTCGTTTAAAACAGGAGGTTTAAACTAAATTACACGAAAGATAATTACTAGAACTAACGGCATTTGGAAAGAAAATTTTGCGGTCTGACTCGAGGATGAGGCATTGCATTGGGTGGTTCTTCCGATGGGAAAGGGCCTCTGCACGCCGGTCATAGCATGGACCGCAGAGATCGAAGTCAACACAACGGAGACATTTGTACCGACGGAGTCGAAAAGCATTCTCCTCACAAGCGTCACATTTAACTCCTACAACAAAAATGAATCGAAGTAGGAAGCCGTCTACAAATGGAACATGAACATTACAAAGCAATTAAAAAGATTAGATTCCAGCGAGCTGAAGATGAGAGTCCAGCCTGCGACAATGACAAATTAGTGTCAGAAGGGATGCCTGGCTTTGAGGGCATATGTCCTTTATCTACACTAAAGAATTAGCTCATTACCTCAATACAGTCCACGTAAATAGGAGGACAACTATTTAACATCAAATAATAGTCGGGCTCATAGCAAATATTATAGCGAGCGACTTAAGAGCAATACTCGACCCAAGTAGGAAGAAAGCGAGGGCGCAATTTCTAATACTAGCGATATGCTAGCAGAAAAGACACCTGAGAATAGCTCAACTCTTTGACCTACAAAAGAGACATCGGAAATTCAAAGGACGACGAAAATAAGTAGAGAAGTTACTATAAATGACGCGATAATTTTCTAAGAACCAACGTAAGCAAAAAGGTAACGAGAGCACAAATTATGGGACCAGAATGTTTAATGGCAGAACAGATGATCCCATGTTGATTTTGATACTTTCCGGTTACTGGGAGAATTTAGAAAAACTCAAATTAGCATAAATTCAAAAATTATTAGCGACGAAGAGTGCAAGTGGAGTTAAGTAATAAATGAGTACTTAGCAAGTACGAAAGTCAGGTAGTACAAAACAAATGTAATAACTCAGGCAAAAAAGTGAATGGTGACAGTTCACGAAGCTGGCGAATGGTAGCCAAAATCGATACCTTCCAGCGTGTGTGGAGGACCTGCAGCTGTTAACGAGAGGATTACGGGATTTAAGACCGCAAGAAATAAGAAAAGCTCGAAAAACACTAAAGACGATGATGATATAAAAAAGACGATGGAACATTAAATTAAGGGATATTCAAAACAGCACTGAGCATAGGTATAAGCAAAACAGGAGCACAATCCATGAGCCCAACGAATGAATAGCCAAAAAAGAAACCTGCTAGCCGAATAAGATCTTCAACTATGTACGATAAGAAGAATCTGAGAGGTTTCATAAAAGAAATGAAAAGAAACCTGACAACTATCAACGACGAACACGAAGAGCAGAAATACCTTCGTAGTTGATCGGGGAATAAGCAAATCCAAAAGGCACTACTAAATTAAGGTTTTACACATGAAGAGAAACTCACAAAAGTGAAGCAGAAATGGGGTTACTGATTAATAATGGCAGGAGAGGGATACACCGAGTCAGAAGTGCAGTCTTTGCAAATGGGTAAAAAGTCCTGAGCTTAAAAGATTCCATCAAAAAAGAAGCTAGAAGTAACTCAAGCCACTAAACATGACAAGTTGGTGAGAGTTAATAAGCTAATGGTTTTTTAAAGACCTCGACTTATAAAAAGGCATGTAGGTAGAAGGTACACATTCAAGTTGAATTAAAGATGTTCCATACTTTCTGAGCCTACAGGGAGTATTAATCTATGAGCAGAAACCGGGTTACTATTTAACAGGCAGGCAGGAAGCACCACGAAATATGCGGACAAATCACAAAGTTGGACATGGGTAAAAAGGTATAATATACAACACAAACGAATAAAACGGAGAGAAAACACCCGTAGTTTGAATTGGAATCTCATTAGCTGCAAAAAAGACTTTGTGGTGCTCAGGAGATTTATATAAATTATTTATCTTTACCACACCGAGTAATGTTAATCAATCCAAGGCATGTGTGGTAAAGCAAGCCTGTCACTATGATGTCAAAATAACTTGCACACTTCTAGACAATTTGAGCAAGTCTTGTCGAAAAGTTAACGTGACAAAATCATCGCCACACCGGGTGCCCAAGTAGACACATTCCAGATGCAAGCAACCACCCGGTAAGAGAACACTGAAACGAAGTTAGTGTAAGAAGGCGGAAAAAGTTAGCTCAGAATTATAAGGAATAAGACACACCTGCGTGTCTAGATGTCATTTACAAACAGCAAAATAGAACCCAGCCGCCAACGATTACAGTCTGCCCAAACAATTAGGCATAAAAGCACACTGGTTTCTCATCTACAATTTAAAACCTTACATCTAAAGAACACGTTTTGCATTAGAAAACTTCATGTGAAGATACTGTGAATCAGTATGCTTACAACAGAACCCATAACGTAAGCTTAGCTAAGTACTGAGGCCAATCACTACCAGGTAATAAGTGCTCTCCATTGTGCTAAAAAAAGCATCATCTAGTTTCCTCAATTCTCTTGTCAACTTCAAGCTAACCGATCCTCTTTACCACCAATGTTGAGTTGAGTGTAGCGCCTCCAGGCTTCCCAACGATAAAAGTAGACAAAGCTTGGGCAGAATATGTATATATATTCGACGAACAGAATGGAATCAGGGCTGGCGAGATGGCCCATTGGCCCAAAGGAAGTAGATACTTGGGTCAATTCATATTATCGAAATCTGTATGTAATTATGGCAGGAAACTCCGTAACGCAACTTTTCCTGGTGCTTCAGTTGTTAATAGCCGTCCTATCGAGCATAGGACAAAAGTAGTTACCGGAGGCTGACGTCATTTTCAGCCCTTCTGTTATGGGTCGTCAGCGCTTCTTCCATTCCGTTGAGGTTTATTACCCAATAGTAGGAATCGAGGTAGAAGTCCTCTAAGATGGGTGTAATACTTTGTGTGTTTGAACTGTCGGTTTGGTCACTTGGGTGGCCATATTGTACTAGCTGGTTGGCCGGCCTCCGGGCCGTGCCAACAGCCCCAAGCCCTCTGTTTCCAGAATATATATATTCTGCTCTAGTACTATGCCTTCTTTTACCTTAAAGGAAGTCTTGAGACGCTACATTGGTGGCAGCGGAAAGCGGACCCGACTTTGATGGATTTTTTCTGCTCCGTATCTCTTCTGGCAAACTTTGGCGGTGTGAAAGAAGTTCATGTGCTATGGATGGGAGATTTCCTCACATCCCATAACAGAAGGGCTGAGATCGACTTTCATCTTCGGCACCACCCTCGCCCTTGTGTTCTGCAGAAAAGCTATTGACAACTGAAGCGACACTAGCCGTGAACTCCAAGTCCAGTGGAACAGCCAAGAGAGACCAGTGACGTTGTGGTCGAGCATCCTCCATAAGCTCTCTCCTCTGTTATTGAGCAATTCGCCTATCTCTGTCAAAATGTGCATCTACAGATGTAGAATGAGCAGGATGCCATTGGATAGCATCGTTTTATGCTTTGCACACTTGGATGCGTGCATCCCGTGCCCATGATGCCCGATCGCTGCATTCGCTCAGGGTTCTACAATACCCTCACGTTTCTCCCACGGCATCAAAAAAAGCCTGGAACCACAATATGTGCTGCGTGTGTCTCGACCCAATCGAAAACTTGGATTCATACCCCATCTTTCATTGGGCCATATTATCGTGGGGGAGGAGGACTAAGAAATACGCATTTGCCGCATTGAGTGCTACGCGGAATTGATGGCATTACAAGAACACATGCGTTCGAGTCTTGATGACTAGCATGGTTAGCTCGTGGGTGCTTCTCGCAGCACTGATTACGTTGTGATGGCTGACACGGGAGGCTGACGGAGTTTGTTTGTTCGAGTTGTCGGTTTCGGTCACTTGGGTGGCCATATTGTACTAGCCGGTTGGTTGGCCTCCGGGCCGTGCCAACGGCCACTCAATCCCTCTGTTTCCAGAATGTATATTTTGCTCAGTTATTATGCCTTCTTTTACCTCAAAGGAAATCTCGGGGCGCTACAATCGGGTTCAATAATTGATACTTGTCTAAAAGTAGAAGACATTAACTGGACAGAGTGCATATATTCGGCGGAAGGAATGGAATTTGGGCTGATCGCATGGCTCATCTGATTAAGGCAATGTGGCCACTCAAGTAAATGTAACCGCAACTATAAGTCACACAAACATCAATACATTCCATACATGTTTACTGCACCTTACACTATGAGTTTGCCACCATGCGTTGGCGATAAAAGCAATTAAGTCGCTGCTGACTCTTCCTAAGTAAGCTGCAAACTTTGATTTCCTGGAAGACGTACGCATCTAAATGTTTTCGAAATTTACTAAAAATCCCTGATTGCGAAGTGAGGACTGAGAGGAAACTTTGCCTTTAATCATTGGCGAGAACGATGTGACAGAACGAATTGATTTTAGGAACAGATTCGGTTCTTTGTAAGTTTCGGGTCTATACATCTTAAGCTTGCACAAATAGTGGACCATCCTTGAATTCTCTGAAATCACAATAGATTCAAACAGCATCGAAACTTATGTTCATAGCGTGAAGAGAGGCGAGGCCACTAGTACAACTGTGCGGTAGAATCGTGAATTGAGGGAACACAAATATCCTCATGTTCCGACACAGTTGAGCAAAGCATCACGTCACAGCACCTCCCTTTGGTCAGCATCCCGCACCGGTCAGCGCAACGTAGTCGCTGCGCTCAAAACCACCTAAAAAAACAGCAATCCCGGTCACTCACTTTTCCGTCACATGAAGCCATTTGTTCTTAGCTTCTCTTATCTCTGCTACTCCACCGTATCGTCACTTAGGTGCCATTTGGACAGAAGTGGAAGTGCAGTGGCTTTGCACTGCTCAAGACAGAGACGGAGATAGGACGACGGTCCATAGTGAGGGCATTTTGTACGCCTATTGCTAGGTGTGAGATGGCGGGACCAAAAGTAGAGCAATTTGATAATATAAAAGTTTTTTAAATGTTTTCGCGCGTGCGAGATTTCACATCTCTTCCTTTCTGCCGCTTTAAATGCATTTCACCTCACTCTGGGCCTTAATCACCCACCTACATGGATTCTGCTCAGCTAGTATAGTATCGCCGGTTCATATAATTGACAACCTCAGACAGCTACTGCATCTTCTGTGGTAGCAATTTAGACTATTAAGCCGTAGAAAGCAGAATAGCTGCCCGCGTTAATCAGATTCGTTCGCTGCAGCCTTCACCGTAGCTTCCCGAATTTTCGCTAATATCGCAAAACGAGAAGGCCTGAGTGGCTGCTAATATCGCCCGTAGGCCATGCCACATGGTGAAAGTGTAATCTGCAGAGTCTAAATTGCACAACTATTCACCACAATCTAAATAGGGGTTTTAGATCAACACCTTTCTATTTCTATTCTCCAGAACAGCCTGTTATTTCATTTTCAGTCAGCTGAGTGGTGTGCTGCTTAAAATTTAGGATAAGTGTACATTAAAATGTTGATCATCATCGAAGGCCTCTTCCGGTCATCAGGCTCTCCTAGTGAAACCCTAAAGTTTGCATTCTTGAAAGTTTAGATTATCTGGCAGATTCCAGGCATTTTTAATGAAAGTAACAAAAATAAATCGAAAATAAAATAAGTTCACAAGCCGGTAGGAGCAAATAGTTACTTTAATGAATCACGATCCACCAGCACTAAGGGAGGACAGAAATCACGCTAGCATCCGAACACTCGCTGTCTTCGTTCTCGTTTCTCTGTTCCACCGAGGTGTAGATAAGCTCCGCCAAACCCAGACAATAATGCAACAGTCCACCAATCACTAGGGCAACACTCACCCAGTCGTCTTGGTCGAATGGCCGTGTGGACTTCATTGTAGCCATGTTAAAGAGAATCAGGCCAGCGTCCACAAAGATTGGAATAAGGATCCAGTAGAGATATCTTTTTGTTATTATAACACCAAAGACAATAGCCACGGCAGATGCAATAAGGCTGAACACAGCTCGGTAGACGTTCAGGTACTTGAATTGTCTGAGGTTGTAAATTGCCGTGGTGCAGGTGATACAGAAAAGAGCGTAAATTGCATGTAGCACTCTAATGCAAACAGGCATTGTTTACCCACCTTGTAGTCAGTCCGTCAGTCAAACAGTCAAGTGAAATTATTTCTGCCTACGCGGACCAACTCACAGCGATGTAAAGTGCTTTTTAACTGCTGAAACGCACGTGTGGACACACACACACACGCACACTTTTCTTTGGGTCGCGTGTACAACCACGGATGTCTTCATTTCACTCCAAGTTGACTCCTATGGAATCATGTGTTCTGACTGAGACACTTGTTACCTTCATCTTTTTTTCTCGTGCTCCACTACTGGCTGATTGGCGACGTTCGAAAATGTGTGTATAGGAGTTGCCGCTACTCTTACAATGCTATAAAATCATGCCATGAGGCACAACAAGGTAGAATAAATTCAACTCCACACTACTTTTCATTTGAAAGCATTTTATTCATCTTAAACTGAACAGCATAAGTGTTTCAGATCAAAATTTAAGATGTTGTGCATGCAAGGCACAGGTAAACCTTTTTTACACCTCATCACTTTCCTCTGCAGGGTTTATCGGTTGTAAACTGTACATTGCCACTGCTTAGATGCTGTTATAAGCAGGATTTTAGATGTTGGAAATAAGTCAGAGTATTTTAAATTGGTTAGTGTAATGCATGGTATTTTGTGTGTTTCAAGGTGGCTTGGCTTTTCAGAGAGTGCTTTATGCAACTATATAATACTCTACTTCACCATCTCTAGATGACCGGAAGGAATCGAATTAAACAATTTTGTCCGCTGGAACGGCTAAGAGCATTTGTCGATCAAGTTGGCTCGCATTTGAGGCAATACCGTCGATCACGTCAAGGAGAGAGGAAAAAAGAGTTTGCTTTGAAGTTCCTTATTAAACCAATGAATAGCTCTGTTGCCAAGGCGAGGATAAATACCGGAGGCCAAGATAAATTCCCCTTCTCCTGTGACGTGGCCGACTGTAGGGATTCACCGGATATTTGCAATATTTCACGTGCATGCACTATAGAGAACAACCAAATTTGCGCAAATCAGTTTGACCAATTCTTTTCAGCTAAATCGCCTCTTTAATTCGATTGCAATGGTCTCGAAGGTTTCTGTCTCTGTTGAGCAGCAGAACGCCCTACCCAAACATGGTTTTGGCAAAAAGTGTGAATGCAATGGCGAACGATGTGGCAGTGCCCAAAGATTTTTCATCGTGTCAGTATCGAGAGTGCTGAAGACCTAGAAGGCGTAACAATGGGATAATTTGTCAACTGTAAAAGAAATCAACACGGTTAATGCTACCAAGGAAATGGATGTATTCTCATGCACTACCAAATTATGATGAGCTGGAAATGCGGTATGCCCACCTTCGAGTTCTTTCTTTTGAGCTGCAAAACGTGTCCAACGTTTAATCTATTTGTTGCCTGGCAGGATAAGCAATTGAAAGGAAACCGAACAAATCACTTTCAAGCAATCCAATCACCTCACATTCTAGCGCTAATCTAGTCACTATATTCCTTCCCAAAAGATCCTGCTTGTTATGCATTTGTATTGGCATCCAGATGGGACTGTCATCCATCTACTGGGTAAGACCCAACCCTGCCTATTAAAAAATGATTCTTTAATTTGTCTAGTCAGTCATTGCGTCGAAATCCTTCTCAAGACTAATCCTTTTGAGGATTTTCACTTCATGGTGGAAAGGAAAAGGCAGTGCCTCACTCTGCTAATTCACCTCCTCACGTTTTTTCTCTAGTGATGAATATGAATGAGAGTTGTGCAAACTGGCAAAATGCGCAAAGAAGCTCTCTTCAGTTGTTTAATTTTTTAACAGAAGAGTCTGCAAAGTCTTAGCAAGCTCCTGTAAGAGCCTCTTCTATTTTTTCAAGTTTTTTGTTATTGTGAACCGCATGTAGCGCCATAACCTTTGCTGAAGCTGTAATAAGCCAAGGCAGTGTCTACGAATTTGCTACTATGTAACTTACAGAAGGGCTGGGAGGGCTACCACCATGACCAACAGAAGTCAAAGTGTCTAAGTAGGTAAACACTTGACTAAACACATTATTGAAATCCTACATCGATTTCTAAAACGTTATGACCCTAGCTGAAACCTTATTTCGTCACTCCCCAATCTCCCTACATCCCTCTGCTCCTGCTCACCCATTTAAAGGAAGTTTCAGCTGTCTTCCCTCTTCATCACCTTTTGGGTACTTGGCCTTAGTAATGTGCTAGCCTGGCAGTTGAGTAGCCACCGAAATTCGGAATGCTTTACCCATTTGTCAATCTACCAACAAGGACAATCGGGAATTGAAATTATCTTAATCCTTTTATTAGGTAGTAGACAGATGAAGGTGTTGTTTGCCTCATCTAGTGGTAAGTTAAAACCCCCCAACTAGGTGAGGAAGCACAGTGCCTTCGAAATTGGTTAAACCTTGCGTGCATCAAAGGACACATATCCACAAGAGTTTTGACCATTCATCGCTAAAGGCTTTCGTCTGAAGCATTCGTCATCCTTCATGTTTAGCTTGACTGACAAGACATCACAACTCTCTACAGTCTAAAGGGGGTAGCTAGTTGTCAAGGTACAACATCCAGACCGCGTCTACACTTGGAGGGGTATGTTCACGTTCGAATGCAAAAAAACAACCGCTATTCTACCATAGTCAATAAACAATTTAAAAGAAGAGCTGGGACTTATTTGAGTCTTTCCAGCCCCGTCCACAGCCCTGTCCCCTTCCCTCCCGTATGCCAGCGTCTCGAGTCGGCCAGCACAACGTAGTCGGTGCTTTTAAAACCACCCATGAAGCAGCAACGCCAAACATTTGGTCTCTCTGTGCGTAAGAAACCGTATTTGGGAGGTGGATGCATCGGGATGTGAAAGTGCAGCGACCTCATACTGCTCAAGCCCAACACCAAGATTGGGCGGTATTCCACAACACGGGCATTTTGTACTGCACTCGTTTGAATTAAGGTGGCTTGACCAAAAACAGAGCTAATATTCCTCATCCATCCCTTCCCGCCACTGTTCTAAATTGGCACTCTCTGGTCCATCATCCGCTATTTACAGTCTACTCATTTATTAGAGTCGTGACGGTAGTATTGCTTGTTCATGTAGTTGATATCCACGGAAAGGTACCTTAGACAAAGGATCCGAGGACAACGCGTCTGTACGCACCTCTAACAAGTTGTAAATCTGCTCCGCAACGTGGATCTACAGCCATCCCTTCCATGCGCCAATAGTAAGTCATCTTCCATTCTGATATGATCTTGAGCAATGCAATAAATCCTATCCAGAATGACAATGCTTTGTTATTCCATTGAAATTCCACCTCTTGAGGAATATTTACCGTTCCTACGTACTAGTGGTTCATGGTTAGAATGAACCATCTCAGACCCTTTATTTTATTCTAGCGCTCGGCATTCTTGATGTAAAAAATACAGCAACTGACAGAGTGTTGTTTAATAACGGGAACAACTTGTGATAAGAATAAAAGCATTAAAAGTGAAAAGTTGAAAAATCACGGCAGTGAAAGATCACAGGTATTGTCATAAGAATACTACGGATTTAGTTTCTTTCAAGGTACTTCAGCTGGCCATCTTCCAACAGTCGTGTTCGCAGCATACACAGCTCACGCGCAACACGCACTTCATCAGCCGATTTGACTTGCAGCTCCACTTTCAGTCGCGTTATTTCGCTGTAGAGTTTTGAAATCTCCAGCTTCGCAGATTCTATATTCTCAAAGTTTTCTAAAAGCAAAAATAAAAGGACAATTTGAAAGGGCGATGCTACTTATGTGTTTCAGAGTACACTTTATTCAACTCGAAAATAAAAACAAATAATCAGCGAACAAAGTAATAGTGCCTTAAAGTCTCCCCAGAGGTATTACCAAAGAAATGCTACTTAGCTCCAATGAAACAGCTTTGACAGCCACCCTGACAAACACTTGTACTTTGGAGGGCGGCAACTTTCAGATGACCAACACTTGAAGGTTGCTTGCATCATTCTTATCCGTTATTTCAACAGCTACAGACCAGTAGGTAAGGTAACGTATGTAGGTCAAGAAGAGGCAACATCTGGATTCTTTGCGTGGGTTTATTTGCATCAAGAAAAACACCTCATTTTGTGCCTTTTATAACCTAACCTTTGGCTTAGGTGGCTGCCTGTTCAACAGCCCCATTCTTTTTATGTATGCTATGTACAGTAAAGAAGGGGCAGCATTTGTGTCATGATATCATGTTAATACACAAACTTATAACCCACAAAGTGGAGATGGGTTCGTGGAAAGGCAATGGAGCAATTCCTTTAGCACTACCTTCAGATGCAATGACTTGGCTTACTAAAATCATTAGTGGCGACTCACGCAACCAATAGCATGGGGACTGTACTTTAACCTTGAGGTGTTGACCCAGTTGGAAATTCTATTGGAAAAATATTTATCCTCTGATCTTTGTTATTCACATTTACAGTAATTAAATTACAACCGAGTGAAATGAGTTGCTTTTAAAAATGTTAAAAATGTGGATCAGGGAGTTTGCCTTAATGCGAAATAGTAATAGATAACTTGCCTGCTTGATCACAAATAGTTTACACAGCCAACGCTAATTCAAATTACTATTGGTGATCTTCCCAGCCTCTCCTTTCCCGCGATTCTGTCGTCACCCCGACGACATGGAGCTGTATTCATGCTGCATTAATTATTCTAAGCACCACTGATATGGTTCGGATGATACACAAACAGCGTAAATGTGTTGAGGTAGCCACGTTTGAGTGGGCTTCTTCTTGGGTCTTGTCAACAGCATTCAACTTGAGGCACTTCGAGACAGAATTACCATATTACCGATCACTATGTGTAAAGTCTGGTTAAATAACATTGGCTCGAAAGTCAGTTAGCTACTGGGCATTGTTTTGGAGTGCACATGGATCCTGTACCCATGTTAACTGCTGTTATGACCCCCGATGCGGCCTTCACAGTAAAGGATCACCAAAGAGCACTTTTCTTTTAGAGGTATTCTGATGTCAAGTTGCTTTTTGGCTTTGTAAACAAGGCCATAAGACCCGTCTAAAGGCAGTTAGATAATATGGCAAGGAGTAGCCAAACAGGAGTGAGCGACTCAGCAATCAGCATGCAGAATGAAATCTCAAAATCCATATTGAACTTTCAAAATTCTCCTGGAGATTTGTTGAAGCATACCCCTTTGTTGACAAGCCGGCAGAATACATCAACCTTGTGACTGAGTGGATGTGTCAGTTGGCTACTGATCTCCCTAATAAGGCTTTGATGACTGGTAAACCTCCCCACATTACGCAATATAAGATGCCTTTTTCCAAACACTCTTTCTGATTCAAGGTTCTAAAACAGGCAGTAGAAGAAGGAGAAAACGAAAAACTTTACCACTAACCTCCAATTGTCCAAAAAGCCCAAAAGCACTTTCTTCCAGATTTTTAGCAAAACCATTAATAACCGACTTAAAGAATATACTCAACACCAATTGTCTTGAAGATTCCACACTAGACTATGATCCGGAGCAGAACTAATTATTCACGAATGATTGAATAAAGCGCAAATAGGTTGATCTGAAAAAGGTAATAATAAAGTGTTGGATCATCAAATACTCGTACAGGAAAGACCTAACACACAAACATAACAACACTTCTCCACGTGATGAATTAATACTGAAAAGTTCTTGAGACTTTTAGCTGTTGAGGTGTAAGGATTCGATTAACCAGGGTGGGTACAACGTAATTCCCTAATAAATGTCAGAACTAAGGCTTAGACTGGTATGCGACTAATTTTGGGGATCACCAAGCCCCCTTCCTGTTAGGGCTTTCAAATTTGTATTGACCTACCAGCATTCACTTTGGTAACCTTCTGCCTATTACCCTCCTCCCCCTCCTTCGCTGAGAACTCAAAATCCGCAAATGATGATGCCGGTTGGTGTGTAGTTGGAGGAGACGCCCCGTTGACTCGACCACCCCTTCCACGCATCGAATGCTTTATCGAAAGGCTATCGGTGAATACGAAAGGTCGCGGAGATTGCAGACGACCGTCATTCAAAGTCTCCACCTCAATCCACGCCTCACCGGGTGGCATAGATGGGACTCGAATCAGGAGACAGTGGGTTGCGTCTGGTGCCAATGATGGCCATTGACCAGGCACCACTCGCCAATTCTCTTTTGAAATGGTGTAGATATCAATGAAGACCTGGGCGTGGAGCATTACTGCCTCGTCGAGATGTACACCGTAGAGGCACACTTCGTAATTGCCTATTCGAACGCAGAAGTGTCGTGACTAGAGGATGCACTGCTTCAGTTATTCATCATGTTAAACCTTCACACAAAATTCTCTTCGATCCACCTCTCATCCACTTCCCTAGAGTTCCTGCTTCTTGTACTTTTGGGAAGAAATCTAATGTGGAAAATAACAGTTAAGCCAGCTTCCACGAGAGCATTCATAGCGACTTTTTGTTTATTGGATAACATTCATAGGTGCCATAAAAGAGCTATCAATTTTGTATGATTCCATGTGACTCCACCAGGTTCTTTCTAACCTCAAGTATTTTCCTTAGAAGTAAAATATTGTGGGGGAAAATTGGCACTGTCGTAACATGTGGTCAAGAAAATATGCCATCGTTAGATTTAAAGTTTAATCCACTGCCTTTAAGTGATATTGTAGAGCAAGAAATCATTTTAAAAATAAATTTTTGGGGGTAAAAACGACTTAACGACAATCAGACAAAGAGTCTACATTAAAAACACTAAATATCTCTGCAAATCGTATAAAAATATTGCTTAGAGTAACCTGTCGTAAAGAGAATCAAGAAACACCAATTAATACCTCTTCCTCACTTTTTTACTGCAACACAAAATTATTTTCCGGTGGAATATAAGGCGGACGATAACTTTATTATTGCTTCAACCTACCTGCAGTTGATCCTTCTAAGGGCCTCATTAAAACAAATCGTGGATGAATTCGCGGATCTAAATAAGGATTTTCATCCACAGTCGGTAGAAGACTATCACCGCGTGCAGAATCCAAACTGTATTCCGTAGAATCACCACCTTCTGAGGTCGTCTCTTCTACCTCCCTGGTATTAATCCTCGCCCCCTCCTCGTCATATTGTTGACTTGATACAGCTGTAACTCCTCCAATGGGATCTGGGCGCTCCTTCGTGTTGATCTCAGCTAGACTTGACGATCTTGATGGTTCTTCGTCACCATGGTACTTTGATGTAACGTGAGTAGACGTCACAACACTCTTATCACCACCTGCAGATTCTTTTAGTGGCGAGGCGTGATATTCGTTTACATTTTGGGGTTTGATGACAATGGGACTTGGAGATCGTGATTTGTGAGGTTGATTAATTACGGGACTTGGTGTTCGAGGCTTCTCAACCTCTTTCAAAGTCGATAAGTTCAAGTCATTTCCGTAGTGCGGACGGGTTACCACAGGACTTGAAGACCGAGATCTAGGTGGTGAGACTTTCGGTTCAGTGGGTGTTGAACTTAAAATTTTTGTTTTCTTCTCTTCCACCTTAGATTCAGAATGAAAGTCGCTTTCGAATGGCATGTCAGTGACTGTAGAACTTGGCGACTGGGATTCCTGGCGTCCTCTCAGTATGGGAATGGGCAATCTTGCTCTGGTGATCCTATTATCATCTTTCACGCCATCGCTTGATGGCGATTCCAGATCTGAAAGATTTTCTTTTCCATTATTAAAACGATGAATGAGTTGCAGTGGGTGTTTATCATCGGCATCGAAGGAGGCATCCGATGTCTTTTCCTCTGGAACAGTCCTAAGGTTATGGTCATTCCTGCCCTCCAATATCGTTGGAAGCATCTCCTTCGCCCTCTCTTGAGGCGGATTTGAATCTGCATGATAAAACAAACAACTTTCCTACAGTCAAGCTGTTTAAAGCAGCAATGCACATCAAACTCTTCTGACCGTACCATGGAAGCCAACTTGAAACCGGATTGTGCAAGCATACCCGCACATCTAAGAATAAATTTAACTGAACGGCTATACCGATATGATATGTTTCCTGTGTATTTTCCATGAAAGCTACTCCGAAAAACCGTAGCGAAGCATTGACATTTACTGACACCCACTCGATACTGACAAAAGAGCAGGTAAGGCGTTCCTTTAGTAAACCCTCCATAAAAATTCCTCTAACAATACCAATTCACGGGTAAAAATCAAGCCTAACTAAGTATTCGAGACACAAAACAAGAACACAAACCTGTTTGTGGAGCAGTTAAAAAGATAACAACAAATTGCTTGTGAGAGTTCAAAACTAACCGAGCAAAAACACTTCAAAGATGGTAAAATAAGATGCGAATTCAAATGTCATATTTCTCCAATGATGGCATTCTCTTTGGAGAGAATCCTATTCATGATTGTTCGCAAATGTTTCTTTTGTCCTCTCTTAGTGGCATAGGCGTTCATGTGATTGCTGCCATAGTAACGACTTGAAGAACTAACTTCGTCAGATTTAGTCACTCATTAAGGGAGGGTTAAAAATACTTCTCAAATGATTTGCATTAGGTAAGTAGCAAAATAGGTTTCCGGAAGAACCATTCCTTTTCTCCCGTAATTTCACAGCAAAGCAATGAAAGACACGCAAATGAAAATGAAGAAATTGTCCGAAACAAAGCGATCACAATGGTTGAAGATATGCAAACTAAGGTTGTTAAAAATATGGGACCTAAAACAAGCGTTAGGTGAAGGGAAAATAAATGAAGCATCCCTAATCCCCTGATGCTGCACTATATTGAATCAAATGCACAACTCCAAGGAGGTAAAATCTCAAGTTCTTTTTTAACATACACCTTCCTGTGTATCTCCCGATTCATGAGACAGTCTTGATAACTCTCCTGTGAGCATATCATTAAAGCGTAACAAAAATATTTAGAAATGCTCTCTAGATATTCAATAATTTGTGTCGTCAATTGTGTCAGTTATCCTGCCACATTTCAAACTGTTTCTCACAAATTACTTCAAAAACACGAAGTTAATTACTCAGAACTACTCAGTGGAGGGTGAGTCTAGTGAAAAAAGTCTCATCATTTGAATTAAGCCATGATCTTGGGGAAAATTAGCTACCTTGATGCCAATAATAGACGTACAACTTTCTCGAAATGGCATTCTACTCTTGGGTACTGCCCTAGATTGTTGATCAACCTTGCTACATTTGGATACATTTGCTGTCAACGCAAATGGATACTTGTCATTCGACCATACAGAGGAATTCGCAATAGCTTATTTAACATGGAAAGTATATTCTTTCCTTCCCACTGATTTAAACATAAAAACTGGTCTTTTCGCAAAAAACCTCAACCCGAGAACTAGTTCGTTGTAGTCGCGTCACCGTAGTACATGAAAATTTGCATTTTCAACACATACGCTTGGTATGTGGCACGTATTCTGACCACTCTAACCTAGGATTGCTCACTTATGAAGCAAGAGAATCATGTGACGTAGGCATTTGGCATTCACTGAATTTGGTAATAATGCAGCTACCATACTCAGGCACCTCTTTGATTGCTCCCTTTTTTCAAGATAACTGACTCTGATTAGTCTATCCCATTGATGAGCTAATTACCCTCCTGTCTGTGTGAGCGAGCGCAAATTAGCACACTAACAATGAAGCCGCTTAAAAGGCTCACATTACACAGGGAAAGAAGCGAAGGCATTGGACCATCTAACAGTGGTGCCAGTAGTAATGGCACGCGAATGGAATTGCCAGACTGTGAAATAAATTTCACCACCAGAATGGTAATAGGCACATTATAGAGTTGCCTTACATTATAGAGTGAGCTTAAAAGGCAGTTTATTTTAAGCATAAAGTTAACACCACGAAAAGAGTGACTTCAATTTACTGATTGCGAAATCGTCAATGTAAAATTTTGTAGAAATACACTCCTATTTATTCCACCATAAAGCTAGGGGAAAAGTCAGTTAATCAGTCTTTCCTTTCAAAAACACTAATCCTTCAAAGAAATTCCGAAACAATCCAAGATTAGTAAAACTATCAAGATCTGAGAAAAGATAACAAAACAGAGTTTCGCTTGAATTCGTGCCTCCCCTTGTTTGTAGCTCCAGTTAAACCTGCCCCCCTTATGCAGCGGCTGTTTTAAAGTCCTGTTTGCTTTTGAAAACAATCATCAAATGAAATCAAGTGATGTGCACAATTTGGGCAGTGTGTTTTGACTTCCGATAAAGTACACGGAATAACGAAGGATGCTAGTTAACAAGCATACTAGGACGGTTCATAATCTGAAGCATATTTGACAGACTTGATTCTGACTACCTCCCTTCACGAAACTGCCAGTGAATTTTGCAAAAGCACCAGTCACAACGGTATTAAGTTTAAATTAACAGGTCATCTTTCGCCATCACACAAGGCCAAATTACTTTCGAAGTACAAAGTTTTGGAAGTAAGTGCAACGCCGCTTCCAAAAATACAAGGGCCAAACTCTTCATTTGCAAACTTTCATAGTGCATTTGCCCCTAAACACCATAGAGCCACAAACAACTGACTTCAAGAAGTCATGAGTTTTAAACGTTTGTGCATGTATGTGGGAGGGGAGATTCACCAGCCCGTCATCTCATCTCAACCACGAAGCTTTATTTGAGGTCAGCATTTTTATTACTCTACTCTGAATTCTGTCAGCGCCTATCAATTGCACATGTGAAATCGTGCCATACCACATCGCCACCACATGAGTTGAATTCACTAGTCTTACATTAAAAAAACTACCTGCGATCCTACGATAAATAACCCACAACATTGATGAACCCACAGCCATTTTAATGAATAGCTTGATACACATTTGATAGGCGAGGGACTGAAAGCGTTGGAGGATGATTGGTTGATTCGATGAAAGAAAAAGGCACATGTGCGAGGAAGTGTCTAGACTCTCTCAAGGTACTTAAACATGCCGTCTTCTAGAAGGCGCAATCGCAGACGACAGAGGTCCGCGCTGACGCGATCGACATCCGCCTCCTTGCGGGATAACTCGGTAGTCAAACCAGATACCTCGCCCCTTAGTTTAGCAATCACCGCTTCTGCGTCGGCTAGCGAGTCTATGTGCACCTCTAAAAGAAACACAAGAATCACGCACTCACGCACACATGTAAATGGACTCAGTGGTCAAATCACCACAAACTGTCTACTACTGCAGGTGAACTCAGTCATTGGTTAAGTAAATGTGCAATCTACCGTAGTGTGCAACGGAAACTCAAGACATAGATGTAAAAGGATCTATGAAATATCTACATTCTTTCCTCCTAAAAGGAACTGCAACGTAACGGAGCAAGCAAAGCGTGCTTGAACTAATGACTTAATTTCCTTCAGCTGTGTCATCCAGCAGATGAGAAGCTTGAAGGATAGGTTACTGCCACTAATCTTTACCTATCCTTGAATCAAAAAACGGAATATGCGTTTTAACCAATGATACTACACCCTTATAATCCTCAACGAAAGGGGTAGTCTAAGAAGAAAGACTAAAAGCATAGAGTCACAAAAGTAGAGGTAAAGTAAATCTCCATGAGAATATTGATCATCGGGAGAACAAGAAAGAAAGACCATAAAATTTACCCTCCACGTGTTCAGAGTCTGCCATGAGGGCTTCATTTGGCTAGCATCTCTCAGTGATCGCTATTTTGATCTAAGTCTGACCAGGGTCTCATCACTGAGATTCTGATAATTAACTTTTTATTCAGTACTAATGCAACGGATCTCCTTAAAAGTTGACTACTTTGAGGTTGGACAATTAAATGCAACGCTCACTTTGACACGTTTTAAACACAAAAAATATGCCACACCATCAACTAGTGATATAACGATTAGGCCTGTAAAGTGACAAAAACTTTGCTTCACCAACACACCCAGTGCCTAACCGTTTCACGTGATTTGTTATTGCGAAATGTTGCGTTGATGAGGCGAATGCTGGTGTACGTATGAAGGCTTCAAAACTATTGTGTGGGGTTGGCATGTGATCAATCACTGTTTGAGCGAACAGATAAGCAGAAATGAAGTAAATATCACAAGGAGGGTAATAGTGAAGAAATGACTTTGAGTACAACAAAATAAAGGACGCCATGTGCACCTAACAAACAAATTATCACGACTGGGTTGCACATGACACGATTAAGCCATACGTCCTGGCGCTAAGACGACCTCCTGTTCACCCGGGCAATGGCTTTACATATTTTAACCATTCTGTAAGTTACACTAATCCAATCCCACAGTCTAATCACTACTAATAGCTCTTATTGTATTAGCTGCCGGAATTAAACAAACCCAACGACTGAGAGCTGCAACAAGCAGTTGAAAACCCTTTGGTACTTATTCATTGTCATCGACATTACCCTCATATTGACTTTGACCTTCTTTAAGTGCTCCATCAATAAGGCTTACAAAAATAAGTCCGTTGGTCACAGTGCTGAATTACCTTCGTAATGCTGATTAATCTAGACGTACAAGTTACCGAGCACATCATTTAACGAGAATCTTGAAAAAACCCAGAAGGGAAAGTTTTATTCAATTACATGATGTTACAAGTGAGTTTTCAACTACACAACATTATGAAAGAGTCAAATCCTCAGCAATTTTAAGTGCAAAGGATGACGCCAATTGATTAATGATACTCTTCATGCATTAAATAGGAAAATATATCTGCTTTCTTTCGAGGCTAATAATAGCTAGCAAACCATATCGGTGGTTTAAAAGCTTTAGGTTTTATCAGAATGCCTATCGGTATGAAAATGGTTAATTAGAACCGAAACACAAATTATTGTTTTCGAAATATTTTTCGCCTAATTCAAGCAAAATCTACATTGTCGATTACACTAAGGCTTTGCTAGGGTGCATTAGCATACCCATTGGTTGATTTTTTGTCAAAAATTTATTGAAAAATGTCTAAAAACAACCTTACTGACTCCCATCTAGGTGTTGAATAAGATTAATTAAAGTTTCACCAAAAATGTTTAAAAAAGTGGAGCCAAAAATTAAAAATCAAAACTAGGGCACTAATCCTACCATCAGCCGAATAAACTGCAGCGCCGGGGGCAGCAGTTTCACTGAATGAGTCCTCTGATCCAAGACCGGAGGAACGATTTCCAGCACCACTCGGAATCTCGGTGAACGTTGGTAGAGTTGGTAGTGGTTTGGCGGCTCGCATACTACGACGCGCTCTTGTGTCCGAGAGACGAATGCTAGAATTCCGAACGAATCCACTCTTCTCGGTTGTGGGTGGACTGCTTGCTTTCAGGGGCGTCGCTGAAGTCAATGCGAGTAGCATTTGTGAAACAAATAAAACTCCTCTAGCTTTCTCAATGCACTCATGTATCAATAAAAATCATGTATTTTCGCATACTCATGCTTGAAATAAGTGGTATGTGCCAAAGTGAACTTCCAGCAAGATGAGTGCCAATCAAACCCATGTAAAGCGTGAGTACCGATCAGTAGCTACGTTCGACTATTGCAATGACTCACTATACTTACCTTCCGCTGATGTTCTGACACCGCGTCTAGTGCGATTATCAGAGAGACGGATACTTGAGTTACGAATGAAACCCGTCTCTGGTAATTTCGAAGGCGGTTGGTTCTCTAAACAAAGAGGAATACAAATAACAATCAAAATGAAATAAATATTGAAAAGGAAGCTAGGTAGTTTATAAGTAAACCCACTTTCTGGTAGTTTCTCGGCCACTTTGTAGACAAAAGGCGAGGGACATCGCAATCGACCATGACCCATTGTTTCCACATCAATCCAAACCTCATCACTGCCTGACGCATCCTTCTTGGGAGGAACTTTCAGAGTTAGCCTGTGAGTTGCGAGTGGCTCCCCAGCCCATGAGCCTTCACTAACGCTCCATTTATAGTTGGCAACGGTGTAATCATCAACAAGAAGGACAGCGTGACGCATTGTTGATTCACTCAAATTCTTGCCAAAAACATGGACTTCGGTTTCAGCTAGACAATGCATCAAAATTAAGAACAGTTCTTTTATTGATAGGAATAGTTAGAACCTACAATTTGGTGATCCAGTGGATGGGGAGATGGAGAGAAGACTGGGTAGTTCGTGGGTTGAAAAAGGAGCTTCTAAAGCAGAAGGTGGTTGAGTTCGAATATCATCACCTTCGTCTGAGGAAGCTGGGGAGGGCTCCTTTTCTTTAAGTTTCAAAGGAGCAGCATGTTCACTACGCCGCTTTGGACGTTCAGAAGGAATAGTTGGACGTTTTAGAGCTGTATCTGGGTTATTGGCTCTTTTGCTGGCTAAAGAAGGAGGTTGAGTCATGCGATGACTACTTCCAACTCGTGGAAAGGGGTTTTCTAGAAATGCAGAAATGCTTCAATATTTAAACCAGAAAGTCTAGCTACAACAGAAGAATGGGTAGAATTAAAACTTTTACCGGCTGTCGGCATTTTGAAATCCACATCTGCCGATACAACATTGCTACCTGCGGAAATGTCACTCCCATTACCCGAGCGGCCACCAAGAATGCTACCATCTGAAAAGTTAAGTGTTAATAAGCCATCGAATAAAAACAGAATAGTTTGTAAAGAAAAAGACCTAAGTACCATGCTCTGCAGGAAATAGAGAGCTCATCGATTGGGACATACTATAACCGAGTTCACCGCTGTGTTTACTACCCAGATGTGATGCACCGCTGCTGTGTTTATCGTGGATATGCTTGATGGGATTCTTTTGATACCAATGCTTCTTTTTCCCACTTGCGGTAGAGTACATGCTTAATGAGCTCCCAGCCACCGAGGCCCCGTCATCCTTATCTCGATGCCGATGTAGGTGTCTAGGTAAAGAGTTCAAATCCGATTAATTTAAATTGAAAAATGGACAGTCTTTATGAGCGCACAAACTTACGAAGATATCCTGGAGGCACTGCGGTGAACCCGATCTGAGCTAATAAGTGAGGCCCTTGAGCTTTTATCGGGACCAAAATTGTCATAATATGACTCTGCCCATATCCAGTAATGAAGAGACCCACAAACTTCCGAAACTTTTTTAGTGGGTTCCAATTCTGAGACCCGAAGATTCGCAGGTGTTGCCGGTTTCGCAGAGGGCCCAGCCGGCCGAGGAGGAATCCGAACGAGTGGTATAACGACCTGACCAACGTGATGATCATCAGAGTCGGTGACTTTTATAACCACAGGTTGACTAACATCCACAATTTCACTAAGGAAGCATTATTTATGTTCTGCTACATACAATGTGGCCTCGAAATCCCACGTTGGATTACCGTTTGGATCGTTTACTGTATATGATTCCATTGCCTTTTTTCCTCCTTTGATCTTCACCTTCCATTTGCAGTTGTCCTTTCGATCTGTAACATGTCAAATACCACGAAACAACACTTACGCTTCCTTGCTTCAACATAGGTATTTCGTAGGCCAGATGCTTTGTTAACTAAAAGAGAGTGGTGCTGCCTGAGTTATCATACCTCTGACCGTAACGACTCTAGGAGGGTTCCTTAAGGCACCCAACATGTTTTCACTGTGGTTATAAAGCGCGCCGTATAAGGGATACGCTGTAAAAAGTTTAATAAAGTTTGCCATATTTTATAAATATAATACATTCCTTAAATTAATAAATGGCCTTACTCTTGCTAAAGTTTTGTTTTAGGTTATAGTTGTTATAGTTATTACGAGCGGCTATTCGATTTTGGCGATACTCAACCGATGCTCAGTAAGACTGAGAGTTTATGTCAGCTTATAGATCTGATAGATTTAGTCTACGATTTCTGCCTTTTTTGTTGTTTATTTTACAAATCCTGGGACTCTAGTGCGCCATCGATCCCCTTGTTTTCAAGGAATATTCATTTTGCACGATACTACTAAAACTTATTTTTTTGTTTCTTTGAAGGCCTGATTTCGTCTTACATTTTTGCTGTTTTAATCACGTATACCTTCTCTTCTTATTTAGAAGATTTTTACTTGCTCTCCATTGTGTCTTTAATTGCCTTGTAGAGGCCTTTTATGCTTTCAGATTGTGTGTTTACTTCTTTGTTTGTGAACTCCCTTTCACCGTTTGGCGTTTTTTTGTAAAGTGCCATGTGTGGGGGTTACTTTCTCGATCTTCTTGGATTTCGCTGCTCTACCGATGTCTTCCATTTGCCCATCGTTTTATGCGACTAATTTTGTATTTGTAGCAATTGTGGATATCTTTCACGATCTTACTTGTGTAATTTTGCCGACTCGATATACTTTTTCTTTTATCACGATGCTTCTAAGGAGTATAATAAAACCACTACTTAATTTTCTGACTTGAGCATACGCCGTCACGTTAGCCTAGGCCGGTGGTTGGTTTACAGAAGAAAACGCTATTTTTCCGCGTTGTTGACATCTTGCCTCTGGATGACTTTGCAGTTCTTATGAAGTTTCCTTAAACTCAAGTGATCCAAAGCGTTATTTGCGTATTGATGACCAGACTTTGGTGTCGGTATCTAGTCCTCTTTTCCTTGTGCTCTCTGTCACGCTATTTGAAGCACTTCGACTATCTAGATTCAAATTTCAGTACTCCGCGCCTTTGAGTTGTAAATGAATCACCTATGTAGTTACACCGAATGCTTCCACATTTAGTAGCACCCGTTATTTATTTCATTGTCTTTCAGAACAACGATTTTTTGCATGGTAACTTTGTTGTGTTTTGATGTCATCGTTGTCTTGTTTGTGATTGGGTCCTATTCTCTCTAACAACACGGGTAAGAGTGTATATTATAGAAGGATCCCTTTCCCGTTTCTGGCTATTCCTTTCAACTTTCTAAAGCAAATACGATATCCACTCTATATGTTTGCATTATTTTTGCAAGTTATCTAGCCTTTAGCTTGTTATCGACAAAACACACTTTGTGATAGTCAGTGGGCTACTTACGTTTTGTTTTCTTTAGTCAGAACAAATATTTGTGTCTGAGACCCGTGCTGTTTACCATCTAGTGGTGGTACTTCCAAATTGGTAGCCAGTGGTGCAAGCATCTATGGTAGAATGTTGTCTTTTACTTGATTATACGATTATAAATAGCGCAAACGAAGTTGTTTTGTGACTTTCGGCTTGTGTGAAGGCTTCCCTCAAGCATTTAAACGTTGAAAGGCGAGGGTATGGATCTTTTTTGGATTTTACTTTGATTATTTGCTCTTCCAACGGATTCTTATTCCCGTTTCGATGGCGCATTTGATTAATGCAATAATTTTAGCTTGTTAATATTATGGCATTTGGAATCAATGATGTATTTTTACCATTCAATTGAAACGAATTGCATCTGGTAGCACAGGGATACCACATGTGGATTCATGGTTTCTGTTTTATTTGCGTAAGACATCCTCTCCCATATGCATACCATCATAAAAGCACACGACCTATATCTTTTTGTTGATCATTGGTGCAGCCCCCACTAGTGTTCACTCTCGGCCTTAATTTTCTCATATTGTTTGTTTCTTTTTTTGCTCATCACAACCGCATCATTTGCTGCCTGAAAGTAGAAATAGTTCTCACTTACAAAGTTTTTCTCCGCCTTTCCTGTCATCGCTAGGGCATACATTTTTGAGTTGGCACCTACGCCTCTTCTTGACGACGATGATACAAGGGAAACACTGCACCCTTCTTTGCATAGTCTTTGCCTCAGGTCCGGTCCTAGTGTAATGAGGTTTTGAAAGTAATGGTGAAGTTTACGAAAATTCGTTTAATGCGGAACCCTGTGGTACCATATTTTATAAATGTTTTTATCTACACATTTATCTGTTTTGACTATTCACAAATCCACACCTTTAATCACTGCAAAATCATCCAATTAATATTTGTTTTTTTCATTTGGTTGACAACCTTCGCTAGTGCCTGACCTCCTTCTGTAGGTTAAATGACATTTTATCATATTCTTCCTTCAATAACATTTTAAAAATGATATTTTCATAACCTTATGGTGATTTTCACATTGATCTCCAATCGTCTTGATTTGTTAATGGGAATGCGCAGTTCTTCACCGTTACCAATAGTAACAGTGGGCCTTTCTGAATGCGATACATCATACAGTGCTTCATGGCCTAAATAAAATTTTTTAAAGCCATTTCTGTATGTTATGGTGCACCATTGCGTCCGAAGCCTCCCTCCAAATGTTATATAAGAAACTTCCACTTCTTTTTAAATTAGTTAAAAACTTAATCTGTAGGGCGGACATGCCCAAATCATTTGAAGTCTCGCTATGGGGGTGGATTTCAAGTGAGAGTGAAACAGTAGAGGACACAATAAAGGGTATCTTTGGACATCGATTAACTGACATCTATTCTTCACTGTGTATGTATATAAACAATCACATTTTGCTGTTATTTTGTCGTTGTAGTAACTTCGCCAGCGCGGGCGAATGAACTCCTCTTCATACTACCATTCACGTCGTCAGACGGGCTATCCTGAGGCGTCAAAAGATTATTCCACACGCCCACCTGTTCGGTATCGCGCCGTCTCTGTAGACCCCTTTCGTTCCTCTTTCCCCCCAGTTTATCGAAATGACCTAAACTTTCCGATTTCGAGCGGCAGTTGCCAGCCCCCGGCTCTGCTGCATCACTACCCCGTATCCTACCGCAGCTCATCGCACTGCTATTCCTCCACTGGTGCGATGTCTAACCGCTCCTCTCTCTGCGCTTCGTCATCAGCCTCCACCTCCGGCTCCCGCTATCGCACCACCGAACGCCCCGCCTTCACATCCTTCGGTGCCTCTCTACCGCGCTCTAGCTCCCTCTCCAAGTTCGCTCCTACGTTGCCCCCTCCTGCGCCTCATACTTTCCCCCACAACGAATCCAGATCGTTGATAAATTATTTCACTGAATACCCGAGCCCCAATCACTCAAACAACCACCATTGCAACTGCTCTTACAGCCCGTCATCATCTCAGTTGCCGCGACGGCGTGAGTCACCAATCAAGCGTGCAGGATACGAAGTGGCAAAAAACTTCTCCCATTTGTCTGTGCGTCCATCACCAGATTACAGTGCTACCGACACGGACTTTCGATCATCGCCTTACCCTTTAGGTAGGCTGAATCTTCTCTTGAAAAGGACTAACACCAGGGGGAACTTAGTTGGATATAGACACTGCTGAAAGTGGGAATGCACGATTCCTCCTTTAAAACAATTTTTCTGGATTGGTATTCTTAGATCTTTCAATTCTACTTGATTATCATACCAGTTACAACGCTATTCTTTTAGGTGTGAAGTAGGAAGTAGATAAAATCGGACTTTAGCAATAGAATAGTGGTAATTTGGCTAATAAAACTATGCGTACTTCTAGACATACTGCGTAAATTTAAGGGCCATTGTCATTTTGTGCAGAATGCACGTCTAGCATGCGAACCGATTCGCCGAAAGATTCAGCCTTTAAAAATATTTTTCGGCTTTGCTGTTTTCGCTGTGTGGCCACCCGCACTTCCTTCCTTTGTTAGCACCGATTCAAAGACACCATCTATGTTTTATAGTGCATCATTTAAATTTCTCGTTTCTCCTTTACTCTTCGCACCTCTATCTTGCTGGTATGCCGATGTCCTTTCTTTTATCACGAAGCCTTTTCACTTTATTTTCACCTGTTCATCTTTACTTTTTCTCTCATAGAAAGTGCCTCCCCCAATATATCCTTTGCTTTTCTTTTGTTGTGATTTCCTGTTGATCTTACTTTCTCAACTTACATTTTGAGCAAGTTTTGGGTATGCTAGTAACAGAATGAGAAGTGAATACTCATCCTGTCCACCAGCTTGATTGATGGAGTCGAGTTACACCTCAACTACTTCTTCCCATTCTTTGCTTAAGCTTGTGTCAAAATGAATATTTTGACTAGGTTTAATAAATGCCGGTTGCTTTCTTCTTCTTCTCCTCCCCCCTTGGTGTGTGATGCTTTTCATGTTCCTTCGTTGAATCTTGCCTGGTAAGTATTCTGCTTGGGCGAATGCATTTCCTAACGTTCTATGCAATCAAATCTATGGAAAAATAAAAAAAGAGGTAGATGAAGTAATTTGAGGCAGTCGTAATGGATTTGGGTGCCCAAGGGTAAAGGCAGATGAAAGGTGCTCTGGGGATTTGGTAGACTTTCCACATTTAAAGCTCATTTTGTATACTTTATACCCTGTAATCTAATCATGTACCCCTGATCTTTGCTAACTGATGGTGTCACCAATTTGTCATTACCATTACAATGAGCATGTATTTCATCCTAGTTCTTTTTAAGTATACCATTCGCCTATTTCTCCGAACAAGACGGTTCCAGCGTACATTTCTTCACATAAATTTATTGTCCTACTGGAAAGAGTTATTAATTCGAATTTGGATTGACTGTATTTATTAATATCACTATCTCTCTTGCTCTGAAATGGGGGTTGTGCGGCCTTATTATTTAATAAATGTACGTATTGTTTTCAGAAGGGCATTGAGATTCCTCTGTCAAGAAAAAATTTAAAAGTAAATTTTGTCAACCTTTTATCCTGCAGGTAGGTTATTCACTCCCCTTCCCATCCTTTCAGGTCGCAATACTCGAAGGATAAACGGACGCGGTGAAGATTGGGGTAAGAAATTTTCTTCTCAGCAAAACTCACCAATAGTTTCGTATTTCAACTCCAGTCGGTTTCCTTGCTGCCTTAGAGTGTATCAAGAAATTTGTTTCTAAAAGAAGGGGCGGTTTGCAGCTTTCCAACGTAAAAATGACAGGAACTTCTATAATAAACCATTTTCAGCAGCATCCTAACAACTTTCACGGAGCCTGATTAAAGAATGTCCTATTTCAGGGAGGGTCTTTTTACGAAGTAGATTAAATTATGTAGTGAATGTTCACCATCTGTAGAAAGTGGGGAATTGAATAAAAAAAATCTTTTAAAAATTATTTCATTGCTTCATTAATATTCCGTGTAGGCGCTGGTTTCAAATTTCAGGGAAATTAAATTATCCTTGGAGTTTTTATTGTGCAAAAAAGATGGGGAGTTGTGATAATACATGGATTTATTCTTGGCAATCCCGCTTTCGAACTAGTACCTTAGGGTCAAGCATTCAATTAGTGCATTTGAATAACTTATAATTAGATGGTTAAAAGCCTGAGATCCTAGTTTTATGCATTAAAAAGTAAGCGACATGTGGTGCATTTGGGTGAAAAAAAAATTATGCAAAAATAACTAGTGGGAACGAATAAGGGTATAAATAACTAATGAGAACACTATGGGCTGTTCCACAGCTGAGCTCCGCCTACGGGGAGTAAATCGAGTGGAGGTGGAGACTGAAAACGAGGAAATGCCAGGAATGAAATCTACAGAAACAATGATGCCAGCTGATAGAGACTCCCCGGATATCCGGGTAGGTAGAGCGGTGGCGGTGACAGTAGAGACGAAACCCGTTTCGCGCTCGAGTAGCGGTCGTAGCACCTCGCCTACCGACGCCAACGTGAACAACACCACCTCTCCCACCTCATCTACCTCCGCTTCTACTTCCTCCGATGCCTATAGGCACAAGTCCTCCGGTCTCCATGGTGGTCGTGCTGTCAACACCACCACCTCCTCTGCCGCCTCCATATCTTCCTCCTCCTCTAACGCTATTGGAGCCAGCTCTTCTTCTGCTTCTCCCGCTTCTACCGCTGGTTTGGTTGGACTCAGTAATCTTGGAAATACGGTAAGGAATTTTGACGCACTTTTTCTGCCCATACAGAATCGAGATTCTCCATCGGACTGGCCAATGTCTGCCATGCACTACCTGGCTACTCTAGTAGTGTATTCTCACATCATGTATGATCACTTGCCCCAATAAAGCTATCCGATTTCAAATTCGGCGTTGGATTGAATAATCTTTCGAAACAAAGTTGGGACAGAAATGCATTTACTATGGTAACACATATTTTAACATTGCATAAAAATACTTGAGTATGCCCTTATTTGGAGTGAAATAAAGGGCGGTATTCGTTGCCTTTCAACAGCACTTGAATCCCTCTCTAAAATTTAATGGAAATCGAAAAAGCGACGCGATTACCTCTTTTTCATGGTTTTCAAGTGATACGTAGATGGAATAAGTTGTATCACCAATCGTGCTCCATCCCCCATCAGTTCATAGGATGCACATTAGTTGAAATTTGTAATAAAATTGGATCATAAAGTTACTCTCCCTACTTTCGATCTAAAACAATTCCCGGCAAAACTTGATCATTGTAAAGTTCTCAACCCAATGGTGGATTAGTAACCCTCAATCTCTGAAGTTCAATCTTGATTTTTACGACCTCAGTTTAGCTGTTGTGTTTGATTATTTGATCAAAGCATAGCCTTTTTGTGAATATGCGTTTTACCGATCTCTAACTATTGTATTTCCCACATCAGTGTAGCCTTTTCACAGTTGGTTTTCGATTCTTTGATTTCAAATCTTATGAAACCCAGTTCCTCGTAGCCCACCTAAGTAGCTGTTGTTTGGGCTTTCTTCCTCTCCAGTGTTTCATGAACTCCGTTATCCAATGCCTCAGTAATACTCGGGAGTTGCTCCGCGTTTGTTTGGACTACGTTTATCAGTCTGAGTTGAACGTTAATAGCAGCATGAAGGGCAATCTCTTTACAGGTATGTGAGTGATATTCACTCTACCTTTTCGCCTCCTCACTCCTTCCTTCTAACTTCATTCTTCTTTGCTCTCACATTCTCATTTCATATGCGTACGAACGCACACACATTGCCTGACTTCACGTAAACACTGTGTTTTCCGAGCATACGGTGTGATGGTTGCCTCACGTAGTTCCTACTGCAGCAAATTTGCTTCTTTACACCCCTTAAATTCCATCTCAAATGTTCCACTTTGAAGAGGAGCCATTTGAATAGTAAGTTGAATGGTAAATAAATGTATGCACGCATCTGCTGAATTGGCCTTCAACTTCTCCCTACCAATTTCAGCCACCTGAACGAAATTTGATATTACGTTAAAGTGCTAGGAAACTCGATAGCCACCTCTTCAGTGGAACAAAGTTTTGAACTGCTTGTTTGCAATAACTGAGAGCTTATATTTTCGACAGAGGTGGCTATACGCCTTAGTACAGTTATTGCATGCACTTCTGAAATCACTTCCCATGTCTAGTGATTAGAAAGATCAACTCCCATGGGCGTAAAGAAGGATCGAGAGACTATTGTCTTCCCACTAAATTGGGAACTGTGAGTCGTTGTCTCTGCCCTTTTAATTATTTGATTCGGTGTCTCGGTCAAACTGGGTGTTTGTGTTTATGGGATCCACATCTTGCTACGTCATATTGACAAAGACCGTTCAAAATTACATTTCAGAAGGGGGTGTAAGGGGGTACAGCTATAAACTCATTTATATTTATAGTTCGCTTTAAAATTCTCTTAAATGAATTAATATATTAACTAGAGAACCAATGATCACACCTTGTAAGTGTGGAAATCACGCGCTTCTATAACTTATTTTGGTATGAGCAGTAGGTAAAATTCAAACGCATTTTAAAATGCAATTTTCGAAATGCGTGATTGTAGTGTGAATCCTAGTAACAAAGCATTTGGAATGAAATTGAAACTAGGTTTTTTGTGCAAAAACGTGACTTCAATGCTCACACACACACACACACTTTCTCTTTCCCTCAAAATTACAAATCTGCCTTGCTGGAATAATAATGCAGTTCTCAGGTTCTTTGTCCAGTGAGGTAAATAAGGAGGTCACAGATCCAGTGCATCGGTCGAACAAACCGAAAAAAATACTGTTTTACTGAGGTCACCTATGAGTCATGTGAACTTTATGAATAGCTACCTTGGGCTGGGGGTATTTATGCATCATCAAAGGTGACGTAGATAATCCCGCATCAATCGGTTTTAGGTCGCTTCGGGAATTCACTTGGAGGTGTACTTTACTGGATGGTGTTATTTCTTATGCTCGAGGCAAAACCGATTTTTCTGCTTTTATTTCCTATCTCATCCCTCTACCATTTCGTGATTGGGGCATTGCAATGTTTTATCATTCACAGAAATCACAGAAGAAGTTTGATGATTTTAACATCAGACATTGTTTATTTTTTTTCACCATCGATGCTACTTCAGTCCACGGCGATCTTAAAATCCATGACACCCCTCCAAATTCGAAAAAATGGATCGGATCACCTCTTCATGTGCTTTCTTGATTAAGAACGATCTTGTGACCCATTTTCTGGCTTATGTGAGCGTTAAAAGAGTCCTATTCTGTGAAGGAATAGATCGATAAAGCGGCGACTTCTCTTTCACCTGTCCAACTGGAAGAGAATGTCGTATAATTGTGTCCACACTTCCAACTTGCAGCCTATGCGGATTTGATGCGTCAGATGTGGACACCATCTAGTTCCACCATCACCTATGTCAGTCCGCAGCGCTTCAGGTCGCAAGTGCAAAAATTCGCACCGCGTTTCATGGGCTACGCGTAGGTCATCTTACCTTCCACTTCTCCTTTTCCTCGGTCGTCTTTAAATATCCTTATCATCCACTTTTTTTGAAGCCAGCAAGACGCTCAGGAATTTCTTCGCTACCTCGTTCAAGGTCTTCACGAGGATGTCAACCGTGTGACTAAGCGACCACCCTCAGAAGTTCCTGACTACGACAAGGAGGATCGAATGCCGTGAGTCAGTTAATTATGGTTCTTAAAAAAGAACTCTTTTATGAGCTTTCAATCATTTTCGATTTTGACTGGAATTCCCTTGGTAAGTTTGAGCTTCAACCCTCCTGATAAAACATCATTTTCTTTTCAACTTACTATATTCGTTTAACGCATGTGGTGATTGGTGAAATTTTCGTTAGACTGACTTAATGGCCAAAAAATACATTTACCACTTTCCGAATCATGTTGTGAACTCCGCACGGTGGATAGGTTATTAGTACTACCCTAACCATCAATGTTATCAGGCAATTTCGACGGAGGCCATAAACCATAAACAACATATTGATGCAAATTTTAAATTATTTTCTGCCTACTTAAAGCGGATAATTTTATGGTCTTTAAAACACCGAAATGACTCGAACTATGACAAGCCTTAAAAACACTTTCAAAGCAGTTTTCAGGACAACAACGCTGCAGCTAAGGCATAAGTAGAGGTGGGCCAGCATAAAAAGGCACAAGAGCAGCAAAAAAGCCATTTCATGACATAGCGCTTTCTTTACTTCTAACTTTCTGCTAAGGTTCGGAGAATTCTCTTCCCCTTTTCCTGTAGCACAGCGCACTTATCAGACCTGACCGAAGCATAAATATTTGTTAACCAGCTTGTTTACGCATCACGTAACTGCCTGTGATGCATCTCTAAATCAGTCGTAATATTCTCAACATACACAGGTCTTTTGTGGAATGATTTGTAGTCCCACAAGGTGGTTGGTATGCATGCTTTTGGTTGCACCAAGATCAAAATAACCGCATCACGTGACACTCCAAAGCATACAAAAAGTGGGCATAAGTATGCAAAAATAATATAATACTACGTGAGCCATAAAGCGCGCTGACATTTTGAATCCAACAGTTCGGCCTAACGACCGTGTTTTTCGCTCATATTTCAAACGAACTCCTGTTAGGACTTCACCCCTTCACTTAGGTTGAGGCGACGTGTTTTCCGAGCCCTTGTTTTTCCCTTATTGGTCACCTGGTCTTGCGTTGTGATTGGTCACAGGCATCACGTGTGCAAATGGAGCACGTGTATACACGATGACACATTCGCCTGTCCTAGCCACGATGATAGAGGGTTAGTGGAGGAGCCTAGTGAGCGCGACTTCAATCTCTACTATTTTGGATTTTTCGTTTTTTGTTTCAAGGCTAATTTGTGTGTAATATACGAGGTGGTGCTCAGTTGGCACGATGCAAATTAACCACAGCGGTGCCAAATTATTCTTACTTTCGCACATACACATGCCCATAGACACATTTGCGTGCACGATCTGTTTTGCTTTTTTGCCTCACCGCCCAATAGCCCACTACCTTCCAGCAATCCACCTGGTTTGAAAAACATCCCCACCGCTTCCGTAACCAATCGACGTTATGACTTCAAGGTCAAAAGCGCAGCTATTTATCTTAGCTGCATTTCAAAAGGTGGTATCGTGCTTACTTCAGGGTCCAATCATTAATGGGAAGTCATATAATTTCTCCATGGAAAGTTAGATTCGTCTTCCAGTCTCCGTGCCAGTTATTCAGGTTTAAGTTTTTAACAAATCAAAACGCTCAAATTGGAGTTGCTTGCCTAGATCTATGATGACCTACAAACAAATGGGAATAAAAACATGACCATTTAGTTTGATCATAAATTGTGTTGGTGCGTTTAAACGAAAGTGACTCTTGATTTGTGAACTAAATTGAGTCACGTATTTCCCATGAATTTTGCTATAATTATTGGTGAAGAATGTCTATGTTCCTATTCTTTGTGGTTATCTCGTCCTTCCCGTGGTGTTTTCTTAGTGATTTTTGTATTTTGCAATGCCACGCTTTTTTACTCTTCGAAAGTAGTTAAGTGACGATCACAAGGACTCGCAATCTTGAGTGATGCTGATACAATTGATGTTACGACTTTCAGGGACTCAAAGAAGGCAGCACTTTACTGGCAGCGCTACAAACGGATTGACGATAGCATCATTGCAGGTGAACATCGACATGAGCGCGATTTTTACCCTGAACTTCTCATCTCCCTACGCACATTTATCCTTCTGGTTGTAGATCTATTTCTCGGTCAGTTGATGAGCACACTGGAGTGCATGTCCTGCGGTCACAAGTCGACCACTTTCGATCCCTTCTGGGATCTAAGTCTTCCTATTCCTCGGGTGAGTTCGCATTTGCTTTCTCATTCAAACGTTAAATAGCAGTTGAATGCGAATCACTAATCATTTTATACAAAGTCTGTTCTTTTAGCCTCTAGAAAGTCCAACTCCATCCATATGCTCCTTTAGTTGAACATTGCATCGGCCTTTAATTCATATTAACAAGTGGAAGTACAAAGTTTACGATTGTGAGATACTTGTCAGCTTCAAGGACTTTCGTGATCCAATTCACCCGAATGGTGAACTTTTCCCATTCATTCAAGTAACTTAGAAGGTGTGCCTTACTTCAGCATCGATCCAAACCAAAAAAATGTCAAATTACCCACAACCTTTGACGCTGATGTGAGCCACTTTTCAGTCCACAAAACTGGACCTAAGTCTTTTGGAGGTGTTGTTGATTAAGTGACAAATTGTCGAACGCGTTACCAAGTTATATAGACAGTGGCACGACCTGTAATTTAAAAGGAACAAAGTAGGACAGAATTAACCTCAAAAACTGCTTACTTATCTGTGGCTGTACTTGCATGTGACTTGGCTTTTGACCCATTCCCCACAGCCATAGTGTGTGCCCATTTATCTTCCCCCCATGCCTACCCACATCTCCTCTGCAACTTTCTCCCCAAAATACAGCAGCATAAATGTTGTGTTTCGCATTCCTTGTTGATGTGTGATTTGATTAAAATAAGAGAAAAAGTAAAAGAAATAAAGTGAGATGTTCCTCATATTTTTGGGCCACATACATGTGATAGATACCAAAAATAGAATGGTAACGAATCAACTCGAAGAACAGAGCTTCACATGAAAAGCGTTCTTTGTGCAGATTTAAGGTGAACCTTGATTGGAAAATATCTACTAGGACACTTGACACGAATAATTCATGTGCATCAATTTGAGGAGTTACCCCTTCAATCTGGTGGCAAGCAAAACGAGATTTCAACCCCTCCTACCAGTTACTCAACTTTGCTTTTAACAGTTTTACGAAAGAATTAAATGACACTCAAATTTGCAACCTTTTACTACTCTTTTTTCCTCAGCCAAAAAGTAACCTTTCGACCGTGTACTAAACCAGCTTGTTCTGCGAAGACGAAGATTTTTTCTCTAATGCGCTCATTAAAAGCAGTCAAAAGTTGTTCATTTGACATCATGCAAGTTACAAAATTATGCAATTTGCGTTTGAGAATGGCTCGGAAGTGTCATGCGTCTGATTAAATTGGCCTTTCTTCTTTACGTTGAAGCATTTAAATTCAAACCTAGCTTCTAAAAATTCAGTGTTTGTTTTAAGTGAAGGTAATAGGATTTTTTATTTCGCTGACTCCGTACGCTAAAGTGGATGACAGCTTGTCAGCCCGTGCGTATGATTTTCAACTGCAAACTGTCATATGATAGGCTATTTCAGTTGGTCAACCCATTTCTGAGCTAGATGGCAAACGACACAATTCAGCAGCATAGCATTTTTATTAGAAAACGCCAAATTGAAAACTTATTTGCTTTTTTACCAGAGCATCGCATTTGAACCCATAGGAAATTAAAGAGAGACGGAAAGTACTAAATTTATTGTCAAAAGTCTCTGCAGATGTGACTTCTTTTGGATGTAAACAGAGCTTGAATGGGAAAAAGCGCGAAAATTCAAATAAGTGGGCGGGAAAACCCCCATCGTGATGATAGATATCATGTGGGAAATGCGCGTATTTCCCAACTTGTCCGCCTGATCTTCTCGTGATGTGGTGGTTTGCAAGGGAATAGGCCAGCCTAAACGCGTCCACCGAGCGTCCACTCGCCGCCTCTTCCTATATTCTGTAATAAAGTGCTTTATTTAATTACAGGGTAGCGAGGTGGACATTCACAACTGTTTCCATCTCTTCACCTCTAGTGAGATTCTGGACGGTGCTGAACAACCAGTAAGTTGGTGACCTAATTTCTTTATTCGCCCCTCCTTCCCGCATTTCCTTCCCTCCTCCCCTCCTCCCCCTCCTCCTCCTCCTCCTCCTTCGCTCTACTGTATTTGGTCTGTGCCATTCACTAGACTGCATGTGTCTACTCCCTCTTTCGCTCTACCAACCATGCATTCGCATTTCCCTTTGTCAGGTGCATCGACACACTAGTGCGCTGCCTGTGAGTTCGGCCACAGTGTTTTGACGGCAATATTCTACTTACTGATAATTTTGCGTGTTGTTGTCCTTCTCATCGTTGCTATTGCTGCCAACACTGCCTTCCATTGTGTCGCTTTTCTGACGAACTGTCGTTTAATTCCCTCACTGTGCACGTATACATGCAAGAGAAATTGCATTGAATTGACAGCAAGCTACTCCTTCTCCTACTAACACTGCTTTTTATGAGACTCAATTCAAATATTTCCTGATTGGGAGCCTTCAGAAGTTTGACCGAGTAGTGGGAACGCATTGTATTAACCGATTTGCTTACTCATCACAAGAAATGGCGAAACCTTTGAAGATGCCAAATGCGAAGCAATTGGCTACTGATGTTGGGGTTCCGCTGCTATGCGTTAAATGAAATTACTGCATCAACCGTTCTGTAGCACACTTATTTCGGTGTGGATCTCAGATCCAATTAGTCGAGTTGTTTGGACAATCCTCACAGTCTTTGATGTTCGCGCAAATTTGACATCGCGTCAAATCCTCACCTCGCTTTCAAGGGTTCAAGGTGCACCATACACTGACTCAATCTATTCAAAAGAGTGATTAAACGACAGTACAACCTTTCGTTCCATCAACCTCTCCTTTGCCCTTAACTCTTTTACTATTCACTTGAAAAATTCATGCTGTTTTTTTGTGCATTCTTTGGCTTTGAGAGGACCGTTTGAAGCAATTAATTTCTTATTCACATGTGGTAGATGTGGTCACATAAACGGTCTTTTGGCTTCACCATTCGGAGAAAATAACTTGTCATTTGCAACCATTTGACATTAAAGGATGAAACATCTTATAGGAGGTAATTCCAAATTCATTAGGTTAACACTGCCAATTGACTCATTATCGTGCTTCAATTCTGTGGGAATTTTGTTTAGTAGTGCCAAATCATTCAGTCGGAACAATCGTGGAGACACTATTGAAAACGCCCTCATGGTTAGTATTTTGTGAAAGTAATTATCATTCCCACTGAACTAGTTCTAGCAACATCGTCGAGGCAAGAGAAGTTTTTAAGGCACATCTTCTCCGTTGGAAGCTAACGTTATCTGACTATGAAACGCAAGGGAACGATTTTATTTTTCTGAGTTTTAACTTGAATTTTGATGTTGCCAAGGCTTGAAAGTGAACGAGACAAACGAGTCTCACCTCTGTGTCTGCCGGCAAATTTCCGGTATCTTTAAATAAGAAAGTAACATCTACGATGTCCGGACATAGCAGTCAATCGGAAGCGCATATTAGCGGTAGTAACAGTAGCGGCCTTGGCATAAACAGCTTGGCAGTTGGCGCATGCGCTGGGTTGCCTCTTTCCCTCTTTCGCGCTCTCTCCCTCCGCCCATCCAATCACCCAATAATCCCTAGCCCACGTAATTACGCAGCCGGAACCTGCCAGAGGTACACAGGCTGCACATCATTGTGGCATTTCTCGCCCCCTCACCATCAACCGGTCCACCCAGACTCACGTAAGCGCGAAAGCATGCGCGTGCAAACAGACGCACCAACGTGTTGCCCATCGCGTAAGGTCATTTGCATGCGTACGTCCGTACAAAGATTAGCATATCTCATCGCCTCACTGCTATCACTACCACGAGGCCATAGCGTAGCGGTGGGATGAGGTTACATCTTTATACCACTAATTGTAGAAGGAAGAATTGAGAATGCGCTCTTCAGCTGGTTTTATAGAGAAATTTTTAAAAATTTCCAAGTCTGCCTCGCAAATAATCCTCCTTCATTTTTGTTCACTATTGGTAAAGTACACGCTTGGATTTATAACTCAGTCTAAAGCGTAACTCTTTACAACCAGCTCAACACCTAACCTGTCTCCTTATTGGCTAATTAAAATCTAGTTCAAATTGACCTCCATAAGGTTTGAGAAATGCGTTATTTGATTATTACCTAAATTTGCGCCTTTTCTCAAGTAAGTCCGAGTTTAGCCCCCAGTTTCTGATTGCCTATGTGCTTTGTACGTCCAGTGATGAGTTATTAAAAGTAAACCTGTGTGCGTTTGAAGCATTACTTTTGTGAACACAAGAATGGGAACTATCTTGGCAAGTCCTAGGTCCACACCAGACGATAGTCACAACGGTTGTCTGTCAGTCTGTCTTTGTCAGCCTAGCCGTCTATCCGTCTGCCTGTGTCCCTGTTTATTGGTGAACTCTCACTTGCGTCTGCAAACAATAATGCTTTGTGCATACATGTGTTCAGTAACAGCACTGCATTTGCCACTACTTCATTCTCCAAACCACAACCCTATTTTTTTCTCTCCTCCTTTTGTGCAGACCTGCAGCGGATGCAAGCGCCGGCAGCCGTGTCGCAAAAGCTTCTCCATTCAACGCTTCCCCACCATTCTGGTGATTCGTATCCTTTTTGCCAATCGACTCCAAATATGTCTTTTTTGTTTTAACTGAGTCTGAGATGGTACAGTCCCCGCTACCTGAACCAGGATTAATTTATTCAGCTGAAATCGTGTTAAGCTACTTGTCAATTATTTCAGTAGCAGGCATGAGCCCACGTGTTGAGTCATCACTTGAGATCCTTGGTGAATACACATAGTGCATCTTTTTCGTAAGTTCATCGAAGAATCTAGTTTTGAACAATTTTGAAATGGCCTCGTAGTGTGGATTGTTTGTGCGAGGGTGGAAGATGCCCTGTACTACTGATTGGCTATTTCAGTACAAAATTTGTTCACAGATTTGAATAGAGGCAGCGAGATTTATTGTGCTGCTGCGAAAACCAGGAGGGGTACTTACCTCAATAGATCTACTGTTCCGTTATCCGCAGGGTCATTTTGGCTGTCGAACCACCAGAAATACTCCTCACATAAGTGAGCATTCAATGCCACTGATGACACTAATCTGATTAGGAAATGTTTGTACTCTTAATTACTACTGCCACTTTCAGTTAGTAAATAGATTTCAGGGTAGTTCATGCCACGATGAAGAATATCCTTCACGGTTAATGGGATGAACCAATATTTGAGACAGTAATTGCAATGGTCTGCCTAAACTCCAATCGGTTTAGACTTCAAACGCTTCTCTGGGGAACGATCACGCTCCAAACTCACCACATTCATCGACTACCCCACTGAACACCTCGACCTTAATCGATACGCTTCGCATTGTTGTAAGTTTGAGTCTCTTCCTTGTAAAAACTCGAAGGTTGATCCTCTTACTGATCAAAAGCAATGTTTTCCTCAGGAGCATGAATGATTAGATTACTGACTTCCATTCGACATTCCCATTTGAGTTTTTCATTTCCATATCCTGGTTGAGTTTTTCCAATACAGAAAGTGAAGAAAATTAAGAGGAATTGTATCTTATCATAGAAGGGAGACTTGAAGAGTCCGCTTGACATACTACGTGTAGACAAGTCACTGCTGAGATGTTGACAGTTGGGTGCTTCCTGGGTGAGGTAGTCAGCTGCGTTTTGGGTCACTCTTTACTTTACCCGTCTATGCTGTTTTGCATCTTTTTGTTATAGCTCCCGAGACGAATGCTTCCTATCGTCTCTACGCGGTGTCGAACCACAGTGGTAGTGTATTCGGTGGCCACTATACCGCCTCTTGCTTGCATCCTAAACTCGGCACATGGTTTGAATTTAATGACACTAGGTGGGTCAGCCTTGTTGTAAGCCCCCTGACGGCTCCTTTCGACTATCAATGGCTTTTTAAGTAAAAACATGTTTCGAATTTGCCCATCGAGTAGCTTTATCTCTGCTAATAAAGCTGTGAATTCTTTACGGGCAAGATTTCGATGCTTTAGCTTCTGCTTCCGTAGATTAATTTCTGTATATACAGTTTTGGAATGTTCTATTAATTTTTTTATTAACTTCTGGTGGAGATGGATTTTTTTTAATAATAACTTCGCACCTCCTTCACTACTAGCACTCATGTCACAAGTGAATTTAATGCATCAAACACTGACGTTAATGCGGGAAAAACAACTCTAGCCGATTTACTTTTTAATGACTTTTTTCTTAGCTCTTTTCCTCAGGGAGAGTCGGAGCTCTTCCCGAAATTGTTACTGAAATGGCTCTTAACCCCTTGAGGAATCGATGTAAAGTGTCAAAGGCTGTTTCCTTTCAAGCGTAAAAACCAAAATTGACGAGTTATCATTGAAATTTGCTCCCAAAATAACTTAAAAATTACGATGGCTACTGTGGGAAGGAAGATTAAGAATAGCAAAGAAGACGGTCTCAAGGAAGCAAGCAAGTTAGTCAAAAGATATCGAATAGCTGTGGTATAGCTCGTTTCAGTGACTTGCGACACAGATTCAATTGTTCATCAGCATTAAAAAGGGTAGATCTGCGTTAGTCTCCTAACTATGGTACACTTCGGTATGATCTCCCCTATTCCCTTATTTTTAACCTCTCATATCACAAAATGTTAGTTGAGTGCAATGGACGTGAGTGGCTGATGAAGCTTCGCGACAAATTTATATTACCATTTGAGGATGCGGTAACCTGTCTGAAATGGGATTAATGATGATTAGGGACAGTAGCGAGGACACAGATCACCTAAACTTAAGTCATATGCGAAGAGCAGATTGCGGAAGCGTCTGAAAAAAGCGCCGCATACATTACTACATGTGATTAATCTTTAAGGTTCAATAATTCCCTCATCGCGTTTTATTCGCCGGTCATAGTAACGCGCCATTCACTTCATATTGTTTGCTGGCTAACAGAAGACGCATGACGGCATACCTTTGTCATCCAGACGCTTGCACACTTGAAAGACGCATCATTCCAACCCATACCTTATCTCACAGTACTAGGTGCATAGTGAAATACAGACTGACTTATTCACCACATAACTCACGCTGCAAGACTTTCCCTTGGGAAGTCTTTACATCACACTTTAGGATTGGAGGGAAGAGGTGAAGAGAGAATGGCGCCTCATTTCAGCTTCAGACTTACCTCCTATGTTCTCCTAATGATATTACTTCGAGTTTCAGATTAAATGATCGCTTTTTTGGTAGCAGGATTAGTAAATCAAATTAAATGGTTGGGAGCAGTGATTTTTTCTTTCATCAAAACAAATTGCGTTCTATGAAGGCTTGGATTCGCGATTTTGTATCTCATTGTAAAGGGCGTATTGGTGACTGAAGCATTAGGCGGAGGTCCCCTCTTTAATGGTTACTTAGCTTTTCCCGTCCATTAACTACTTCTTTCCAGATCTAGTGTCTAATAGTTCTCAAATAAGGGAGATCCTAGAGGAAATGATAATAAACCTAACAAATCCACCTCTATACCTACAAGTAAGTGCTACTACGGATTCCTAGGACATTGCTTAGAAAAGATGACGAACTGAGTCGATGAATGGGCCGTCGAAGCGGATTGAAAAGGACTCCTTTTATTCGAGCAGACTTTACAGCTCTGGATGACTATTTCGTCCATTTCGATCATAGGAGACAACAGGCAGTACACAAGTGGTCATAACCAATTTTGGAAATTTCAATAATAACATGCTGGCAGACTGTGGCACATAACACAAGCTAGTTAAACAAAGCTACTATTTGGCTTTGGTAACATTTTATGATGTGGTTATTCTCTGTCATAAGGTCTTCCTTGTTGGGTCTCTGTTACTGGTCTGGGGGGCGGGAGGGTTGCCATCAGAACACTCATAGAGTTTTCCTTTTTTTGGAATAACGCGATGAAAAAGCGAAACTGACCAGCACCCTCAGATCAGTACTTATAAAACATCTTTGTCCTTTAATTTACAACCAACCAGACCTTCTCAGAAAGTAAGAAAGTAATTCGCTTTTTTTATTCGATTTCGGTAGCACTGGAATACCTTTCATAATATATTGGCATGAACTTGACTGATTCTAAAATAAATTTATCTCCAATTCACATATCACCATCCTCTCGGTGTCCCATAATGTCGATAAACTTTAATGAGTCGTCCTTCTTGATGTAGAGTGAGACCAATTCGAGGAACCGAAGCCGTATCACCAGAAGCCTACGTTCTCTTCTACCAAAGGATCGACGGCGGGTCCGCTTGAAAAATCGTTCTCTCCATCCCTTCCCTTTCCCTTGAAATACGCCTTACTGACACAAGACGCGATCCATATTCTCCCAACTTTTATCTTCCACTTATATCGGACAGGTGGCACGTGTGTCGCGTGCGCTCGCGTGTCAACATATATGCACCTATTTTGCAGCAATAGACATGAAGACCAGGTATGCGTGTGTTCTTGTTTGTTTGTCGTCTCTTCAGTTGATTCGTATGCTGCGTTTTTCCCCCCTCCCCCCAGTGAAGCCTGAGTCTTTCCCAGAGTCAAAAAGTAAGTGAAGAAAACGATAATGCTGGAGCTAATGAAGACGACTCGTTGTGATGTAAAGTGACATCACCTCCTGCCTTTGTCTGTCCATTGTGATAGTGGTTTGGAAAAGAAGAAAAAGAGATAATCACTATTATTATTATTGTTACTACCACCACAGCTACTGCAACCGCTCTCTCATTAATGCCCTTTCTCCACTCCCTCCGTACTCTTCTTCTCCATGTGTGCGTGCATGTACATTAATATTCTCCTCTCTAGCTCCCCACCTTCAATTCTGCCTTTCTTTCTCCTCTTCCTCCGTGGGTGCGCATGTGTGTATGTATACATTAGATGACCTTATTTCGCATTCTTCTCCCACTACTCATTCTACTGACAGAAGAATGCATATGAAAGAATTTCTTTTCTGCTCCTCTGTGCATTGTGCAATGGTTAGCCCATGGTGTAGATATCTGACAGCCGCCTTAGCGAGTTGAGGGTATTTTTTCGCACCTGACATCACCTCCAATCCAGTAATTTGTTCTTCTACTTTCACTAATATTTTTCAAGGATCTGAAAACCTAACCTCTGCAGTGTGCCGCTGAACGATTTGGCTAGTTTAGCTCTAGAATTCATTTCAAATGAAGGAACTAATTGTAGCGTCTCGGTTTTTCCGGGAGAGCCGGGTGGCCCATCAGCGTGGTCCTAATGCCGAAGTGTTTGCACAGTTTAGCCATATTGACGTCTCAAAATGGCCAAAAATATGGGAAGTTGCGGAAAGGGGTAATAATGACTCCATTGAGAATATGGACGTAATGTAGCGCATCATTGAGTGGTGGTGATGTACTTTTGTAGCGGCCTTTTTTTCAACCTAACCCAACATCGAGAGTTTGACGTGTCAACTAGTTGTCTAGGCTTGTCAACCACGTCGGGTTATCCTTTGTAGTGCTCTCCATCTTATTATGGAGCCTGATTTGATGTTACCCGCGCTTCTTCACTTTACTAGCTGGAGATAAATTCGGTTGCAAAACTGCTGAAACCTCAAGTATTTTTCTTAAAAACAGGCGCTCCGGAAGCAGCCAGATTTACTCATACAATCAGGAGAAAGTGCTCTTTTTACATGACTACACAAGACCTCATAACCCATTGTAAAAATGGCCGGTGAGATCACGCATCCCAGTTCAGAGTGACAGGTGAGAGAGGAAGGGGAGAGAGCATATTGGAGAGGATACTGCCACTTTATCTGGTTTGCGGTACCTCCCCAAGCTCCAAGTGCAAATCGTCACCCTTTTTCTCGTATAAAAATGAGAAAATAGCTGATGGAAGCTTGATTAGATCGATTGCGGCTAGGTATGGAAGCAAAAAGTGTTTCACGCTGCTCCTACACAACGAGGACAAGATATCACGACTTTATGTAATCTGGTCTAGGAAGTTAGCTGTGTGGAACACCGCAGTTATTTTGTTCGTCGTGGTTCTAGGGTGTCAACAGTTACGTGCAGTACTTGCGCCCAGTGCTGAAAATACTTTCAACCACAATTTTCTATCAATTCCCTTTTCCACGTCCCGAATTCCTAAGCACTGGATCGTTGTGCCTCCACTTCCATCCTCCTGATTGGCTGGTGTTACGAACTTTAGGCACGCTGGTTCTTACCATTAAGGCCAAGGTCAGCCAGTTGCTATAACCACACTATGTGTAACTGGCGCTGTCCACATTCCATCTAGCCATACCATGTTTAATCGCGCACATCAGCAAGCAAAGCCGTCTCAATGTCTTTGTCTATTGCCTACTTTGATTGGGAGCACGATGGGCTTCAAGATTCTATGTTAGGGGTACCTACAACTTTCGAAAAGATTGATATTGTTTTGACATTCTAGAAGTCCATGCTTAAAACTTAAATCCTCCTCATTCGCCACTACTTCTTAAATACTCGAGTACAAGCATTGATTTGCGTCCGCGTTTAGTTCTCTGATTTTTCAGCATTTCTTATGTATCGATACTCAGGTTGAGGTCAGGGTCACCCAAAATACGAGATGGACATGAGAGGATAGCGACTCTAACACTAATTTTTTTAGTAGGGCGGAAATCAACGCAGGCGTCGCAATTTGAGTGTATGCATGTTCTCGAAGTTAATGAAGGGGCCCGCTCTTCTGACGTCTTTACCTCTGTTCTACTTTGGAGCTCGATTGTGACCTAGCAATTCCAGTAGTGTGACTTGCCCTAATCAAGGGCCTTCAGGAGGCAAAATAACGTGCGCTTTGTCTGAAGTGCCATCATATGCCTGCTCAAGCACTAGTCGGATTCTTTTAGAAGACTCCCTTTCCATAGTTCCCTTTAGTCACATCCACTGACAAACGTAAGTGCCATCGAGATGAACTAAATTAATGATCTCATTAATATACCCCTCCACAGTCCACTTGAGCCCTTTTTGAGCTCGAGCAAGCATTTTTTTCAACCAGAAAGTACCCTGTAGGCATTGCCTCTTACTACCTCCTGATCACGCCCACATTTGGCACGCCCTGAGGGCTACTCCTCTGTAAGGGCATGTGATTTAGAATTATAGGTATTATTGGTAATTCGCTTCCTCTGTTGCTGGTAGTCGGCCAAGATCTACTTTGTTTTATGCTAAACTTTAGCGAAAAATCCCTCAACAACTAGTCGATTGGTTAGAAGAGAGAGTACGCTTCCATCCACTACCATGATGGCTTCCACCTTCAAGGCACAGGCTAATACACATTTTTATTTGTAGTCCTCAAAGGCGGTTATACAAACGAGTGACATTGCTTTGGATAATCTCACTTTCGCAAATTGTTTTTTTTTTCTGCGGGATATCATATGCGAAATATCTTGCATAGATGTTTAGAGAAGCAACATACGAAAGCAGCTTTCGTCTTTTGGGTTTTTATTCAAGTCTGTGATGGCATCAATAAAATTACACAACCTGCTCTACTCTCGGTGTCCATTTGGCTGCCGTACCCTAATAATCGAAGTATGCTATTATTCTTGTCTGATTATGGCCCCTTTACCACCGCCTTTGGAGCATTACTAAGGGCAGTCATCAAGATGCTACCATTCGATAAATGTGCTTCTCGGATTACTTTTGCTATCCTTTCACCATCTTTTAGTGAGGGCAAAGTTGGTGGTTATTCATTACTGTAGTATTAAGTGAATGTGACGTCATATTACTTGGGGTTGTGATTGCAGGTTAAGTAATCATTAGATTTCCAAAAGAATCCCAATTTAGCCTGATCACTAGCGACTATCGTTACATGAGCTCAAGGTTGGTACGAGGAAATGGTGATGTTCTTGGGAACTTAAGGGCACTCGGCACTCACTCTAGTAGTGCCATTGTGCTCCTAGAATCTTATGGAAACCGCAGTACAAGTAAGCGGCTCTTCATGCGTGGACATGTGCTTCACCGATGCGATACAGCAGGAGAGCTTATTGACTTCAACAGCGCCTCTCGAATAGCTCGGCTAGTGCATCGATTGATGCCAACGCTCACTACAATCTCAAACATCGAAAAGCGGACGTAAAGGGAGCTCCTTTACCTTATAGTCATGCTTTAGGTACAAACACATTATCTCGGACAATCTCACGACACTTATCTTATCTAAGTTAAATGTACCTTGGGAGGCTTGTTGCAGCTAATGGAAGAGGTGGTTAGCGAACTTTTGTTGAGGTTATCGCAATTTCTGTTTAAACCGATAGAATATACACTGTATGGCCACCAAAGTTCTGAGTCATTTCAATTTATTTTGGTTCAGAAGGTTGCTAACACAGGCCTTCGACAATGCCAACTCTCCTACTGACACCTCTTACCAATCCGTCTAACTTTGCTCAACGTTCTGCTCCCATGACGATGGATAGAAGAGATCAAATCAACAGCCTACCCTGTAGCCCATAATGCATTCAGAGTCCTAAAGGCGCTTTGATCAGGCTCGCAGTCGGGTTTTCCAAATGTTGCCAAATGCAACGGTGTCTTCGTTTTTTGGATCATTCAGTGTATCCTTCTAAAGGCTGTAGAACCATACAGCTCAACCTTCACTTGGCAAAATGAGTTAAACTAGCAAATAGGCCTCTGGTTACCACTGCCTGTAAGTTGTAAATGAAGCCTTCTAATTTAGATAAGTTGCAAGTGAGTCGCATCATGTAAAGTCGGAGGAGCTAAACTGTATCGTGGACGCCACGAGACCATTGGTGGTTCAACTACACCGATAGTAGACATGCGGGGTGTTTTTTTGACGAGACCCATTCAAAAGTGTTAAGCGCCGAGACAAGCAGAGCAGACAGTAACATAGGTCAGAATCTATTCGGTGGGATGCACTTGCAAGAAATAGCGCACAAAAACTACTCCTTGGGGCTTATACTTCATAGCAATGCGCCAACCACCCTCTATTGCCTACTGATCATCTGGCTGGCTAAAATTGCTTATTCTTAATAAGATGTGTAACGGAAAGCAAAGGAACCCAAGATACAAAACTCTCTGTCAGTAACCGAGATTTTTCATCTGCGTTTGCCGCAAACCCTATCAAACTCCCATCTGGCTAATCTAGATATGGTCACTTGACGTCATAACAAGTGTCAATTAACCAAAGCGGATATGTAATGAGAAGCACATTTAATGCACACACGTCCAAATGTCAACTACTGAGGGCTGAGCTTGAAATTTATTCTGAGTCTGAAACCGCATTTGAGGCCAAATCTCGCCTCGGAATCGAGTCTGAATCCACTGCTTGCCTCCATCATGCATGTGTGGTGAATGACCTTGGAGGTAGTGTTTATTACCACGCTTGAAGTGCAGTTCAATGTAAAATCAGCCAGTTAGGAGGGATGAGGGTAGAATTTAATGAGAGAGTGACTTTTAGAGCATGCGAAAAGTATTTACAAATGCAAAATCCCCTAGAAAATCCAACAGGAACGCTCTAAGAAGTAGCAGGCATCCACAATGTCACTCCACTCTTTACTTCACCCAACGGGAATATACTTCGTCCTTGTGTCCGTGTGTGCACGGAAAAGTAGTGGAGTTTAGACACTTTCCAAAAGACTGGGGGCAATTGACTGAGCTTCATCCATTCAATCAAAATAATTGGGGTAAAACATGTGCAAGTAAACAAAACATTGCGAAACGGGTTGGTTAAGTCAATCAGTGGTGAAAAAGTGCTCTTCATACCAACAAACAGGAGGCCCTGAACACCGCGCTACAAGCTTGCCTTTGGGTGAAAATTTCCACTTTTTGAGGGTGAGAGGGAAGGACAAGAGAGGGAATGAGAGGAAGGAAGGGAGAGAAAAGGAAAAATGAGAAAAAGACGGAAGATGAGACAGCTTTACCCTCTCTTCATCCTGCTGGAGGTGGCTACAAGTCCCAAAATTGATCCCATTCCGATGGTGTAAACATTCCTCTTTGTGATTATTCCCTAAACAACTGGATGTAGTAGCAGACTAATACCTCTTACTCAATCACGCCTGCTGGGAAGTAATGTATTCTGCCACAGCCTTGTCCCTCGCTTAGGCATTTGTTGGGAGCTAGACAACATCCTACCTCATGCATTCTCAGTCTCCATAATAGCGCTTCTTTTACCGAGCAAAGCTCATCGTAGTGTAAACTTACCGCATTTCCCCATGCTTTTACCCAAATTGCAGCCTACCAGAACTCTTGCTTCTAAAATGATAGAGGAATTGAGATTTAATTCCGCTGATCCCCATTGCAATTTTTTTTTGTACCACCTTTCTGGCACACATGGATGCAGCCCCTAGAATACGTTTTAATTAGTCCTTACAGAATTTCTAGATTATTTCTGCCCTCCAGACTCTCTTGAGACTCGAGGTCTCGATGAGTCCCTCCTGGCTGGCTCCTATTCGGTGGAGTCGCACTCTAACCGATCAGATTACCAACTGCTCACAAGCCGAGGTCAATCAGTTATCGTAACTATGCCAGAAGGCAGTCAACTTCACAAGCAGTCTCGGATCCAGACAGTCGCTCCTCCCCTGTAGCCGCCAGGCGCGTGCAGGCTGCCTGGACCTCCTTCGTGTTTTCATTACGTTGGTCAGTAAAGGCGTCCAATACGGAGACTTTGTTGATCACCTAACTGATTGGAAGACTCGATAGGGGTAGTCTTCAGCGATGCTCCACAGGCATGACCTAATGGAACAACCCTAAGCTGGGTGTGATAGCCAAATCTAGCTGAACTAATTAGGTGCGTGGCTACTGTTGGTTTCGTACGATATCTTCAGTATGAACTCTACGATTTAAGAGCGGCCATGAAGATCGCCGAGGACAAGACTTAACACAGGGGAGAGAGTGGATACCAGAAGTAAATGTCAACACCGACTCTCAAAAACCCTGTTTGACTTCTACGATTGCCGTACCGCCCATGATACTGATCCTCTTGACCTTTTATTAAGTAGTCAGTTGTGATCCGGGTGCTATATGCTAATAAGTTTTACAACCGATCGGAGTGGACTCAAAAGCGGCGCATTTCACTGCATCCCACGCATCAATCGTATTAGTACTCCCACAGGGGAAAAAAATAATAACACAGTAGGCACAGGTATATCCTAATAATTGAAAAAGGCATTAACATAGTCCACCTCAGTTAAGGTCCGCAACATTAGTACGCAAGTGGGTACGTGTAGGTCCTGTGATTTTTCAGAACTGTGTGAATGTATCCGGGCCATGGAAATGGAGATGGAGCTATAAGGATTGAGGAGGGGAGTGAGGACGGGAGCGACAGGGCACTTTGAGTGTTGATTAGGTTTATGAAGTGGAAGAAGGTCTAATTAGTGAATCGTCCCCTAATTTGGTGAGATTTGGATGCACAATACACTGCACCGTTTTGCGCAGGACTCCTCGTACAGATTTGATTGGTCCAAGAAACCTGTTGCGTTGGCGTTCATTGGTATGTGCACAGCCAATCCGCTCTCCATGGGACTATGCGTCTGCCAATTGCGGCACTTCGATCGTGCAGCATACGCATAGTCGCCGTTTAGGTAAATCGGCTTGGCTCCAACCCATGCACATGGAACCCTGAAATTAATGAGAGGCATAAAATGTTTGACCTTTTCAAGTACACCACTTAGAAGGAAAGAGTGAAATCCACATTTCGAGATTGTGGACGTAATAAAAGTTGCAAAGACTATTGTCGCTCTTTGACTGACTAAGACAATGCAAGTAGTTGTTACTTAAACTATTCATGAAGGGCGTCCGACATCGTTGCGTAAAAGTTCCGATGCTAAACAAACTCTGTGAATGTTGAATGCCCGACCAGTCATCGGGGATTTGATGAGTCCTAAATCCGATTGGATAATGAAACTGAAGAAATGATATAATGAACACCTAACGATAAGAATCATCCATTGAGCGATTATCCAAAAAAGTATTTAATCAGATTAAAATATGAAATAACAGCAGATGCTAATTCTCAAAATTTAAATGCAAAGAAATTGACTGAATTTCCAAAGGAAGCTGACTTTGATGGCTTTAGAAGTTGCAGTATCATATCAATCCATTTAATTTTTTACTTAAAACAGCCGTCAAGTAAAGTCAGTTTACAAATGGGTTGACATTACTTTAAGAGAAAATTCTACTTTGATAAAACATTTAGCTCTAAGAAGTCTAGTCCTAGTACGATTCACTTGACGTAATTCTGAACATCACTACTCATCACCGTTTGATCTTTTTTAGTTTTTAAAATGTTAACATTGAGTTGACAAGAGGCACATTTTAACATAAGTAGACTCACATTGGATCTGAGTCTACCTCCTTCCCTGCGAATGTGTAAATCGGAGCCATGGACGGTTGTTCCCCCTTGATTAAGTGCATGAAATCATTGAACAGTATTTTTCCCTAAATAAGTTGAAAAAGCAAATTTTTTTAATCTACAGCTATTACCATGACAAGGTCCATTCAGTGCTAACCTTCAACTTACATAGCGATTAATGATAGGCAGGTCGTAACGGTACATAGGTGGTACAACATAGTCCATATTGAACATATCTGTGCTCATGAGGGGATAGAAGACGTGAGAGATGTTATGGCGCCTGGCAGCCCTTTGACAGGCAAAGATGGCACTTGAATGACCACCGGTTATTTTGGCACCGAATCGCAGTTCTCCATTCAACGGCTCGTTATGCGCGACCAGCATGAGCTTCAATGGCCATCAAAATGCACGTATCGATAATAAATAAGTTTTACTTGTTATTTGTCAGTAGCAAACCACTCACGCTCTTTCCGACGAGATTTTCAGCCAAAGCTGGTATCGATGTTGTAGTGGTTGTCTACAATGGCAGAAAACAAATCCATCTGAACATTAATCTTTTTAACATACCTAAGAACAGCCTTAATCAGGAGACCGATTTCGCAGGCCCTTTTAGGTTGGCTTTAAAAAACACGAAATCTTATTGACACTACTCCTCTCCCTCATGAAACCAATTAACTTAGAAAAAAACACATTTTATAACTCTAGAAAAGGTTGTGATTTTGATGGATTCCAAAACAAAAAGCTTGTATTTGTCCCGATTACTCAACCTTACCGTTTGAGGAGCTGGAATGCGAACAGATTCACTCTGCGTGTTCTGAAATAGAACGTGGTATAAAAACATTTACAAGGGCAAAATATGCCTGAAAAGACTGCAAATCAGGTGACAACCAGTACAGACTAGGCCAGCTTGATAATTAGTAGGGAAATGCTGCATTTTTGCTTGCAGACATCCAATAGGACATGTCTTTAATAGTAGGTCAAGAATTCGGGGTAAAACATCATTTGGTCTCCATTTTAAGAATTTGCAAGCCAAATATTTGCTATCCAAAGTGCCGGATGAAACATACTGCAAAAACTTAAAAAAATGTGAAAGAGTGGGGGGAAGAAAAGGCTTTGAACAATGGTTCTTTCTGCATTGAATGTCGTGTCGTGATGTGTTGGACTGATCATGAGTTACGGGAGCTAACTCAAAGTGATAATTTTAATGCTAAAAAGGTGACTACTAACTCAGTATTCTTCCTTTCCCCGAAAAATTGATGCAACATACCATATCAATTTTTCGCCATATGTTTTTCTTTTCATCAGTCTTGAGGAAGAACGAATCTTCGGCGCTTAAATAGACCATACTTCCTGGTGCCAGGGAGTAGGCGACTTTGGCTAAGACACTCTCATTATTCATAATGATTGCCTGTTAAAAGGCAAAAAAGAAGGAGCATCTGGAAAATTGACGAAAAAAAATGCAGTTAACTCTTCAAAGAGAGAAATTTCCTAGCATCAGTTCATCACCTTTAAGAAAGTGGTTCCTGACCGATTTGAGAAAACTAGAAGAAAATGAGCGCAATTCGAGCACCATAATGACTTGAGTGACAACTGACGCAAACTATTTTGTGTGCCTATTTGATGGTTTCTTTTCAAATTGACGCTGCTCACAATTTTATCAGGTGACCTGACGCATTGATTAGAATTAGCCAATAGAACCAGGCCAATCGTTGGTTCTTCAATATCCCTTAATAAGGGAAATTCCTTGAGCTCCATAGAATAGTGGCGTAGCTGATCAAAATCCACTTGCGTTAAATCATGCATCCAAAAGGATAAGAGCAATCAATTTTGATCTCATCACCTTTTTGTGGACGTGCCAGCTGATGGCTCTACTCGATACTCGAGAAAAAAACCATCCGTAATTGTTCTCGCCCAAAGAACCAGCAAATCGACAGAAAATTCACCACGTCAGTATATTTTAATCAGGGCAATGGTTCCACATCTTAGCGTGTATCACTGATCCTAGAGAAGGAACTCACCCCATTCGACATATCTTTGAGAGCTCCAAGAATATGCTGCGACGATGAGCTAATATTGTATGGGGGCTTGGGAGTGGTCACTGGTGTAGGGCATTGACAATCATTGTTTGTAGGACAGGGGCAGTTGGATTTGTAACGCTCTACAACTCCCTGAAATTAGAGTAGAGGTTCTTAAAGTAGTGCACGGTGGGAGAGAAGTGAAGAAATGGAAAAGAAGGCAACTAACCGGTCGATCAAAGTACTCATTGATGACTTCCCTAACTACTCGGAGGAATGATGGTGTCTTAAACAATTCATCATAGACTTTGTCCTAGAAATTAAAATAATATCACAAATCTTGTTTACTGATAGGTTAATCAGTCCTGAGCCAGAACGAAATGATCAAAACTCACTTCTGGTTTTGGTTGGTCAAGCTGAAATGAAAAGGACAGGGAAATATGGCAAATATTCCATCAAGGTTTTCTTTTGAAGATAGGCTTTGGTTGGTTAAAATTTATGAACATTTTAATACTGTTGGATAGTTCAAACTGAATGACACTTGTAGAAGTAGAATTGTTGTCAAACATTTTATCATGTAGCTGTTCAATTCTGCGTTTCGTTTCAGCGGACATTTGAGCCTCACCATCGGACCTCCTCTGGTTACCATTTCCTCCACGCCATGTCAGCAAACTCTTAACACCCATAAAACACTCTAAGCGCTGCTTTGATGGTGGCAAAAAACGGGCCTGATCTTAAAGGACCTCCATTCTAATGCCTATTACTAAATGCTAAGCCTTAACATTACAGAAGGGAAGCATTTGTAGCTGATGCGCGAACCTCCAAAGACCCCTTACAAAAGGGGTGAAAATAGCGTCAACTTTTGGCAGTGACCCCAATTTGCGTTGTGCAGGAATGACGTTATCACTTGAAGGAACACTAGCCATGAACTATTTAAAAAAGTTCGTTAGGGAAATTTCTACGGTACCCGCGTGAAAAAATTATTTAAGTGAGCACAAGAAAACTATTCCACCTCATTTTCAGTTGAATGAAACTCAGAGATATCCAACCGGACAGCACTGAAGTGAGAACAAAGTGGCAAGAAGGAATTGATGCGAAATCTTATCCCCAAAACACTACTTTAAATCTCACCTTTTGCTAAATGGTCCTGCTTTTAAATTAGTATTCTTACTACTAGCCATTAAACAGCATATTCCCCTTCCCCAACTTAATTTCTCGAATAGGAAGAAATTCCATAGCAAGCTGAACTGCCAAGACAGTTCAGTGACGTCGCAGTCACATATCTTCTCCATTGCACGCAAATGGTTTGTAGGTGATCTTCTTACAGGATCGACCACGATCTAATAGTCAATACGGGATGTTGACCAAAGGGGAAGAAGGGCTATTGTAACAAGTTGTTAGTTTAACTCTGCGTTATGACTATATGGAAGGCTTAAGGCTTTGTCATTATACTTCCGTCTTGCCAACGGTCTCTCAATTCTCCTAAAAGACTCGCAGTGCTGCAAGTACTTGGCCCCATTTCCCTTACCTCTAAATGATCCAAAACAAGTCGCCTTTAACCAGGTTGCCCCATGATAAAGTTGGTTAAAAGAAAACATTTCTCACCTCGTTACTGCGAAGTCTGTTAAGAAGTTCCTGTAAAAGAGTACAACAAAAAGGAAAAGGATGATTGATTTGTCACCATTTAAAGCTTGCTATATATCGATGCCAAAGATTTAGCCTACCGGAGTTAAAAGTCTTTCCAAGCATTGACAATCTGGTTGTAGCTGTGAGAAATTAAAAGAAGATTGTTAATTTTACTCAAAAATATATTTATAGAGGGTCGTGGGAAATCGATAAATCGACTTAACGACTTCACGTAACACCTGGCTTCGCATAGTAACCCAGTAACAGCCAATTAGATAAATCGATGCAATTATTCAACTCACCGAAAACATGTGGAATTTGTGCATACATTTATTTTTTAGATAAAGGAAATAAGTCGAACCCCCCACACCCACATTGGTTGCGCTCTAATATCAAGGAGTTAACAAATGCATCAATAGCTACTTTTAGAAAAATACAGTTGATAAACTCTCGATTGTGTTATTTATTGACCTCTAGAGCCTTCCAATACGTTCACTTTCGTCATCAAGATTCTTATTCCAGTAAAACCTCGCCATTCAAATGAAACGGAAACATTTGATGGCTAATAAAAACAAACAGATGGATATCAGTCCATCAAGATAAATATTTAACCTATTTTAATGGTTGCTTACACAAAGGTAATAAAATAGAACTAAACTAAGGAAACTTACTATTTCTTGAGCCGCTAAAAGCGATAACAACCCAACATTATTATTAAAACCACCAAAAAATAAAAATCTTTTTTAAAATCTTTTGTTGATCACTTACATTGGTCCTTGGACTGTTTGTTTGACCATGAAAACAGAAAAAAAACAAAAATTACTTAACACGCCATTACCACACAGGACAGCTAGCAAATGCGGAGCGCAAGGGTTAGCAAGCTCTACTGATCTGGCACTTCAGTAGTATGATGCACGATAACGTGAACGCGTATAAGCTCAATGTCACATGCAATAGCTCTGAACCACACTGAGCCCCACATTCAGCAGCGCCTTGATTGAAGCAAAACACCAAAACGCGGATGGTTCCGAGTCGTTACCAATTCTTCCGGCTTCGGATCTTCTGCCACAGCCAGTGACTCTGTAGACTTTTCCAGGTTCGATGTGGTGTAAGTCGTTTCCCCATCAATCTCATCAGATGAAATCATATTTGCTTGTTCTTCTTGACTTTGGCTTCCAGAATCCGAGAAGTGTGTACCTCTCTCTGTGGAAACTTTGACAATTTCTCCTTCCTTAGGACCCTGAAAAGGTGGAATCTCAATGAGTGCCTCATGATGAGGTTCCCTCTCCTCAGGTAGTATTGTTGATGTTCTTTCTTCAAAAATGTCCTCCAACTCTGGGGCTTTAATTTCCTCCTTCGAGGACATTGTTTTGTCTTCTTCCTGGTAAAGGGGATCTGGTAATTTATAATATTCATCTGGCGACAGTGTTGTGGTAGTGTACTTTTCGGGCAAGTGTAAATCTAGTGTGGTTTCCTCCCCTTCGACCACTTCATTCACCTTGTCTTCTAATTTGTCCGACTTCTCTTCGACCGTTGTCATGGTCGCTAGAGCTTCTTTGTTTACGAAATCTGTCGCAATCCCAAAATCACCCCTTTCCTCACCCACCTGAGCGACCGTATCCTCTCCTTCATTTTCCTCTGTACTAGGTGGTGGTCCGGTGACTACAAGGATTGGACTACCTTCGTCGCTACATATTTCTGTATTGTAGGATACTTTGTCATCCTTGGAGGGAGTTGTAATTTCTGACTTTATTTCCATGTCTTCTATTTTGGACGCTTCGGTGGTAGGAATCTCCTCCTCTTTTGACGGACTCAGAGTGTCCGTTGTTTCTTCAGCTTCAGAACTAGGTGTCGACCTTTTATCCTCAAGAGAAAGTTTGGCTTCCTCTGATCCATTTCCAGTAATCCACGATTCTTCTGGATTCTGCGTAGTTTTCTGATTTTCTTTTACCCCCTCCTCTTTGGTGGGAAAAGAAGAGGAGGTAACTTCATCTACGCTAGAAGGCTGTTCAGAAGGATACTTAACATCTTCAATCTCCTTTTCGACTGTAGACAGTGCCTCATCGGTTGAGGGAGGCGATGAAATAATTGTAAGTACTGAATCAGATGTCTTTTTTTCTTCCAAAAAAGGAGGTGAAGTCACCGTAGACGATCCTCCTTCTTCCTCCAAAGAAGGCAAAGCCACGGTAGATAGTCCATCTTCTTCCTCCAAGGGAGAAGATGAAGTAACAGTGGGGGATCCTTCCACCTTTTTCGAAGAAGGAAAAGGTAAAGTCGCAACTGACAGTCCCTCCTCTTCCTCCAATGGAGAGGATGAAGTTACCGTAGACGATCCCTCCTCTTCCTCCGAAAGAGTAGATAGGGTAATTGTAAAGGATACTTCTTCTTTCTCTAAAGGAGATAGAGAAGGCAGCGTCCACAGTCTCTTCTCTTCCTCCAAAGGAGGGGATGGAGTCACCGTGGACGACCCCTCTTCTTCCACCGAAGGAGAAATTGAAACTTCCGTTGATGGTGCCCCTTCTTCCCTTAAAGGGAGAGATGAAGTTAATTCTGTCTCCATTCCTTCCGTTCCGGGAACTTGTTCTTCTTCCACTGGAATTGTTACGAAAATGTCTGGCTGCAAACTTGCAAAACATTCTCCTGTTGCCTTATTCACGGTTCGGACAACCCCGGTCACCGCTTCAATTGCAAGTACCTCATCCTCAGATTCCGTAGTAGGCATTTTAACGTGTTCACCATTAGCCAAGTAGAGCACACCGTTCTTAACCTCTTGAACTAAATTAATGTCACCTGTTTCTGCATTTTGCACTGTCCATTCACCCTGGTACGAGTCCACCTGGATAATAGCATTGTCGAGAAGAATTTCAAAGCTCGTACCCGCACCATAATTCCGTATTGTCTCTAGAGGAATACCATCCGAAGACCTTCGAGACATTATTGGTTCAGAAGTTTCCAAGTTAAGAAGTGTAGTCGTTCCCCTTAGTAAGTTAACAGACACGATGGCATTGGAGATGGCATCTTCAGGAGGGTAAAAACCTGGAACATCTCGAACGGAAATTGAGGTTCCATTTTCATACAGTAAACGACCGTTTTCCAACCGGGCTCCGGGAACAAGGCGATAATCCTTTCTATTCAACAATCGAATACTCATGTCAGAGAGATCCACCATTGGGACTAAATGACTAAAATCCGTCTTTACGGTAGTTGTGGTCGTAAATTCATCCAATGTTGTAGGAAGAGAACCAGTTGTCATAGAAGGAGTTGACTCCATTTCCGATACTTTACTTATGGATATTGTTGCTGATGGTGATGTAGGTGGCAATGCCGGAAAAGTTGTTTCGGGCTCAGATGCAGTCGTTGAAAGGAAATCAACTTCATCACCAGAGTTTACCTAGGGCATAAGGAAGTGCTTAAGAAAAAAAACAGTGATTGCAAAAGGACCTAAAATTCAAAACAGTAAAAGAAAAAAATCACCGAATCAGAGCAAATAAAAAAAAACAAATACGTATTAAAAGACAGGAAACAGAAATCCCAGAAAGTGCAGAGTGAAGAAACACAGATAGGCGAGTGAAGAGGTGAAGCAAGCGAAGCTAAAATAAAATAAAAACAAGTGCCAGAAAACATCACCTGAACAACCAAAGCCCCAATTGAACGTGTCAGTAGCTCACAAAAGAGGGCGACAATCGGTGGGCAAGAGGTAACAGGAGCAGGTGACGAAACAAGAGACGAAGACGAAGTATTCGGCGAAGAGCTAATTCTCACGACAAAAGAGGATGAAGGAGAAGGGGAAGAGGTAAGAGAATAAGTGTGACCAGATGAAGCCACATCCGAGGCATCGGTGTCGAAA
>MIEF01005637.1:0-115234 GCA_001870725.1 Taenia solium | reverse complement strand
GGGTGGGAAAATAGGATGGTAGGTCCTTTCGAAACGCGACCATCAATGTGGAAGGACAGTGCACAGCATACATTCCTTTTGTAAAATACCAAAATCAGGAACAAAAGCCCATGGAAATGATCTGGGTATTGGCTTCAAACGTCCTAAAACGTCATGGAAATAAGTAGTGTAAATAGTAGCAAGTCTATAACCAACAGCACCTGCTCATAATGGCATATTTACCAGGAGGAATGCGGGCCCCATGCAGTGCAGAGAAGTGCAGTGCACCTCACCCAGATAAGAGGTGCATTTGTAGAGTACCTTGAACATCACCTGCACCTCCTCCTCCACCACCACCACCACCACCACCACCGCTGCAGCAAATAAACTGGGCAAAGTGACCAAAAGTGCCTCCCCACTGCTGCTACCACTGCCTCTGTTTTGGCCCACCCACTTCGACCATCCGCAGGTCACATTCACCGCGTGACGCTGGGATATGACAGGGGAGGCATTTCTTTACCACTTCGTAAGGCATAACTCCGAGGACATGCCGCCCATACATCCATTCGGTCACCCATCACACCGACCACGTCCACTGCCAATACCACCTGCACGTCGAGGGCAAAGAACTCCACTTCCCACCTCCAACCCCTTATCTCCCCACTGCCATGGCATCTTCCTCTGTGGAAGAAAGCAACTTGGCAATTTCTCCACCTCTACATTGAGGGATTAAGCATAGGCATAGGGAAACACCACCTTTGCATTCTCCACCACCATGAATGGGAGGTAAGTGATATCACAGCACTTATGCTCACTACCGTCTCCTCCTCGTACCATCTTTGATGTCCCACCGATACATCGAGCTAACAAAATTGCCGCACCCTTGGAGTGGAACAATTGCACGTTTAAACTAAAGCTCCCACTTTTCCTATCACCGGTCAACAATGTGATACTGAGACGCCGTGGAAGGCGACACACTAGCCTTCTCACTGCTTACACCTTGACCCGAAAGGAGCTCTGTCCCTCTCCGTCTCGTGTACCTAATCGCCTCTTCCTGTCGTACCATCCAGCATTTAAGTACCTTTTTCCTCAACAATTGTTTTGTGCAAAGACGATGGAAAAGAACGGCTACGAAGTGAAGTCAAAATGGTGCAGCGGACCTTCAGTCTACTTTGATGGAAAATGCAATCTTTCCTCCGTCTCAAGTTGAACTTTTGTGACAATCCAACTTTCAAAAATGGATGCTTTGTTGGCAGCAGAAATGAGATCTTTCTCACGGCTAGAAAAATGATTAAAAGGATCTGATTGCTTGTTTGCTGAAAACACGTAGAAATGGAAGTAAGACCGAGTTGAATGGACAAAGCCCCTGAGCGAGTGAAAAGGAGCAGGAAGAGGAAATCTTGGATCCCTCCACAATTCGTTCTGGCAGGTCACTTGTCACTGATGCCATAGTGCATGATTTCTCATCCAGGGATCAGAAAGGTGCCGGTAGAGTGGAGGTGCAACATGTATGTGGCAATAGCAGACCCTCCCTCACCCTCGCCTGTCACGCCATTCACTTTCTCAGCCTTTCATCCTTTCCTTTAAGTCCTCATGTTCCCAAACCTTTTCCTTATACCTGTGCAGTTCGGAGTCTGCAGCAGCTTGGCAAGAACGGGAGTAGCGGAAGGCAAAGATATACCAAGAGGTTGTACAAGCCTGCCAAAATTTAATACTTTACCTGAAAGCAGCAAACTTCTGTCTGAATGTGTCTTCATTAATCTAATTTACTACCTCAGAAATGTAAATGTCTGACCACATTTGGTTTCATTTTGTCCAAATACTAGTGAATTTCACTTTACTCCAGACACAAGACCACTTGCGTCTGGGGGTCACAGACCTCCTCTCAACTCAAAATGTTGTGCCTCCGCATACTTATTTCCAATTAAGTAGCATAGGCCAGGTTACTTTACATTAAAATTTGATATTGGACGTGCCTTTAAAAATAAAATCTCAACATTCTATTGTCATAAAAGCTTTATTTCTCGCCTTTCACCTATCCTTTCTTCCCCTGCTACTCTAACTTCAGCGTCGAGGAAATGGGTGCTTGGACATCTCACAAGTGAGCAAATGGTTCCAATTTCTGCTCATTTTAGGACGCTCCATTTTTTTTCCTTTTGGTCGAGTCATTTTCTTACATTCATCACCTGGACGCCCTTTCGAGGCCTCCTTCGAGGAGTGGACTTAAATAACAGACTTTTAACGGGCAAAAGTGGCAATTTTTCTCTCTGCCAGTGAATGTTATTTCAAGTAAAGTGGATTGCCCCATTAAGCTAACCTTTTTTGGTTTAAAAAGTTCAACTGTTGTCAGTGTGTAAAAGTGGCCGAAAAACAAATCTCCACGTTAAGATCCCTCACGCGATCCTCCATCACCCTCTCGTGCCCCTCAAAAACAGTCGCCCTGATTTTTACGCAGGATTGCAGAGGGAGAGAGAGAGAAGTGGGGAAAGAGGGGGCGGAGGGAGACAAGGCAACATCCAGACAATGAATTGAGCAATTTAGAGGCCTCTGGTCATTGCCAATGGCCCTTTTCCTCCTCCTCCTCCTCCTCCTCATCGCGCAGAGCGACGGCGCAGATCAGACGGCAGATAACCGCACATTCTCGTGAACTATCAAAGGCTGTGCAATAGATTAAACACGAGGTGGGAAAAAAACTTCTTTGTATAATTTTAGCATGTAACTGTTTGTGTAGGTCCATCAGTCAAGCCTTAGGTTTGGTGGGCTTGGGCAAACAGGGGAGGAGGGGGATAGCACAGCGGCGGGACAGGGTGGAGTGGTGAGGAAGCGAAGTAAGGCGAGGTAGAGATGTGGACAATATAAAGTGGAATAATTTTCAAACTTATTCTTTGCAAATTTAATAATTAGAAGCAGGTAATGAACTTAAAATCATCCACTCAAGAAAGGGGTGAAAGTTTTTTTTCACTACGATTTGTTCTTCCTTCCTCCCTCCAATGTTGGGAAGACGCAAACGAAAGACCTCCCTTTTCCTCTGCTTTTATCCACTCTGATTCGCTGCATGGTTGGAGTTGTCTTCTGTCAAAAGACACCTGTCTAAGGGTACTGGGGTAAGAGGGGGGAAGAGGAGGCCATTAATGACAGACAGTTAGGCACGGCTTGGCATAACTAACCATGATAAGTTTCCCAGCCAAAATGGAGCAATGCTTCTAATGGAATTAGCTCCTTGACTGTATGTTTAACTTTCGGTTCTGGTAGAGGAGCCTCTTTGGGTATTCGCTGTTGACTCGGAGACAAGTTAATAGCTTCCGATGCCCTTCTGAAGGTCGGCACTACACTCTGCCTGAGTGCTACCGTCTTCTTTTATTTTCTGATGGGTTTCGAGGCGCCATAGTAGATAAGGAAAAAATTTTTTCGCTACTTTTGGATAAGCAGGTCTTCCCTCACTTCTGTAAGGGACGTGTGATTCGCCTTCATGCATGAGACTGAGCAGCAGCCACCACCGTTTTGGTCTTCAAAAGGTTACAGCTGAGTAAATTAAAATGAATTACCTCCCTTTTTTCGCCTTTTCTCTTCCTTGCGATTTTCGATGTGCCAGGAGAGAGAGAACTCTCCCAATCTCACTGTAGTCCGTGAAGGCAAAACCAAATTGACAGGTGCGATCAACTCCCAAGTCATTCGGTTGATGGCAATGAAGTGTTCATTTTCTAAGCACGTTTTTGGCGAAATTAAGAATATTTTATTAATAAACGTCAAAAGGGCACCACTTCGGTGTAGAAAATTATTTATAATGGGTGAGATGCAATATTTTTCCCCAGCCTTGACCTTGTGACCTTTGTTTCACAGTCCTAGATCGAGAAAGCGTCTTAGATTTTGCAAAATGTTAAGGTTAGGTGAGGGAATGGGAGTTTATCTCCTTCCACCTTCTCAGCCTCCTCCCGCGCCATGATCCTTAGACCGAATCTAAACTGCCCGCCTGTTATGCAAGAAGCACATTTAAACAAACAAGCGAATTGAATTTAGCTTCCATAAAAGACTACTTAAAATGAAAGTCAGTCGATTGACATCACCAGACAGAAAAATCGTTGTTGACGCGACTGGCTGCTCTGCGCCGACTTCGCGAAGGCCATCACAACGACTACCCATCCATCTGCAGTGGAATTTAGCCCCACGGTGACAAAACCATTCCGATTAACATTCCCCACGCCTTACAGGTTACTACGATCTCCGATCCAAAGGCTCTGGATGGTGGGATGAAGGCGAGGGGGTTGTGTGGTGAAGTTAGAGACCAAGAACTGAGTCACAAGATTTTTCCATCTTCCTCTCTGTCAATATGTGCTGTCCGCGAAACGAGAGCGCGGGACAGAGCGCCCAGTAAATCAGGTTGGAGGAAAGGAGGCGGGATGAGGTGGAGATAACTGACACTGCGGTCGGAAGTAGCGGTGAGGGGAGTGGGGAAGAGGAGGGAAACAACCCGATTGCTAGACCTCGAGTGGAGGGCCCAGGCGCACAAACCGACGAAATCCCAGGCGAGGCTGTGAACGATGGCAGCCTATTTACCTGTGGTGTGAATTTACAACGCAAGTAGTCGGCCGAACATTGAGATAAATCAGATGTCGAAGCTAGCCCAAAAGAGTGGAATATTATTTTTAATTTGACAGATCGCTTGAAAAATGTGATTTTTCATCACTCAATGATCAAACATTTTTACCACCTTTAATCGGTCAGATATTAGGGTTGCGAGGGGAGCGATTTAACTTTTAGCAACTCAAAGTTTAAGTAAAAAAGACGCTTGCCTTGGAGGTGGAAGACAAATTTCTCAGCCTTTCGATGACCAACCGATAAATGCTTGAATATTTTGTTAGCTGGCTGGACTTGAGGAGGCTTGGTAAGGAGTGTTTCAGATATGGAATTTTCAATCCCTTTTAACAACACACCAGGAAATTTTTTCTACTATTTAGCAAATGATGTAAAATTAACTATTTTTGAAAGAGGCCAGTCCCGATACATTTTAATCAGCTTAAGATCCATATCAGAATGCAATTTTGAGTAGATTCAAACAGTTTTAGTGCATTGAAAAAGTGAACATATTAATTAACTCACTTGAAAACTCATCCTGATGGCTAAAATTAGGCCAGAAACATTCTAGTAGTTGTAGAGAGTAATAAATAAAAACCTTCTACAACATTTCTTATCAAAAATTAATAAAGTAGCTGTAAAGCTATTTTTCGTACTTTTCAGTGGAATAATTACTTCCACAACGAATTAACCACAAGCAGGAATCTGAGTAAGAGGAGTGTTTGAGAAAAAGACTTTTTAGCCATGCTCAAAATACGTGTAATATTTTTTGAAGGTGACAGCAATGCTAAACAACGAATTCTATAGTCTGTAGTAAGAATTTACAAAATAAGTTCCATTTTTTAAAAGTTTAAATTACTTTGGCCTTTAAACACCTTCATAAGGTACTATGATAGACCCTCCTGCTCTTTTGAGAAAAAGGCACCTTCCAGCCTTCAAATTTGTGTAACATTGCCTAATTTGTTTTAATAATCCACATGTAGATTTAATGCGTCTACCATGCATTCAAGCAAGATCTTTGATGTTCAAGCCATGCCTTCGCAACAAATAAAAAGCATTAATTTTTATATTAGATGGTGTGTTTGTGATGCAAAAGAAAAAATTATTGCGTAATCACCATTATGTTGGTTAGTTCTGAAGCATGGCGCATAATACCCAATTAGGCATACAATAAATTTGGGCGGAGTTATTTACGGTATAAAACAGTCACAAATATCCTTTTTATTTGCTAACTGATTTAAGCGCCGATAGATATTGACTGCCTGGAATTGTTTTGCAGGGAGGTACAAACTTATCCTAACTTTGCTGTTATGGAATATTGCTTCTGAAAGTGAAGATAAAAACACGATCCTTTGTAGCATTACTTCTACTTGAGCAGTTCTACTTCTCATCTGACCATTAACTTGTACATACGGTCGTGTGACAAGAGACGATACTGTATTTTGCTGTAATCCTAAGGCATGAAAAGGCAATAATCATGGCCCACTAAAATATCACCACCAAGGGAATAGAGAGAGGGTGAGGAAGAAGGTGGGGGTGAGAAGAGACAGCACCTTCCCTCTTCTTCTTTCCCATTCTAACAGATGTGCAGACCTTCACTCCGAGAGGCGGCCACTACTTCATTAGCTCTACACGTTTCTTAAGAAGACTTGTTCTACTTTATCGTTTTCAACACACTTCAATTGTACATAGTCGAGACAACTCGGTCATGATGGCAGTTTAGCCTTCACCATGTGACTTATTCCTGATGAACAACTGCGTCTGTTGTTTACACACACGCGTACGAGCAAAGCTTACACATTTTTGAGGGGATGAAGTACTGCGAACTCTAGAAGCCCCAGAAACACAGCCTGGCTATAACTGCTGCTGGACCGTGAGTGAATCACTTGGCGATGAAAAATGACACTTAACCAAGGATAACCAACACTGGCTTACCACACGTTGCATTGTACAGCAAAAGTCATTTCCCACTTCATCAAAAGTCAGTTAAAAAACGTCTTGAATTGGTGCATTTTTTGCATAAATGAAGCCTTTTTTGTCCCTACTTTATCTCATCTGAGTGGGATACGCTTAGTTAATAGTCTCTACAATTCTTCCAGTGGAGGTAAGCTCACCAATCACATCAAACTTTGTTCAAACCTCCTGACAGATTAATCCTCGATCACCACAATTCCTCATTATCTGAAATCAAGGATCTGTTGCAAGAGGATGCGTAAATCCCCCAGTGATTTGCCTCCATAAGAATTTGGAAATGGTACATCTTAGCACCGCTGCATAACAAGTAAGATGAGAATCTTTTGCATTTAGAGCTTCAGAACCGAACTAGACCTGATTAGTATGGTGGTAAGACTCGAAGTACAGCTCTTCAACTTGTCAGAGATTGGTAGAGTGCATGGGATAAGTTGCAACCTAACGCATACCTATGTTTTCCAGTGCCAGAAAATTGTTTGTCAGTTGTAGATCTCTACATCCTACAAGACAGTCCTTTTTGTCCTTCAAGGACCTGCAGGCTAAACAGTGAACTTTTCAGCCATGTCAATTGTCTTGTCTGTTGACCACACTTTTGAACATTAACTTGATTAGGTATGAAGGGGATAGTGAACGCTCTGTCTGACGCACCCCTGACCAAATCTCACGAGTGTGATAAGCTAAGAAAGGAGAGTATGCCACTGACGTGAAGGAGGGCCGTAGAGCCACTTATCATGGTCTGCAGACGCCACACCGCCGAGCGGAAATACAACTTAGCCGCTCACATAATTTAAACGCATCCATCAACGTGTTAATCTGTAATCGTGTAAAGATATCCCTGCTAATGGCATTTGGAGGTCTTTCTTCGCATAATTATGCAACGAAGATGAGGAGGAATGGGTTTAGTATGTAAAGTAAACATAAATTTGCCTAAATCCTCATTTTCTTTGAGGGTAAACGCAGGTGTGTTTCTTTGCCAGAAAAGGGAGAGACTACGGTCATCGGAAAAGCCATGAGCAGCGCTTTAAGATGAATCGGAAGAGTATGGATTTAAGCTCCTGAACACTTCGATTTGCCTTGTTGTCCCCACCAAAAGACCGCAGCATCTGGAGGAAGTTCTTCTAATGCTAGATTGATTGACAGAAGGTTGCGATTTCGTGCATGCGGTTTAAAGGGATGAGAATTGTAAAGTCGTCTGCTGCGTGTGTGGTTGATTACCTTCCGAGGGAGATGGGATGTACTTTCTGCAAGATGAGGAAGATCTCCCCGCTGGGCCGAGGTAAGGGTAGTGGGGAGGCTGTTGTGCCACCTTCCATGGCATTTTAGCATCACGAAGTAGATCAGTGTAAGAAAAAGTGAGTGCCTCAGTTTAGACGTGCAAGTGTTTTACTCCAGCGGTGCGTCAATGACTACATGAGGAGGCAAAAGTCACTTTTGTTGACTCGAAGCATCGGTGGGGCACCAAAGATGGTTAAGAAGGGTGCTTAGTGGTTCAGGTGAGAGGGAGTGAAAGGAGGGGAAAGAGGTAGTAAGCATGAGTGGCATGATGTCACCCACCTCCCACTCTACCCCTGTTGGTGGTGGTGGAGGAGAACGCAAAAGTGGTATATCCCTAGGCCTATGCTTAATCCCTCAGTGTAGAGGTGGAGAAATTGCCAAGTTGCTTTCTTCCACAGAGGAAGATGCCATGGCAGTGGGGAGATAAGGGGTTGGAGGTGGGAAGTGGAGTTCTTTGCCCTCGACGTGCAGGTGGTATTGGCAGTGGACGTGGTCGGTGTGATGGGTGACCGAATGGATGTATGGGCGGCATGTCCTCGGAGTTATGCCTTACGAAGTGGTAAAGAAATGCCTCCCCTGTCATATCCCAGCGTCACGCGGTGAATGTGACCTGCGGATGGTCGAAGTGGGTGGGCCAAAACAGAGGCAGTGGTAGCAGCAGTGGGGAGGCACTTTTGGTCACTTTGCCCAGTTTATTTGCTGCAGCGGTGGTGGTGGTGGTGGTGGTGGTGGTGGAGGAGGAGGAGGTGCAGGTGATGTTCAAGGTACTCTACAAATGCACCTCTTATCTGGGTGAGGTGCACTGCACTTCTCTGCACTGCATGGGGCCCGCATTCCTCCTGGTAAATATGCCATTATGAGCAGGTGCTGTTGGTTATAGACTTGCTACTATTTACACTACTTATTTCCATGACATGTTGAGCATAGCGTCGGGTTGAGAATGAGTAAAGAGGAATGTAGAGAATAGAGAATAATTGATGCAGCTATCTGATCATTCCCATAGCAACATGCCACAAAGACGAATGGGTGAGGGGTGAGTAGGGGTAAAGAAGAGAGGGAAAAGTGGGAAAAGAACTCAGCAGCTGCTCTTCAAAGGATGCCCGACTGCACTCTTGTCTTTTTTGTTAATTCGCCTTCTCATCCGTGCTAACATCACACACATTGTCGTCCGTGGAGGGGCGGTGTTGGTAAAGCGGTAGCCAGGGTATTAAAGGAAGAATTATTTCTTCCCTCAATCCCCCTTTTCTTTGTCTCCTTCGATATCAAGTTCGTCTTGCTACTTTCTCTCTTGGAAGAAAACGATTCCACTCTACGTAATCGGATGAAAGCCGCAAAATGCAATTGTTTATTGGCGTCGATGCAGAAGGATCTTTTCTTCTCACATCAAATATAACGAATGGGCTAAGGAGTCATTTGGCGAGACTGTTAAACCACACAGGACGATAAGTTGTCTTCCTCTACGAAGGTGGTCTCTTCAGCATTTTCCTCTCTCCATTCTTCCCCATCCCCTCCCTCCTCAACCCAGCTTCATCTTTCCCTTACCTCCACATGTCCTCACCCCTTTCCTCTGCTTTCTGCCTCCTACCCCTCTCCTCTTACGTCCATCTCATTCCATAGTTGTTCCTTCATCAGGCCAAAGGTGTTTTTCGTATAGGCCTCCACTCCGACGACAAGGTCTTTTCTCATAGGCAGTTCAATTAATGGTTAGGATGCCTGCTTTTCTCTTTTTCTCCCTCCAAGGCGCTTGGTGAGCCACCTCGCCTCTACTTGAAGCTCGATTTTGACTATTTGTTCCGATCAGCGTGGACAGACAAGTAGATTCTGAGGAGATTGGATTTACTGGCGTGTCTTTTTTCCTCAAACGGCAGGAAGGAGGGGAGGGAAGAAGTGGATTCACATAAATGGTCTAGTCGTTTTAGACACAATAATTTATGTCACCAAGAAAATGACCAAACTAATGCCTAAAATGGACGAATCGGGGAGAGTGGGGCATGGGGACCGTAGGGGAACAACTTTTATGACCTCCTCGCTTCGAGCCTATTGGTTCACTTTGTGGTTGGTCAGTGACACTATCAGGGGCAGTGGGGAGGAGGGAAGGGGGGAGGAGAGAAGGTAGATGCTGAACTCGGTGACTTTGATGGTCGTTTTATTGGTGCCTTTCGTGACTCCAAGTGGCACTTTTGCTTGCAACAGAGTGAGTCAAAGTGGACTGTGGTCGTGTGCTGTTTTCGAACCGAGCAGTGCCTCTCCCTGATACGCCAGCTACAGCGATGTTGCGATACGGCACGTCTACGTGGAGGCCTCACCGCGTGTGGTGAGTGATAGGTCGACCTGATCATGTGTGAGACGTGTTTGGAAAGCATAGTGGGAGACATTCCACAGTGATGCATCGGGACCAGTGAAATGATCTTAAGCTGTCTCGAGATTTGCCTTTCTTTGTGAAGCTAAAGACGAAAATTTTAACAAAAATGTCTAGCTTTTTCCTTGTTGCTTTTGCCTTCAACTTAGGCTGTGCTTCGTGAGCATTAAGAAAAGGATGATGGAATGAGCGGGAGGTTATAACGGAACTATTGCTTGGATACTTTCGTATTAGATGAATGGGCTGCATTTATGAGTTGATGGTGGAACGGATAGACGAATGCTTGAGGCAAGAATACACAATACAAGAAGTAGGATACTACATCTGAATTGGAGGGGCTGGCAAATGCAATTATGACCTTTGAGTGATTGAACAGACCGATAAATGGACCTTGTACACACTCATTTTTGGCCTCTCTGGCAGTCTGTTAAAGTTACCAACCTCCTGAGGTCCTTGAAGCGACCTTAGGAACTGATTATTAAGGGTCAGCAAAGGGTGGAATCGTTAATTAGCCCTCTGGGGGCGTAGACTGATTTTTCTTTTAATCAGAGGCACGGAATCTTCGGCCTAATGATAGGGGATTTGGTAAGTGGGTAGGCAGACAGTCAGTAAAGAGGTAAATTAACAGTGGAATAAATGGTAGATGGGTGTATAAGTAGAAGAAAGGGTTGGCTGGAGGTATGGATAGATCCGGAATAGGTGCTAGCACGAATGAATAAACGGATAGAGGGATGGTTGGGTGGATAGACAAAAGGGCGGCATAAGGGCTGTATGAATGTGCAAGTACTGGATGGAAAGGCTAAATCAAACGAATCGGGAGAAGTGGACCAGGGAAAAGCAAAAAAGAAAATTTTTACACCATTCCTTTAAGCCTTCTTACGAGCGGAAGTCAAATAAATAATTAATCCAAGCAGGCTTAATCAGACGGATAAAAATCATCCATCCATTCATCAAAACTCACTTAATTGTTAAGGCCCGCTTTTGTCTTTTTGAATGCAATGGAAAGACAGCACCAGATGACATCTCAAATCAACTCTCTAGAGAAAAAGTCAAATTGTGGGGCGTAAATAGGGTCAATTTTGTGCGTTGTCAGTCTTGAAGATGTAAATTCTGCCTGAGTTTCACTTTTCGCCCACGGGAAGTGGAAAAAAGGGGAGAAGCTGGATGAAGGGAGAGGAGGCGGAGGAAGGAGAGGAAAAAGAAGACGAAGAAGAAGCAGAAAAGAGGGGGTGAGAAGGAGTGGAGATAGCTAAGACGATACCAATGTCAGGAGCTTGAGGCGCTTCGTGCTGCGATGCCATAAAAGATTGCATCTACCGACAATGCCGACCAGTTACCGCTGATCAGTGCCCCTGCTATCGCTGACTTTTTCGATTTCGTACAATGCAAAAAGACAGAGAGAAGTGAGCGAGAACGAGAACGAGAGAGAGGGAGCGAAAGAGATAGAGAGGGTTTAAAAAAGCGACAACCACCTAAAATTTGCCTCGCATTTTTGGCAAATTTTCTGCTCTAATTTACTTTCATGTAAACGACAAGGGATCACTTGATCCTCCCTCGTGTGGGTGACCTCATGGTCGCTCGCCGCACTGTAAGATGGCAAGGAGGTGGAAGCTCGAGGGAATTTTAGTAGAGGGATCAAATTTTTGCTCGAATCTTAAAGTCAACAGCAACTGACTAAATGGGGGTTTGTACAGTCGAAATGAGCTGACTAAACAGGCATATTTCTGATTTATTCAGGAAAGAAGCAGGATTGTTCCAATGCTAATCAAGAAGAAAACTTCCTGTCAATGACAACCTGATTAAATGCATTTGCATCCGCTAAAAAAAAGCAGCAGCCTTAATCACGGCTTGACAAAACGATAAACTGGATTTATTTGCCTTATTTTACTGTTTTTTAAAAAAGAAATAAATTTTGCGTTTTGGTGACAGTCCTGGCATCACAATTCCCTTACCGGTCAACTCTGTCACCAAACGTTTAGTTCAAAAGTTATCCAACGCAACACTTCGTTATTTTGGTCAAACAGATGCAATACAGCCGAAATGCCGGAAAAAACTCTCTTCAAATAATTCTTAAAGGAATTTACATTCGTCTTGTCTTTAAAAATCACTTACATGGATACTTCGGTAGGAAAATGAGATTTATGATGGGCGTGAAGTAGACTTGGGCCACAACGGGTAATTTTGATCCTTACTAATTAGGGTCTTAACAATAGCTAGAAGCCTTTGTGAATTTGCATAGGCACACACAGTCGACAGTGATGATAAATACACCTTCAAAATGTACGCCAAGTACGGAGCAATGGCATTGCGCAAAATTTTCCCTAAAACAATCATCTGACTGCTTTACTCTCCCCGGTGGTTGAAGATTACTTACATACACTTTCGTATAGCCCCGACACAACTGTTTAGGGGAGGAGATTTACACCCGCTTAAATCACCAACAAACATACCTTAAATGTTTTAAGTTAAAAGGTTTAATTTTTGTCTCAGAAAAAGGAAAATAGGAGAGAAAATTTCTGTAGAAAACTGAACACTGGGCTCTGTTGAATTAAGAATGGGAGGAATAATTGACAAAATAAGTTGGAAAAGGAGTTGATTAAGCGAGCTGGAGGCGCTGCCAACGATCTGATGGCCCAAACAGAAATCGGCTGATTGCGGGGCAAAAAATCGATAGCAGTCGGTCCCTCCACTTTGTCGGCTGACTACTACCGAAAGAATCTATAAATTGGTGTGCTTGGCGCCGCCATGACGTCAGGCACTAAAGGGTGACTTTTAGACCAGAAAAAAAATTGAATTTGGAGGAAAATTACTTTGTCTCTATCCATCGAATAAATATTTCTTGCTGCTGGAGGCAAAAATGCGCAGCTCAAGTCGGTGGAGGCGGAGCAGAGGCAGGAAATGTCAACCTGTCAATTTGAGTAAGATGGAGACAGACAGGCGAGCGGGCGAGCGAAAGATGCCGTCGATGCTTGCTATCAGTTGACGGGCGTCAGAAAAAGAGCGAGGGAAGAGAGAGGGAGAGGTAGATAGATAGAGGGAGGAATGACTTCTCCTTCTGTCAATCCTTCCACCCTCCTGAGCAGGCAATTAAATAACCAACTAACCAACCTCCTTTGCATGCACTTTGCTAGTGCCATAGCAAGCATGACATAGAAGGAAAAAAGCTCTTGTGCTATATGTACATCCCCTTTCTTCTTACCAAGGGGAGTGGCAGAAGCGGACGAATCAAAACCTGTATTTCAAGCCATTAAATGGTGCATACTGACAGTTTTATGGAGGAGGGTAATAATCACGGCAATAACAGTGGGGATGTGCTGAAAAAAATAGGCAAATTTTATTGGGTCTCCTTCAATAAAATAGAAAAATATTTACGCAATTGCATACAGTTTTAATATCGGACACACCGGCGGACATTAAAATGTCTTTGAAAAAACCTCAAACTTGTAGACACTAGGAGTTGAAAAGTGAGTACCTATATTGCAAACGGTTTGTACATTGAGTAGAAATCGAACAAGTTTGTTTGATTTAGGGACATTATAAAATTTTTGCTATCTAAACAGATCGTCGGGTGTGAGAAAGCAGGCGGTTGGGGCACAGTAAGTTGCAACTTGGCAGCCTGCTATATCCTGTCGCCTCATTTCTTTCCAATTATAACGACAGATACAGATACAAGAAATGGTGGATGATTCATCAGAAAATACAAAGATAGGACCATATCAAAGAACGCTGAAATTGAAATCAGTAGGCAAGCCACGGAAAGCAGAAAAAGGCTAAATTAGCCCTTCCTTCCTTTCTCCTTTGCAAATCCTTTTATTTTCATCTTTGGACAGTTGGCGTCGCTGTTGGACGGCGGTGGCGGCATGTCGGGTCTAGCTGACAGGTCCCAAATGGAAGGTGCGCGCCTTCTTCCTCTTCTTTCTGCATTTTTAATGACGCGTGCATCCCTCTGTCCTGCCCTGTCTTACCTCGTCTGGTCTTCCCTCTTCCCTCTGTCCAAATACATATCGTTCATGCTCCCCTTATTTTTTTATTAAAAGAAAGAAGAAAACCCACTTTTCTCCAAGTAAAATTTTGAGGCAGGAATGCAGCCTTCCGGGTTAGAATATTCAAGGTAGTTGCCTTTTTCAATGCTTGAAATGGCTCCCAAAGAGCTGATGGTGAATCAGTACAACCCTAGAAAGTGGAAGGGAAGAATCTCCGATGAATGGCTGGAATAATTGAAGGTGTAGTGATGGTAGACGGGGGGAGGATAAATCGGAACGCAATTCTGATTAACATTTAATTGGATGCAATAAATCGAGAAGTTTCTGGTGGTTATTTATTTTTATTAACCTAAAATGTCCGCAGATGTAGTTAGGCTAATCGAAGTGCTTAATAGACCCAAATTCTAGTCTGAAATGCCGCAAGGATGGTGTAAAAGGTGCCTGTACCCCTCCCTATCCCCCTTGGTGCCTTCAACATCGGTCGGAAGGCAGCTGTAAGGCGAGCCAATAGAAGGTTTTGGAGACTAAGGATGAAAGTGACATAAACTTCAGCAGATGGAGCAGCCTGACCCGGCTTGACTATCTCCTTCCAGTGCGCTAGGATTTTCGCCAGCAGGAGAGCTCTCACCTCCCCGTGGTTAAACTTTCGAAGTTGCTTTGCTTATAAGCAACTTTCTTCACTTTACAAGAGACAAAACTACCGAGAATTTGCATAAGACTCGTGGAAAAAGTGAGGCAAAAGTAAGCAGGACGAAAAATGCTCCAGAGGCAATAAAAAAGGGAATTTTTTTGAAAGGGAAAGAAGATAGTAGAGCTGAAGCAGGAGCAGAAAGGTGGATTTTGAATAATGAAAGACGTCGGTGGTAGCCGACACCGCTGCTTCCGACAGCGCTTGCACATCACTTGCATAATTGATACCGCAGACATGTGCCTCCGCTGACAGGCTGTCAGTGTCCTCCTCCTGCCCTCAACAACTGATCCGAAATAACAATAAGACCCAAAGCACAGACTTGACTAGAACCAACAAATGCAGGAGATACAAAAGTGGTAGCTTGATTCCATCGCATGGAGGGTAGCTTTGTAGCCTTAGGGCTTAGTGAAACACCGTAGCTACACCCAACACAAGGATCCACAGACTGGCGGATCGGAGCTGAACAGATTAATTGCCTTTAAGAAAGAAGTGTGCATTCTTAGGAAAAAGAACATCTTCTGCCCGGTTCATTGCTTTAGACTCAGCCACTGCAGTAGAGACAAGAGGGGATACAACAATGTTGGTTGTCACACATATGTGACGGCTTATCTAGATAGCAATTCGAAAGGATATAAATAAATTTGAGAAGTAGCAAAACATTTGCGTTAAAATTGGTGAAAAAAGTCATCAATCGATCTTGGAGGTTATTAGGACTGCAAGAAGAACTTGGACTGCGAGCTAACAGGGGTGAATGAAAGCCGTGAGCCTGAGGTTTCAGATAGACTCAGATCAGTGGCAGGATCCTCAGCTATCCTACAGTAGAACACTTATACGTCATGGACACATCGACAGTCAGCGGTCGCAAAAAGTGGATCCTCTGACCAAGCCTTCGACTGACGCGTGACTCAATTCTCCTCTCTTAGGCGTCCAATCAACACAGAACCTGTCGCTGAAGGCTCATTCCGCAGAATAAAGTGGGCACAGCCTCTAGAAACCAGTTTCCACCGTGTAGCAAGGCAGAGCTGTTGCTCTTAAATTAATCTTGTCATACTTGTTGATCAAACGGCTTTAGAGAAATCCATCAGATTTCAAGTTCGACGTTGGAATGCACGTACAGATCTGTCCTTCGGACCGAGGGTAAATTTACTTCTCCCACCGAAGAGTTGAAAACACCAAGCTGGTAATTGTCGCTCTTCTCGCCTTGGAGCATCACAAAGAGGTCGTGCAGCAGATACTGCTTCCATTTAAATTGTACTGACAAATTTTAACGCCTTTTGGAGGCATCATCACCATCATCGTTGCTGTCACATTTTTTCATCCGATTTTTTTTTTCCTAATTACTTGAATGTTGATTTTTTGGCATCATTTGGTGGTGCGTTAAATAGCGGTGGAGCATGAAATTGCCCTACCAGAGCAGAGCGTTCATGAAAATTTTAAGTAGTGAAATCAAAAAAGAAAAAACTGTCAAAATTTTTCACTTCGCTTGTGAAAAAAAGACGTTTACCTATTTTGGGTTTTGCGAAGGCTTAAATGCAGCCACACGACCGTGTTTTTTGAGGACAACTTGGGAGTTGACTTTGCCAATGCCTATAATTACAGCTGGGGTAAGAGGTAGCATCGACGATCCAAGCAACTGGTGAGGTGGGGAGTGAAGGTCGGAGCACGGGGTACTCAAAAGACACGCGCGCCTGGGAGATTTTAGGATGGATCTCAGCGCTCATCCAGTCATTACGTCTGTCTGGTTGAAACCTCGAAACCCATCCGACAGCTGGCTAGGGGAGACTACCGACTCCATTTCTGTATGGTTACGGTAGCTGAGTGAACTTGACCTTCGATGTCTGGTGGAAGTGGGCCAATCAGAAGAGGGCGAGCGGAGTCGCAACTTTCTGAGAGGTACATCAGTTGGATCATTTCGAAAATCGAACAGAATAGTTTTTCAGGGGTCACAGATACTCTTCCAATAAAGTTCAATCGAGAAAATTCCACAAGACGTTTGTATGACTTTAGGGAATGTTTATATGTTCCATTCCTCCTCTTGCAGCATTCCCTCTTGGCCTTTTAGGGACCCTCCTTACTCGGTGATTTGCTGCTTCATTTATCTTTTCGTCTAATACAGGGTGTTTTCAAAGCAAAGACCATTAAGTTTTTCTCCTACAAAAACGTCTTTCTACACGAAGGAAAGGAAAAGGTAAAAAGAAGGGAAGAGAAGAGGAGTGAAGCAGAAGAAGGGAGGCCAGCCACCTTTTTGTCGATTTGATTTAACTAATACCACGTCATTTGACTCGAACTCGTTTCCTTTACCGCCACCCCCCTCCTCGAGCCACCCCTCCACCACGGAGCTCTCCTCTCTCCTTCCTCCACCCCATTCACAATAAAATGAAGCCGATTTTTATCTAATTTACTACCTCTCTCACGCACTCCCTCTCAAACTTTTCTTGTTTACCTCTTTTTACCCATTTTTCACCATGCCTACATAAATAAAAAGCCGACACACACCCACACGTACAAATACCGCTCATGCCGCGTTCAAATGAACCCCAACGCTCCCCCTTTTTTGTTTTCCATCCTTCTGCTGGAAATGGGCCAGAAGACCATGACGAAGAGGAAGAGGAGCAAAGAGAGGGGGTGAAGGAAAAGGAGGCAGCGCAGGGGTAATACATTTTTTGTTTCTCTCTCGCCTCACTCTTTCTTTTCTTGAAAGAGCAAAGAGAAAAAGAGGCCAAACTTGCTGAAATCGGTGGGGAAAACACGAGATGCGTATGACTATCGTGCTCGATTCAATATTGCCAGACGTGGGAGCTAGTAAAGCACAAAAGCTGTTTTTTGGCCATAGCTGTGATAAACTTAATACGAAATAATAAATTCTTGTCTCCAAACAAGCAAAACTCCTTCTAAGTTGAATGTCTTGGCTTCTGTTGTCATTAGAGGCCTTGAAAGGGCACTTTAAGGATTACTCAAGGGACTGCTGCTCTGCCGAGCTGCAGTCAAATACTTCAACTCAGAAGTAAAGGCAAACCAACTCACTTGGTCTACTCTGTTTATGGCAAGCGATCGATATAGCTCGCTTATAAGTAACTGGAGAAGCACGTGTCACATATGTGTGACACAAGTGGTGGGAGAGCATATAAATCAGGAGTGGTAAGAGATGTCTTTAAAAATACAAGCACTCTAGCCCCTGCTTTTCGTGTTATCTGTGTACAGTAACGAGGTCCTGACTCCAATCTACCAGAAAAGATTTCCCTACTTTTGTGAATGTAGATCCCTTTTCGGTCATTTGCAGTATGCCTACAGCATCAAAGATGCATGATTCTGCTGATTCCATTCCAGCATACTTAGATTCTTGGCCTCTTTGTACCTATTAGGATGAAGCCTCTTCTAGACTCGAACGCTACATTGCGTTTACAAGGCGGCGTAGTAGTTGACCACAGCTTCCCTTAAATCGTTGATAAAACTTAGAGCCTTGTCAACAAATATTCAGCGCGCAACTGACAAGCATGTCATCTCTTTTCACTGTTCTCACCCAGCAATGGCCCCATTTAACTCAGTAATTAACTTAAACCCAATGGGGATGGCTGCCAATTTCAGCATCCCGTGAGTTGCTTACTTACTTTCGGTAAATGAAACAGCTTAACCAACAAGTGCTGAAGTAACTTTGCAGCCTTTAAGAAAACTTTTCAACTCATTAAAACAGTTTATTTTAAAATGAAACAGGAATGAGGCTAATGGATTTATTTATTGCTTCTGTAAATCTGAATTACCTGCGCAAAAAATTGCGGGACAACTAACCTACTATAAAAAATAAGTAGAAAGTATATTATCTCATTTGGATTTTTTGACAATGAAAGGTGATTAATAAACTGGAATGGCATTGGGCATAAAAGAGAGGCTTTTAAAAGGATAAAAAATACTTCTAATAAGACTCCCTTCTAAAGCACTTTATTAATCTGAGGTTAAGCAGTATAATATAATAACAAGAGCTGTTTTGGAGCTTGGGTAAAAGTAAAACAAAGGTATTAAAAATTTCTTCCTCTTAGTCTTAGGCTAAAAAATGCCTTATAGAGGATTGAAAAGAATTACACAGAACAGCAACTTCGCCAGCAGCTTAACGGATTGGTAGTAATGAGCCCGCCTTTCTACTGCTAAGGGCCCAGCACCGAAGGTGGTGGTGGCAGTGGTGTTGATGAAGGCAGTGTCGGCGGTGATGTTGATGGTACAGGTAGTAAATTGCATGCATCACAGTGGCCCTTGCAAGCGTGTTGAATCGATGTTGATGACGAGCCGAAAGACTCTTCCACAGTGGTGTTAATGGCTGTGGATTTACTACTCACAACCGTTTTGTAAGTAGTGCTCTGCCATGACACAAAATTTTGCTCAGGCATATGAAAGCCCTTCTTATTCGTAATTTGTTTAAAATGTGCACAAAGATTGCTTACGAGTTCTGCAATAAGTGGTATTGTGCGCCTAAAGCAGTGCACAATTGTGTCGAGCATTTTGAATGCTTCCTCGAATCACTATTGAGCAGATTCCAGAATTTCTTTTTAAAGTTAATAAGAAAGTTTTGCAAAGACCGGAAGAAAGGAACATCGTTCTGGTGAGCAAAAGACGCAGAATGCTGAGGCAAGATGGTGGTCACGGAAACAGAACGAAGTCTCACGGTACCGAATGGGGTGAGGGTGTTTGTTGAATTTCGACAGGTAATCCCAAAGCAGCCAACCGCTTTGTGACTAAGTGGAATCGAAGTCCACAAAGCATTTTGTGCACTTTTCATAGCCTGCTGCTACGGACGATTTCCAACCTACAGGCAAAATTACCCACATCGAAATTGGGTTGATACACGCTGTGATGTGATTCGACGATCTGGTTGTCCCACCAGCGTCTATTGCGCCCTCACAGCTCCTTTTTAATGCTCCGTGATGGCGTGACGAGGTGAAGGGGGTCCCTACTGCCGCCGAGGTTGTGTGGATCCATGCACACTTGCGCCAGTCCTTTATTTGTATAGAAAAGTGACAGAAGAAGACGGATTGGTGTTTATTTAGGGAAAGAGGTGAGAGGTGGAGTAAAGGAGGGGGGTAGGGGAGGTAGGAAGAGAGGGAGGGAGGGAGGGAGGGAGGAAGGGAGCGCTGATTGTTTGGCATGTTGGTGGTTGGCTTCGACCACATCACTGTTTATCCAACACAAGCTGACGCCGTTGAGGCCACTGAGGCTTGGGAAGGTAAACAGACGAGGCTTGGGAGACTGTTGCTTGCAATGTTTTCCTTTGCACTGTTGAATTACTTCCTGTAAGTAGGAGGACTTGTTACCACTTGTGGAATCATGCGCAGGGAACAAGAGGATGGTGCTGGGAGAGAGGTGATTTGGGGCGTGAAAACAAGGTAAGGGTGGGGCAGGAAGGTATATGGCTGAACCAAAACACACCATTTTTCGAAACAAGTGTCAAAACTTAGTTTAATTAAAATTTAATCAAGCTGTTCCCTTTTTTTACTGATCCGTCAATCCACTTGTACTGGTGTCATGTCTCTGCTGCCTCCAGTGAAGCCTGGTAGCATCCAGGAGCATTACTCACTATGACTGGTCGAATTTGTGGAGGGTCAAGGGAGACTTGCCATGTTTGTTTAAAATTGGGTTGAGGGTACCCATCCTCGGAATTTCCGGAGGGTAGAGAGAGAGTGATGTGAAGTAGAGTCACTATGGAGGGTGTTAACAATTGAGGCAAGGGAGGAATTTTGCAGAAGGTACTTCAGATCGTGATTTCTGCAGAATCTCGACACCGACAATGGTTCCATCGAAATGTATTACTGTTGGGTAATATTCTTGGCCATATTTCAGCAAAAGGTTAGTTAATGGGAGCACCGTAGATAACACCGCCAACATGAGGGAAGAATTGTGCTTATTCTGCCTCCTGTCAACCTTACATCTGGACTTCACGTTGGAACACTTTCTCCCAACCGGTCCAGCGCCCTTTCCCTCGAGATGATTAACGCCAAGGTTTAAATGCAACTGGCTGTGTCGATTTCCCGTGGTCGGAGGAGCAAACAAGGTATGTTGAACCCGAGTCTAACCCGTTTGTTAGCATTGATCCATCAAGCTGTCATTCTTTGAATGCAACAAGGTTTGGGCTTTCAGTGAACCTCAAAGATAGCTAATTTCCTGGACTCTTCAAGTGGCATTGGAAAGGAGGACAGAGCTTGCGTGATGCCTCTTCAACATTATCTGCAGAGGATTCGGCGAATAGTGTGCGCTTGAACAGAAAGTTTAGCTACCAGCGGTGGACGTCGATTGGTGCTAATGACAGGTGGCAATCCTGTCAAAACGCGCATCTCCTCAGTGGTTGCTGTTGAATCTCTACTTTGTCCACCATCCACCTGATGGTTCAGTGATGATACCAAATGGGGACAATTGACCTGACCTGGAAAGTGTGGAAGACGGGAGTGAAAGTAAAGGTGAGTGAGTAGTTCCGTACCACTCTGGTTATCACTGGCAATCACCTCTAACACACAGGTCAGCTGAGTAGTGCCCTCGTAGAAGTCTGAAAGTCATTGAGAGAAGAGATCAAATGTAGGAGTAGTGAGAAGGAAGGAAAGAAGAACAAGAAAACAGGAAAGGAAGGAAGGAAGGAAGGAAGAGAGGCGACATGGTAAAACTGATGCTTCTAGATTTGGAGGGAGGAGTTCTGACGATGCGATTGAACTGCCGAATCATCGATTTCAAATGGTTGGAGAAAGCAAAGATCTTTGCATTCCAGCTGAATTTGGCGTCCGGTTCCCTTCAATCATGTCTCATCTACTCAGCACATCGGTGTAAACACATTGTTTGACTTTCACAGGGGGTAGCGATGCATGCATCCATCATAAGGGAATGCTTTTGCGTGTGGACGGTCACTTGCCTCCTCCTCCACTCAGCCAATGACACAAGAGCGAGTAGGTGGACATTGGAGAGTCCAGCCACTCGCAAGATATTGCATCCCTCATAGTGTATAAAGCGCCAGAGAGATTGAGGTAGAAATGTGCAGTTATCATCAGGAGACTGGACAAATGTTTTGGGTGGTCAGTAAGAAAGTGCCAGGAGAGCATTTGGAAGCCGGTTTAGAGGTTAGCCTCCCACTGATGTTTCCAATGGTCCTAAGGCTCGTAAAGCTCCAACAAGCCTCGCCAGTTGAGAGTCATTTGCACTCAGTTATTCTCACCGTTGTTGACGATTTTCCCACACAACTAATAGAAAAACAGTCGCAGACTTGTAGCACCCGATTGGCATCCAAATGGAAGTCTGTTGATAGAGGAAACGCGGAGAAGGTAGCATCGGCTTTACTAGGGGAGGTGGAAGTAATGGTTTGCTCCGAGTGTAGTGCAACTCTCGGCTTCTCTCCTCACTGGCGAGGAGGTCACTTAAGCAACTGTCAAAAGAGCATTGAAATACAAGGACTTACGTTGAGGGGTGACGACACCTTGAAACTGTTTGTTGGATGGGGCAATGGTACATCCAACAGCCCACTAAAATGGTTCCACAGGAAGCCAGTGAAGATGAAGGCAAGGTTGGCGTCCAACCTCAATCAACATTGTACCGGGTGCATTTCAGATCCCTCCTCTCTCCCATCCCATATGCTCCACCGATACTCATGTACGGTTGTAAGCGTCTTTTGTAGGTGCAGTTTTCAGAGGAATAAGTTGTCAAACCATCACGCAGATTAGCACGTCATAGACGACGTGGATATAAAGAAAAGCACAGCTGCAATTACTTTTCTACTTTTGACAACTAGTTAGACGCCTCATTTGCTTCTCTTGAAGGCCTGGTATAAACTTTTCGCCACCGAGTGAGAGGTGGTTCCCAGGGATTCCATTGTAAGCAGCTAAGTAGGTTACAAGGGCTGGAGCGTTTGTCTTTCGGATGGCAGAGGATTCAACTAAAGCAGTACCGCTGTCCCAAATGGAAAGATACGACGGTCTGAATGCCCCCCATCCACAGCCACAATCTCTTCAAGGCAGTAAAGGTAGGAAAATTTTCTGCCTGCAGGAGTGGAAGCTGACCAATCAAGATCAGAGTGACCGCGTGAAACGTCTGACCTCAATGTAAAAGTGGGCCACTCGCCTGATTGAGGTCCTTCTTGTATCATTAGAAAGCACGAGATGCAGGCAAACCACGTCATCCTACTTGGATTGTTATGCTACCCATTGACCTTTTCATCCTTTAGCTGCTACAGAGGTCAGGGAGACCGCGATCATGTTCTAGCGCGAGTTCTAGCAAAAGAGGTGACACAGGAGACAGTGTTCCATTTGGACGAGATGGCGTCTGAAGGAATCTTATCGAATTGTTGTGACTAATTTTATGGTCTTTGGCTTGGCTGTCTCCTATTCAAGGGCAAGTCTTTCCTAAAAGAGCTTTCAGGTAAAATTTGAAGCCTTACCTAGGGGAGCCTTAGGTGACAGTCGCCTTTCTCAGTGACAAAATCACTTCTTTTACAATCAAGTGTTTCAAGTTCACCCTGCAAATGCACCATCTACATGAAATGGAGAAGATGATCGAGTCAATGAAGAGGAAGAAAGAAGGAGGGTAACGCAAGGGTAATGCGTCTGTTGCATCTTATTTGGAGGACTTAAAATGACATTTTAAGGACCAATAAAAATCACATCTTGACTAAAATGCAAGCAGATTAAAGCTAATTTAGTTCTTTTTTGTTTCTGGCAAGCGTTTGGTTAAACTCGGTCGTCAAAATTCAATGCGACACCGCGTCACATATATGTGACACTGGTTGTGAAATGTGCAAATGAATTGCAGATAATGGTAAAAACATTTTCTAAAGTACAATAAATGCAGACAAGTACCATTATCGTTGGTAAGTGCAATAAAGAGGCGCAGTATCTAACTGATTTGAGATATTTCAAGTGACTCTGTGATTGCATTTCATTTTTCAGTCTATTCCCGAATGCCTACAGCACCAACGAGGTGTAGAGCTGCTGACACACTTTTACCATAACTATTTTATTAGTCTTTGAATACACTTTACAAGTAGAACCATTTCAGGACCAACAGTTTGTAGCATCTCCAAGGTTGAAATGCAGTTGACCTTCAGTTCGCTCAAATCAATAGTCAAACTCTGATCCTTGTCAATAAAAACGCAGTGCACGAATGACGAGCATGCAAACTTATCCCGTCACTTCCGTCTCATAAAGCTTTATCTTTAAGGCGGTAATTAAAGTATACTTAAAGACCAAATTCCAGACGTGGATTGTCACTTACCTATTGTCAGTAGTCACAGCAGCATGACCACCAAGTACTAGATTTTGCCGTCCAGCCTCCAACGAGGTAACGTGGCAAATTTAAAGTGGTCAAATAACGTAAAAATTAAAGGAAAAGCTACATAGTTTCGTTTGATTTCTTGATTGTTTTCAGCATACAGGATTTGCTACATCGCACGGAAGTTGCTACTCAAAATAAGATAAGTAGAAAGTTGATTACCCTGTTAAAGATAAGTGGGAATGGCTGGAGAGCATCAAATCAATGCAGGATGACACATTATAACAAACTTATCCATTGCTAAAGTATACCACTAAAACAATAATTAGTCAAAATCCATCCCTAAACCGGCCTTCTTCTTGAGACGAGGAGTTATAACAAGGATATTTAAGCTTGAGCAGTGCTGATTTGATCTGCTTAAATTTCTTGAAGACAACTAGACATAGGTAATTCCCCACTCAGAAGCTATAAACTTCATAATATATCGTTTTTGAAGGTCCTAGTAAGCAAAAAACCTTGGCAATAACCGTTCAATTGCTCACTCATTCATCATTTCTCCACCCCAGCCCCTCCAAAGGTGGTGGTGGCAGTGGTGTTGATGAAGGCAGTGTCGGCGGTGATGTTGATGGTACAGGTAGTAAATTGCATGCATCACAGTGGCCCTTGCAAGCGTGTTGAATCGATGTTGATGACGAGCCGAAAGACTCTTCCACAGTGGTGTTAATGGCTGTGGATTTACTACTCACAACCGTTTTGTAAGTAGTGCTCTGCCATGACACAAAATTTTGCTCAGGCATATGAAAGCCCTTCTTATTCGTAATTTGTTTAAAATGTGCACAAAGATTGCTTACGAGTTCTGCAATAAGTGGTATTGTGCGCCTAAAGCAGTGCACAATTGTGTCGAGCATTTTGAATGCTTCCTCGAATCACTATTGAGCAGATTCCAGAATTTCTTTTTAAAGTTAATAAGAAAGTTTTGCAAAGACCGGAAGAAAGGAACATCGTTCTGGTGAGCAAAAGACGCAGAATGCTGAGGCAAGATGGTGGTCACGGAAACAGAACGAAGTCTCACGGTACCGAATGGGGTGAGGGTGTTTGTTGAATTTCGACAGGTAATCCCAAAGCAGCCAACCGCTTTGTGACTAAGTGGAATCGAAGTCCACAAAGCATTTTGTGCACTTTTCATAGCCTGCTGCTACGGACGATTTCCAACCTACAGGCAAAATTACCCACATCGAAATTGGGTTGATACACGCTGTGATGTGATTCGACGATCTGGTTGTCCCACCAGCGTCTATTGCGCCCTCACAGCTCCTTTTTAATGCTCCGTGATGGCGTGACGAGGTGAAGGGGGTCCCTACTGCCGCCGAGGTTGTGTGGATCCATGCACACTTGCGCCAGTCCTTTATTTGTATAGAAAAGTGACAGAAGAAGACGGATTGGTGTTTATTTAGGGAAAGAGGTGAGAGGTGGAGTAAAGGAGGGGGGTAGGGGAGGTAGGAAGAGAGGGAGGGAGGGAGGGAGGGAGGAAGGGAGCGCTGATTGTTTGGCATGTTGGTGGTTGGCTTCGACCACATCACTGTTTATCCAACACAAGCTGACGCCGTTGAGGCCACTGAGGCTTGGGAAGGTAAACAGACGAGGCTTGGGAGACTGTTGCTTGCAATGTTTTCCTTTGCACTATTGAAATGCTTTTTATAAGTGGGCGATTTGGTGCATGAAGCAAACCAAAATAAAGTTGGAAGACACGACATTTTAGAAAGAAGCACATAGACTTAAATGAAGTCAAATTTAATCAGACTTCTTCCTTTTCTACTGACCTGTCAATCCACTTGGACCGATGTCATGCCTTCAGCTCCTCCTAAGAAGTCTAATAGTTAGCGGTGCACATGTTCACCGAAAATAGCCGCACACATTCGTCCTCTGCCGTTGTCTCTCTTCAGTCCTTCAAGTTAACCCAACACAGCACAACGCATCACATCGCGTCACATCACACCACACAACACCACACCACAGGCTTTAAAAGTATACCATTGGCATCTTGAGTGTCGAGTCAACTGCCCCGTTTGTGCTACCAAGCACAGCACCACACACCACTGCACTACACCGCACTGCACCACACTGCTCTGTACACTCCGAGTCTATTATGGCGGTGGCGGTGGCGGCGGCAGCGGCAGCGGCAGCGGCAGCGGCAGCGGCAGCGGCAGCGGGAGTCACAGTTGTCGTGTTGTCAATGCACCTCCACTCCTACCTCCTGTGTGTCAGCCCTCTCCTCTCCTCTCCTCTCCTCATCTCTCTCCTCCTGCCTCAATGAGACGCCAGAAGGTTAATGAAGCACTTTGACAAAGCTCCACTGACAAACAGTCCCACCACTCCACCACTTGCTCACTCACATTCAATGAAGAGTGCAATTGGATTGCCAACTGACTGCAGCTGTCTGGTGGTTGTCGATTCGCGTGACTGTGACTGATTAGGAGAGTGATCTGACTGTCCACAAGCTCAGTCCTCCCATTCCAAAACGCCAACTGGCTGCCCTGCCACTGACACTACTGATTCATGCGAAGCATGTGGTGGTAGTGGCACTCCTTTCCATCAGATCGTCCCCAAATCTGACGTAGGGGTGGTCACAGAGCACCCACATGGCGCATGTCATCGTGTGTAGGCGCCTCGATCTGCCTCTTCTTATCGCCTCCACCTGTAACCGAGGCACCGACTCGGTCGTCCTCAAGCAAATAGCAAACTCCTGTGCCTTCACCACTTCCCCTGCCACCTCACACGGTGTTGGGATTCTTAATGCGCCTTGCTAAACGGTGAGTGAGCTGAATGGACACACCGAAGGCGAGGTGGTTGGGTGGATCGAGGGACGATGGGCGTGCATAATGCCCTTCAACAGCTTTGACAAGTGGTTGTGGAGGTGAGTAGAGAAGTGCTCCTCACTCGAACAGGCAGTGGTCTTAGAGTACTCAAGTGCTGTGAAGTCTTGCCAGTGGAGAGTCCGGAAGAGGCCAAATCGCCTTAGGATGGAGCACGCACCCATGCACCCACACACACACACACACACACGCAGAGAGATTCACAAAGAGGTGTGCAGTGAGACTGTGGAGTTGAACGTGGGAAGCATTGTTGGGTGGTTGCCTCCATAAACACCTGTCTGGAAGTAGGATAGAAGGCTACCGAAATAGAAGGTATGGAGAAGATAGCATGAGACTTACCAAAGGTGGTGAAGGTGACGGCTTACTTCGCGTGTGGTGTAGCTCTTGGCTTCTCTGTTTACTGGTGGAGCGGTCACTAAAGCAGATGCCAAGAAGGTGACGGCTTGTATACTGGAGAGAGAATGAGAAGGAATTAGAGGCGGTGGCTGCATTATACTTTAGGGACTATATTTGCAGAATGTTGAGGCTTAAAGCCAAATTAAGCGCAATTCTTTGATCTATAATGAGTTCTGATGTTAAAAATCACTGCTACTAGGGCGTTTTCTCAAGTGTCCCTTCCTTTTTTTTACTCTAAAGGCTCCATTGCCACTAGTGTCGACTTTGTGCCACCTTTTTTGACGAAAAGGCTAGCACAAATAAATGAAAGGAAAGACGAAAAACCCAGACGTCAATCACTTATGTTGTGCAATTCAAACAACTCTGGGACTGTTTTGCGCAATTTACAGCCAGATTAGGGCAATGCATCCCGTATTGTCACTTTGGCAGCCATCTATCTGCCTATCAAACTACTGACCGAAAAGTGAACCTACCAACCGAGCTACGAGCCTCTGTGCCTCCCTAGTTGCATCTCTCCAGGCTGTATTTGGTGGCACAGCTGCCATTAAAAGGTGAGACTGCGTCTTCTCCCGTCATCTCGAGACAAAACAAACATTTTCTGTATCATTAGAACTATTACAAGCTATTAATGTACCTTCATGCCACTCCACTGAGTAGACATATTTGGGCGCCTGCATTTTTGAAGTGCTATTTGTAAAAACTATTTAAAGCCCTCATTTTCAACTTCACAACACCTCCCATTTACGTCAGTGCATCTTCTTGGGGCACCTACTTTGCAGTGCATTGAGCCAGATTTGGAGTCCCCATCAGGCACACGTATTTCCACATCAGCCCCTCAATTCATACTCTTAAAGGGCTTAAATTGTTCTCTCTTGGCCTATCTCATTTTTTTATGGTCCTCTCTTAATCATTTTGTAGCATTAGCGACCGAAGTGCGTGTCACACTGACATGCCTAGATTTAAGTCCTCTCAGGCGATTGTTCACCGTGTTTCTCATGATAACTGATCATTCGCTTATTTAATTAATCAAGGTCTCTGCATGTTACCCCTGCGAGAGTATGCTAGTTTATTGCACACACATAAGTTGATATCATAAGAGGATTCCTCCTCTGATTTGGTGCCTCATTAAAGGAGTAAATCATCTATCCGACGAAACCCCCATTATTTCCTTACGGCCGCCAGAATACTACTCAATTCTCATTTAAGTGTGGATGCAGCTATATTTGCGTTTTTCTGAAGCCACTAGAAACTAGACAATTCACTATTGTCAGGTGAAGAGCTTATTTTTGTTTTTCAGAAGAAAAAAGTACACTTCAGTCGGAATACGATATTGTCAGTGTGCATGAGAAGTTAGCACGTTGATATGAAGACCAAGAGCGAGAGAGACAGACAGAGAGACAGAGTGCAAGAGAGAGGTTAAACTCAGGCAGCACAGAGTGTTTTCAGAACTGTAATTTTGAGTGCCAAATGTAACACACCCAATTAAACAAATTAGTCGTGCTCGCACATGAAGACCGCTGAATGTAGTGACTGACTGGTTAACCATCTGACTGTCTCTCTGTCTATTTGCCTACCTTTCAAGCTGTTTGATTAACTGACTGGTCAATAGATCACTACCAAAGACTGATTTGGGTTGGAGCAAGGCAGTCTCATCATCCCAGTTTTGGGAGCTCCGCCCTCGAGCTTTCCACAGCAAGTTTTTCTTTCCATTTAAAAAACAAGAATATTTATTGACTTGAGGTGAGAGAATCCCCTCCACGAATCCATTATTATAGCCTCACTCTTTATTGTCATCGAAGGCGAGAAGATTCTTGTTACTTCAACTTGATTGGTTGATATCAACTCCTCCGTATTTGGACACAGGCTTCCGATTGGCTGGCTTCCCTTTCAAGAGCTCTTGTAGTCCCTGCTACCCGCTTGTAGCTAAGAAATTATTTTGTTTATTTAGGGTATAAATCAACCCTGGGCTTTCCGTTCGACATCCTTTACACATGATCAGTAAGTAATGACACACTTCGCTAGTCATGGTAAAAGGCATCAGTGGTAGTAGTGACAGCAGAATGTTGTAAAATCGCTATGAATGATCGCAGACTCGGCAGCGACAGTCGTGGTTGCGGGAATCTCACCCTCATCTTGCAGCCGTAGTGGTCAGTCCAGCGAGCAGTCTGGACATGGAATGCCTGATCCTGAGAAGTGCCACAATCTGTCGTGAAGTTAGACAAGAGGTGGCAGCTTCTTGCAAAAAAACACCGGCTAATTATGCAATTAAATTGGTTGAACACTTTCTAATTTTTAATGAGCAGAAGGGGTGAATGGTTCAATCGTATTGTCATGCTGATTTTTTAGTTAGAAGCCTAACCCTCCAATTTTCCTTTAGAAATGCAAGAGGTTGCTATGTTGATATGTCAGTACATTCTGCAGCTTGCCAGTTGTCCTCTTCCTACAGTAGGTTAAAAGGCTGTTGCATTTACTGGAATGCCACACTTCCGCCTCTGAGTTGTTCCTTCATTAACCTCTTCCCTCGATGTCTTTTGTACCTCCACACGAGGACTGCTAAGAGGGCTATTATTTTTGAAGGCTGTCGCCAGTAACATCCAGAGTGCCAAGCAGCTCTCATTCACACCTTCTGTCTTCCCAAACTCAGGATGCTTCAACACATAGACGATTGGCATATAGAAGGGAGAATTGGGGCAGAAGCAGAGGTGGCTAGAGCCATCCAGTAGCTGATCTCTTGGGGACAAAAGGTGTTTCTTAAAGGGTAGTCTGTAGCTACATCTTCTCCTCTTGGAACAACGAAAATGCGAGGTTAGTATATGTATAAGAGGCAAAACAAAATAATTGCTCTATTTAGTGTTCCGAGGAGCTAGAAGCCAGCTTGATGCACTTCTTGTACTTTGGAGTAGGCAAGTGCTTGAGCTCAAGTGTTAATTACCTTCGGTATTTCGCAAACCTCATTTCATAACGTTTTATGAACCATGGCCAAACTTGACTAACGACCACCCACCCACCCACCACCCGATCGACGGATGGACAAAGATGTTAAATTCCCCATTGAAGAGGGGAATAGCAGATGAGGGCTCCAGCACTTTGACACTTCAGCGGTAGACGTTCTGATATTCACGGCTGGTGTAGGAGACTTTGGTTTGAAGCATTAACCGCACACCAGATGGGAAGAAAATAGTGCCCATATCAGTTGGAGGAGATAAACTATTCTACCAATTCGAATTCTAACGGTAAATGAGGTGCATCGCCTACTACTTTGGCAATAATGGGTAGCATGTAGGCAGGTTCACTCACTGGGTGGGTGTCTAGACCATTACCACTAATGTGACTGTCAGATGCTTGCCAGACGTCACGTGTGAACGTTTAAAGTTGCATCGCTTGACCTGGAGCTGGACCACCCAAAGGTGATTCAAGTCATGCCAAGGTGCCGAGCGCTACCTAACTGACACCTCGCTTCACATTGGTGTTCACTGGCCTCAAGCGACAAGTAAGGGGAACTCAACAAGCTGCTAGACAAGGAAGAGAAAGATGGATAAATGGCTACGAGATGGATAGATGGTTGTTTTGCCTAAAAAACGAGAGAGCTGCCGCAATCACATGAAATTCTGGTGAACCTGTCAATCGCTACGTGACATGACAAGACTGTTTCACTAATCACCACCGTTGGAATGTTACTGCCTAGAAAAGGCGATTCTTCGTTTCAAAGGGAGGGAGAGGGGAAGCAGTGGGATAAAATCCGCTTTCCCTGCCAACGTCTTTTTCCACCTTTGACAATTTCCCAATCTAATTTATTGCTTTGTTTTACTCTAGGTCTGTAAGAAGGCAAAACGTTATCAGAAGGCGAACCTTTACTGTTTATCTGCCCGATAGTAATGTTAAGGTCACATGCATCAAGAGGTCAGTTCATTGTAATCCTACTAGTGATCTATCGACTTCTAGCCGCTTCAGCTTCTTCCACACTCTTGTTTACCAATTGATGCTAGAGCCAAGAAGAAGTGGCAATCATGACGTGGAAAAATGTCACCATCAGAAGGGGACGAGTTGGTGTCGGACTCATTCACATCCTCGCTCTCTGACTCCCATCTCGGCCAACAAATAAGTTATTTGACCATGGAGTTGTATGGCTGCGCGAGGTACAAGGTATGAGGTCGTTTTTGCCCCGCCTTGCCACCCTCCTTTTTCACTGTCCACGAGGTCTATCATCCCCTGTCTCTTTTGAAGACACACCAGTGAAAGAGAAGAAGGGGTTCACTCACACCCGGGGTTAGACTTGCCTAAGGTGAACAGAAGGTTCCACGGTAAACAGTCATGTTTTCAGTCCTCCTCATACACTCGTACACAGGGACATACAAAGGCTAGCAGTCAGTACTGTGCGGACCTTCGTATTGCGCGGTGGATGGTGAAGTTGATAATGACTAATGGGCAGTGGATAGCAAGTTGCGGATAGTGAAGTGCACCGCTAGATAGACATCAAAGAAGCGATACAAAGACTTACTGTCATCACAAGTCAGTCCGCAGTTGACATCAAAGGCAAGAAGTGAGGGGCACCCTGATAGCCCCCTGATGCTTACTGTCACGTCCCCCTGTGAGGGGTAGGTAAAATGCATCCACATGAGCATTCAATTCCACCACTACCTCATCCTATGTGCATCAAATGTGTCAGCTCTATTAGTGTATCAGCATCAGCCGTATCCGGCATTGTTGAGCAGGAACATCATCACAAGTTCCTCCTCATATCGCTCTCTCCTCCCTTTTTTTGCTCGTGTTAATGGTGCGTCCTTGTAAACCCACTGTCACTGCTGTACCCACCTCTGCCCTTTACCAGCATGAGTGAATCAGTTTGGGTTATCACCAGATTGAAGCTGATGAACAGGTAAATATGTGATCTCACGTTCCGTATCTCCGCAACAACAGCAACGAGGATGCCAAGAAGCCGAAGTGAGTTAAGACGGTTTTGTAGGACTAGATCATCTAAAACCACATTAATCGGATTAATTCAACCTCCTTTCTACCACACATGAGTGAGTTGGAAGCACGTATGGATGAGGAGAGCCTAGCAGACAGCCTAGTGAGGACTACTGTGCCGGTGAGCTGATGCATTTCACCTCTGCCCCTCAGAATACAGGCATATAAACAATGACACGCAGCCCTTGACAAGCTCCCACGACTGTGCCAACAAACCACTGCAGTGAAGGAGGTAGAAAAGCCTAACAAACCCTTTTTCATCCGACGATTTATTTGTTTATTCATTCACCTGTTTATTTATCGCTCACTCCAAACAAAGTGGTCCAATTTTACGGTGTCAACCCTGAGCCCTCCTTGTGTACCTTTGAACTAACAATGGTTGAAAAGTAAAGTGGTAGATCTGCATCAATGTCTACAAGTGACACGGCATTCTCCTCTTGTCTTCTCGTCTCAATTGGTGATCACTATTTTCTCAATTATCCCATCCATCACGATAAGTGTCGTTGTTAGAGATCCATTTATCGTGCTAGTAGACGACACTGGACCCAACTTAAAGGGTTCCAGTAGGTAAGTGAGCACAGGAGAAGTTGGATTGTCGTTATGGCAAATGATTGGTCGAGTTGGACGGCCTGACATCCCTCTGTACCTAAGACAAGGGTGCAGATCTTCACAAAGTCATTGTTTTTGTGTACATCATTGGAACTAGAACATGATAAATGGCTCAATTGTGGGACCTTGTTAAACCTGTCAAAGTCAGTCTCCACTACACTTTGAAGGTGTATGGGAATGCCGTTCAACATTTTCCTTTCGACTGTCCAACAGGTTTAGGCCTCCCTTCCCCCCTTGTTGTCAAAAGCGCGCACCTTCTACAGTAAGTCCTAATGAGTAGAAAGTGGTCAGAAAGGTCCTTAACACCCTCAAAAGCCACCTTGGACCTCATTTTTTAGCCTCCACGCTAATTCCATGAAGTTTAGCTAAACTAAGACCGTCGGGAATGCCGTCGTGGGGTGAGAAGGAGACGTCTTTGTACAGATGACAGAGAATGACAAATTGGTGGTTAAGAGGTGCTCTATCGAGATGGTTTACACCGGATTAGCCAGCACGATGCAACAGACAAGCATTAGCCAGCGTAGCAACCTCTGCGTTGCGGATGTTGAATACCCTGTGCGTGTGTGCGTATGCGTTGAGGGCTGGAGTAAACGCTCGCACTCACCAAAGGGGTTTCAGCGGTGCTGGTGGTGGTGGTGATGTACATCACTTTGCTTATTTGTACACACAAATACACACACACCCCGATCAAGCGACTATACACCTTGATGACAAAGGCCTCGAGCGCGTATACACAGCCCTTTCTGCACAAATGATTCTATTGTTTAAATGAACCCCGCCACTAGAAAAGTACACATTCTACCCACTCTTCAGTTGGGTGGTGTACCAAATGATGACTTGTCAAATCACTCAAATAACCATGTGTGTGGCTTTCTTCCTCTTGCCTCCTACCACTCAGCAGGTCTGTTTTGATGTCCGTGGTGGACGAGCTGGTATCCATCTTTCTTTGTTAAGACGAATGGAGATTAGAAAAAAATTAAATGACTTCAGTTTGTCATCTTTATGCTCTGCGAGTTTTTGGAGCAGACCTAAGGCCGAATTCTAGGGAGTGGAGATTAACAACCACTTGTTAATTAGCTCCAAACTCCAAGTTGTTAGTTGGATGTTGGATGCTGGTAAGAGACCCCCGACCAAGAGTTTCTCTAAGCCATAACTCGTCCTTGCGATCATTCTGTATCGCATCATTCGCGATCATCCAGTACCTGATTTTTTAGACCTCTTCGTACATTAAATTGGGTTTTTTAAATCATATGACTTACAATGAATGACTGATTGACGTACATGGAGGGCTGTCATACCTACACCTTCTACCACATGGCTGATCTGTTCCGCTTCTCTCCGATCCTCGTCACTATCCTCAACCTTTACGCCAATACTCAAAGCCAGGTTTGAGCTTTTATTTTGGGCCCATGGATTTCATCAATTGGTACGCATTTTTACAATGGGTTGCATCATCTTATTCAATTATTTAATCACCCGCAGTCGGGGGCCCTCGTGACAACCTCCACCTCCACCAATACTTTACCCTGCTCTGCTATTCTCCACACCGCACCACTTGACTCTGTAGCGATTCATCCATCCATCGATTTCATAGCCATCCACCTAGCTCCTTGTTGAGTTTTACTTCTCTATTACTTGCAGCCAGTGTACACCAGCGAACGTTGATGAGGTAAGGTCAGTCAGTCAAGTAGCCCCTTGGCATTGCGTGAATAACCCTTGGATGGTCTCTGCTCTGGGTCGAGCCGTACAATTTAATGCATCCTTACTTAGTGTTTATCAGACGTTCTAAAGAGCCTCAGTAGTGGAGATTGCTTAATCACCCACTCTGAGTAAGCCTGTGCACGTACTACTCATTAATGTCCAAGTAGTAGCAAACGAGTTTCATTATCCATTGAAATTCGACTAAGCCCTATTGAGTGCCATTTTTCCTTAGCTATAATTCCTCATTCCTATGATCGGCTGCTTCTTCCATTACATCTGGTGGTCCATAAAGGTGTCCTCTAGGTCCATCGTGGGCACCCAAATATCTAGTTCCAAGTGTCAAAGCGACAAAACCTTCCTCAGCTATTCCTCGGTTTCATGGAAAATGTGACCACGTTAGTCCATCTGTCGATCAACTAAACTAACAGCAAATGGCAAATTAGTTGATACTTCAGGGGCTCCAGTCGATGGATCCTTTGAGGTGGTCTCTTGTCAAAGCTGGTCTTGGTTGAATAAAACCTAGGAAATGTACATTCAACCAATTACCAAAAAGAATTAGCTCTTAAGTTCAAGTGCTCTCCTCATTTAAAAGTACATTAACAAATAGCCTGAAGTACATTGCTGAGCTTCACGTGCCCCGAAATTCAACATCTCTTAAAAACGCCTTTCATATGAGCCTAATATCTACCAGGAGGCGCGTTTAATTCCTACTCCCACAAATGGCAACAAAAAATGAGTGATAGTGACAGCCCATTTTGAATCCAATAGCAAATGTGCTTTTTCCACACCCACCAGTCCATTAATGTGGGCTCTGGACCTCCTTTGTATCACCACTGAAGGGAGACTTCTCAGTTGCCAAGGTCAAACGTCTGCTGAAGGCATGTTGTGAGGCCTGAAACGAAAGGGATAGTGAAAACCTGCCTTATTTTACTGTCTGATAGAGGCATGTGCAAAGGTGTTGAACCAATACAGAGATTTTGCCTAAAACGGAGAAGAAAAAGTTAACCAATCGCATTCGCACTGCATACTAATGGTGGTAGAAGTGGCCAATAATAGTGGTGGAGTAATTCTAATGGGTGAAAACGAAGAATGTAGTATTAGTGGGACTTGTAAAATGAAGAAGTGTGTTGTTGGCAGGTTGAGATGCGTCATTTTATCGCCACGTTTCTATTCTCCAGTGCTTTCTACTGCAACTGACTTCTTGGCATTCCTGCTGCTGTTATTGTGGCACATTCGATGAGGCCTGTAGAAAATATCCGCAATCACAGATCGTGCAGCCCACAGACGCCTCCATTCAACACCTTCAATGTGCAGCTGACTTGAATCGAATTGATTAGATAGGGACAGGGTGGGGAGAAGAGGAGCACCCCCTTCCTCCCCGCTAAGAGGTATTTAGGAAGGGCGACGAGGTACGACGACCTGCCATTGACGTTAGCGAACAGAAGTGAAGGAGGGCGCTGTGTGGTTGGAAACTTGTAGTACTGCTGCTGTTCAGTAAAGCCGATTGATGTTGACACACTAGAACCCAACCATCAAGCGGCGCCAGTAAGCATCAGAGTCTATCGAGTTGCCCATCCATTCTTGCGTTGATGGAGAAAGAGAGAAGCTGGATTGTTGGCTGATCTGTAGTGAAAAATGGCTTTCATACGTCTTTGATGACTTTCAAGCGGTGCAGAAGTAAATGTTTGAGGTGATACGTTCCACTCGCTTGAGAAAAGCTAAACTCCAGTTGAGGTTGAGACTGTTAAAGAGGCTGGAAGGAATGTATTGCCATGATCAAAATGCGATGCTTGGGTCGTAGCCTCCGAGGCGTTTAGATCGAATAGTTTAAGCGATTGACTGAATGACCTGCCTGTTGGAAAGTTAGCTGTCTTCACTTCCTTTATTTGTGCCAGTCCAACCTCCTTTAAGCAGTTGGTATGAGGTCGGTACGAGTGACAGTAGAGCCAATGCAGTTGGCGAGAGAGGCAGGTATTCACAATACCTCCCCACTGCAATGGCACCCGAACTCCTCAGACTTATGGATTACCAAAGACGAGGCCCAACTTTGCGGTCATCTTCACCTTTTTTGTGAGTTATTATAAGACGTCAATTGTTGTGTAATTTGCCACCGCAGCACAAATCTCTGTGTGAGGGTGTGTCTATAGGTGCACGTGCGCGACGTCTGATATTACCAGGAGTAGTAGAAACAAACAGTGTTGTCGACCTCTCAACAAGCTAGTCCAAGTCACTAACTACTTGTCAGCTGGTATTGCACCCTCTTTAATGGTGAGCAATGATGCTGAAAGTTAGATTACTCCTAAAGCAAACCGTCATCTTCGCTACCATACTTGCAAATCACATGCCATCTCCTAATCTTGTCTTCCGGTAGCCTTCTATCCTACTTCCAGACAGGTGTTTATGGAGGCAACCACCCAACAATGCTTCCCACGTTCAACTCCACAGTCTCACTGCACACCTCTTTGTGAATCTCTCTGCGTGTGTGTGTGTGTGTGTGTGGGTGCATGGGTGCGTGCTCCATCCTAAGGCGATTTGGCCTCTTCCGGACTCTCCACTGGCAAGACTTCACAGCACTTGAGTACTCTAAGACCACTGCCTGTTCGAGTGAGGAGCACTTCTCTACTCACCTCCACAACCACTTGTCAAAGCTGTTGAAGGGCATTATGCACGCCCATCGTCCCTCGATCCACCCAACCACCTCGCCTTCGGTGTGTCCATTCAGCTCACTCACCGTTTAGCAAGGCGCATTAAGAATCCCAACACCGTGTGAGGTGGCAGGGGAAGTGGTGAAGGCACAGGAGTTTGCTATTTGCTTGAGGACGACCGAGTCGGTGCCTCGGTTACAGGTGGAGGCGATAAGAAGAGGCAGATCGAGGCGCCTACACACGATGACATGCGCCATGTGGGTGCTCTGTGACCACCCCTACGTCAGATTTGGGGACGATCTGATGGAAAGGAGTGCCACTACCACCACATGCTTCGCATGAATCAGTAGTGTCAGTGGCAGGGCAGCCAGTTGGCGTTTTGGAATGGGAGGACTGAGCTTCCGCTGCCGCTGCCGCTGCCGCCACCACCGCCACCGCCACCGCCTCCTCCTCCTCCTCATCCTCATCCTCTGCCTGTGGACTAATACAATTACCGCAAAGCACAAACACTCACGACATTGTGTGTGTGTGTGTGTGTGTGCTCTCATACGGTTTGATGGAAGGCGGTGTTTGACAACGTAGTCGTGGCGACGTGAAGCATTGAGTGGGTAATTGTTTGGGTAAAGTGAGGGTGTGTGTTAGTGGGATGGACGAAAATGGCAGCAGAGGAGGCTACCTCAGTAGTGTGGTTGGTGAGCGATTGGGTGGATGGTGGAGGGTGTGACCTCCAGCCTCCAAATAAGAAGAGAGTGATGTCAGTTGTCTGGGTGAGTTGTGAGTGTGAAGTCAAGCCAAGTGTAGCAGCTGCGACGAATGAGGTGGTCGAGGTGCTCGACTTCGTTCCTTTCTCCCCAACGCGCCGTGTGATGGTGCGTGCAGAAGTGGTGAGGTGGTGGATGAAGCCGTGGGGTGTCGGCGGAGTGGAGACCCACTGGGAGGGACGGTGGTGTGCAAACTCTCACCCACGCCCGCAATCAACAGGGCAGCCATCACGAGACAGATGAGAGGCGCTTTTGAGGTCTTATAATAGACTCGGAGTGTGCAGAGCAGACAGAGCAGTGTGGTGCAGTGCGGTGTAGTGCAGTGGTGTGTGGTGCTGTGCTTGGTAGCACAAACGGGGCAGTTGACTCGACACTCAAGATGCCAATGGTATACTTTTAAAGCCTGTGGTGTGGTGTTGTGTGGTGTGATGTGACGCGATGTGATGCGTTGTGTTGTTTTGGGTTGGCTTGGAGGGAGGAAGAGAGTCAACGACAGATAGGGACAGCGAGCGGTGTGCAACTAATTTGGAGGAGGAGTAAAGGCGACGAATGAGGAATATTAATGTTGGCGATGCTGGTGATGATGGGATGAATAAAGCTATTTGGTGCGCTATACACCATGTTGTTCGACAACTCTGCCACCTTGAATACCAGGATTGGCTATCTCAGAGACTCATTTTCTCTACTCCACTGCGACATTTGCTTCGTCTGTGGTTGCATCACACCTCCACTGGTTATGGGGCACCTAACGATATGATGCGCCATCTTAGGCTCTTGTGATCCATACTTGATTGTTACGGCGTAGGCAACTCTTCAAAGTACGCCTGTGCCAAGGTAGCAACCCTCCTTAATTATCTTAATGATTTCTTCTCAAAATCGCATTATGGGTTGACAGCAACCAAAACACTGCATAATGAGTGGTTAAACACCCCCCCTCCCCCTTCCCATCAAATAGCTCCACCTTTCCACTCTCGAGTTGGTGGCAGAGCTGAAATGGAGAAGAAACGAGCGACAATTTATCTCTTTTTTACAACATTGGCGACCTTCTTTTAACCAAACTCTACCAGCTTTGCTGTCCCCCAGCAAAAAATACCTTTATTGCCCTGCTGCCATGCCTTACTGTCCTGAGTCGTACCTATGGTTGAGGCAAATTCCTTTTAATGTTGCTGAGAACCTCAACGCTCACTGCTTCATTCACTGGGGTAGATAAAAATGTTCAAAAATGGGAATTAAAATAGCAAAAACAGTGGTGTATATGTGTGGCTATAGACCTGAAAGCATTTCGGTATACAGAAGCAAAAGGAAGCGGGGAAGGGGCACGGGTTGATATATACTACTACTGATAGAAGCAGCAACATTATCACCTACGTCAAGCCAATCAAAGAGGCGATGGAAAAACTGTTCCCTGCCCGATCAGACGACTGGTTGGATGTCGACATCGGTGTTCTTGGTGTCGATATGGAATCAGTGGAAAGAGGGAGTTGTGAAGGCTGTTGCTGAAGTAGTGAGGGCGTCTGTTGAAGACTTGGTGGTTGAAAACCCAATGGAGGAGGAATGGGAATGGAGATGGGGATAAAAACGGGATAAGGGGTAGGTGTCGCCAAGGTCGAGGGGTTGATGGAATCAGAAATCTGTCGTCCACCTGAATGGCACCGTTTTTTCGACTCCTCTAGCTTCTGTGCTGGCAGACGAGATCGTCGTTTCCGCCGCCTATAATTTCCATGCTCGAACATGTCGTCAGCTCCTGTGGTGACTGTCCAGTAATTACCCTTCCCAGGGTGCGATTTATCTCGTCCCAACTTCACGAAACAGTCGTTTAGACTAAGATTATGACGAATCGAGTTTTGCCAGCCTTGGCGATGGTACCGGTAGTAGGGGAAGTGCTCCATTATGAAGTTGTAGATCCCTGAAAAGACTCCAAGCATCAGTTAACTGGCCCTAATCGACAGTCTACTGACCTAAAGAGGAGGAGACATATTTATGGTGAATTTTTCAGTTCATTTAAGCACTGAAAGTACACTAGCCATTTTAACAGTTGGTGTGTGTGTGTGTGTGTGTGTAAAGGGTAAGATTTATCGTTTTGTAAACAAGCCCCTCTGTCCAATCCTTGTGTATGTGTGTGCGCATGTGTGACTCATCTGCGGGTGAGGGGGGAAGTGGGATGCAGGGGACGAGGGGAGGTAACATGTCAGAGATTAGTATCGTGCTCTCGGGTCTGGCAGGCCTGGCTAAAGGGCCGGATGGCGGGCTGATTAGTTTTCTCTCAAGGGTTGTGTAAACAAACCCATCTCCGAAGGCGAATCAGAACACACGTGTTTGTGTATTTATATTTTCACAAATCTGACAGGCTTCAAACGGTAGTTTGCGTGTGCGTGTGTGTGTGTGTGTACGTATACCAGTCAAATCCTCCTCCAAACATTCACAGAACGAGAGGGTAAGGTAAACACACACACACACGCATACACACAAGCCCAAACACGCTCAAGTTAAACAAACACACACATACATAGCGTCTTCGTGGGCCAAATGCATCTTCTTCCAATACCATTAGCAAGGGAGAGAGTCAAATTAACGACTCGACTGGACTTGACTCGGCGACGACTACTCCACTATCAAAGCCGGCTCTGACAGGCAATAATGGAATTGTTACTTGAGTAGATTGTTTACGCAGTTGAGCTGAATGACACACACACACACACACATACATACATACATACATACATACATACACAGAGATCGAGAGAGAGAGAGAGAGAGAGAGAGAAGGGGTCTGTCAATTACGGCTACGCTGCACACAGGCATTCACTCACTCACTCACGCACACAGGCAGGCAGGCAGGCTGGCAGGGAGGAACACACGAAACTCAGCGAGGAAAATTCACAGCCATTAGCGGGCAGGAAGAGAGCGAGAACGGGAGAGAGTGAAGGATTATTGCCAGAATCGGAAAGCTGTAGCAATTGCTAATTTGAAGGCAAAATATGCAGAATGACCTAGTCTTCAAAGTGGAACAGGTATTCGAACTCCTCTGTACCCCTCTCTCTATGTGCGTGCGTGCGCGCACGCGTGGATGCGTGCACGCATCGAAGTGCGCCCTTAATTCGTTTGTGTGGGATTTTGGCGTTGCTTTGGCGCATTTCTCCTCCTTCTTCACCGCCCTCTCTTCTTCTCCTTCTTGCGGTGATGATCATGGGTGCTTCACACTCCTTTCTTTTGGTGTCACACACACGCATGCACGCGCACTCACACACGCACGCGTGCGAGCATGCAGTCACTAACCGAACTTGTTCCGGGCTACATTTGAGTCTATTTACATTTCACCTTTGCAACGAAGCTTCTGATAGATTGAGCCATGAGAAAAATGAGGCGTATTTGCCTCCTGTCAAATGTACAGACAAGAATAAAAACAACTCCAGCAACTGTAACGTGCTTTCTCCTGATTGGCTGGATGCAATTAGTCTCTGCCAGTTTGGATGTGCGTCTAGTGTTTCGTTGTGTCTACTTATGACTTCGAGAATGATGCAGAGAGAAACTAATTCCACTATTTTAAAAGGTGACTGATGAAAAATGGGGTTCATGGGCACACAGATAGGTACACACTCACCATTTAACGTGATCTTCTTCTCTGGTGTGCTCTTGATCGCCATCGCGATGAGCGCGATGTAGGAGTAGGGCGGTTTGTGCAGCGTATCGGTCGGAAAATCAGTCTCATCTACAGGCGTGTTTGCTCCACTTTCTGTCGCTGTGGAGGCATTCGTGTTGGTAGAGGTTGACGCCGTTGATGCATTCGCCACTGAAGACGCAAAGTCATCAATCCTCTTCTTTAGTGCCAATGCTGTAGAGGCCAATTGATCCATCGGGATGGACTGATTGAGCTGTCCTTGTTGTTGTTGCTGCTGTTGTTGTTGCTGTTGTTGACTTTGAATGTAGCTCGTCAGGCGGCGAAATAGGTCCAAGGAGAGGGCACCAGAGTCGTAGCAAATACTCTCACTGTTAGCAGTGTCCATTAACTCAACAATTTTTTGACGCTTTTTTGGCAAATCACGCACATCTATCCGCGCCGATACACACCCCACCTTCCACTTTATATATGACGCATCCGGCTCAGGCAGCACACACCTGACCAATGAGGGCGCGCCAAGACCTCGACCAATCAGACAAGTGGTTACGTAGTCGATTGTCATTTGAACAGTTTGTGTAAACATTGATTGCGAGAGAGGTGCTTTGCGTGTTGAATCCAGTTTCTTCCAACCCTTTCGAGTGATGTAAACACTGTTGCAGCTGGTGCTGCTTGCTACTATGCGTTACACTTTCAGTCGCGTAGAGTGAAGGGTTGAGAGCAGGTGACAGGTCAGGCAAGCAGTCGCTTAGGTCACTGCAATTGTGAGCAAAAGCCAACACATAGGCCGTTTAAGTGGAACCTGAAGCCACTTATATTTTGTCTAGCAATTTATGAGTGGTAAAAATATTTGTATCGTCTAAATGAATAAATAAATTCAGATGACAGTTCGAGTTGTTTGGCAAACCAGCGGGTTTTGCGGAGTTATGATGCAATTGTTGTTGTGGCCCTCCCCTAACCCCGAAAATGGATTCACTAGAGAAGAGAGATAAATAGAATAGTGGTTGATATTATGCTGATCTTGTACTCACATAAACAGATAGAAGATCTACCACCACGTAGACATGGCTAACTAGCTATGGTTTATTTTATCCACTAATGATATGAGTGTAAGAAGAGTAATTTCTAATTCATTCTCTTCTTTTTCTGCTTCTTTGTTACCTTCAACGCCATCTTCTTCTTCTTCTTTAAAGAATACGTTTTTTTTCACAAAAAATGGGGTCAAAATGGGAGGAGAAAGAAGATCTCAATCCCTCCTATATGCATAAACGCAGGTGTGATCCACGATAATCGTATCATATGAAATGAAGTTATTTTAATGGAATTAGAGGATACTCGAGTTTTTACGCAGTTAAAGGAATCTGGAAAATATTTATTGTGTTTTAGTAGTAAAAAGAAATACACTCTTCTAGTCGATCCACCCTCCAATAATAACTTTAAATTAGATCTCCTCATCATGATATGATTTCTTGTTTTTATGGCAAATTCTCTACACTCATTCCAGTGGCATACCTCCTCAGGACCCTTTATTACTTATGTAATTTGATTTGGGGTGCTAAAATGTGTCCTCCATCTCCTCCCCTTGCCTTCCTTCTCCTCTCCTCGGTCCGCTTCGCCTAGCCTTCTTCTCCCACCCGCCTCCCCCCTTTCATGTTCTCACAAACAACTTTCCAAACAAGTTTGCGAATGAAATTTTTGTTTATCCCTGGAACGGTCACATCCTCCTTTTCCCTAATAGAGCAGATATACCTTGCAATCAACTTCAAAATAGCGAATCATTCCATTGGTGGTTTTCCGCTTTGTTTTGGGGGAATTGTTTTAAAAAAAATAAACAAAAAAGCATAGAAATGTGCAATTTTTAGGTGCTAGTAAGGGAAACGTCCCACTTGGTTTTGATTGGCTTAAACCAACCAGTGACCTTGTCGAGTGGGCGTGTGTGATTGGCTGAAGACTTAGAAATCTACTCATCGACACCCACGCTTAGTTTGGTTGCACTTGGGTAGATTTGAAGGTGAGAAGAGACAGTCGAAAGGGAAATGTGCTTAGTATTTGAAATATACTTTACGAGTCATCTAATTATCCCTGAAATTGTCGCTAGATGCTTATTACGACCACTTGCATTAACTCTCAAAATGCATTTGATGGCTTAAAAACCCCTTGCTAAGGTCACTAATTGGTTTCAGTGGGGGCTAAGTATCTAGTCGATTTCCAAGGCGCCAGGATTATGGCCTCTGTGCCGACAATACTGCAAGGAGTCACTGTGACCCAGTGACCTACGGCTAGCGCTCATCAATGCTGTCTAGCCATCAATCCAGATTACTTTTGGCTACTCGTTGCATGCGACATTTGTAACGGGTGTTTTCAGATCTTTCCTGTCTGATCTAGGTTAACTTCTCAATTGGCATATCACAGAATCCAGGTATTTTGCACTTTAGTGGTATATCTTCAAACGCCCTTCAGTCCTTAGATTGGATGATCGGACAGTGAATTTATCAATGCTTTTACCTAGAACGGGTTAATTAACTGCCGCTATAACCCTCCCTGAACACTCCTTAGATGGATGTAAAAGAAGAACCGTCTGGTTTTGGTGTCAAAAGGTCGTGAGCACGACACTATGCTGCCAGAGTGGCGACCAGAGCTACCGGATAGTAAAAAACCCGAAAACTACACCTTCTGATACATAAACGAATCAGAGTTTGAAGAAAGGGCTGCCTCCGGGGCGAATATTCCTTCAAAAGGTGGTTGCGGAAAGGCGTGTAAATTCCACGCCCAGCGATGTAAAATCTTTGATCTCGTCAGAGTGTCAGAGTGTTAGCCAGCCAACTCTTCCTCACCTCCATGATAGGGTAATGGAAAATACAACCCCTCCAGGGGAGGCTGAAGTGAGAGAACAGGACGCTGAATCTCTTAATGTATTCCTTGAAAGGAAGATGTTTGATTGCTGCTGTGGAAGGTGCTTTACGCCTGGGTACTTCGGAACTAGCAAACCTTGACTCCACAATGATGTAGAAGGAGGCATGACACTACGAGGCCATGATACTGCTGCCATTAGAGTTGTCTCAGACTCCCATGACTAGTTAAGGCCGAAAAAAGCGGTGATAGCAGCTGCGACGTCAAATCGTCAATCATCGCCACGAATGAATCACTTACTAAAAAGTTTACTTTCTACTCTTTTTTCTTCACTTGAAGTGCCTGTGAATCTGTGGAAGGATTTGAGCAATGCTTTGGAGAGTAAAATGAATCAGACAATCCTTCTTGTACTTTTAAATGACGAGGCAACGAGGAATAACTGCGTAATTTCCATAGACGAGGATACAGTGAGGTAAAAGGTAGAAGAATGTGGAGAAGACGATCAGGTAGAGCTAAGAGAAAAAAATTGAATAGCATCAAGACGGCCGTTGCTTGATCCACGAATTAATCTGGAGATTTCTTTCTACTGATCGACAGTAATCAGGAGGGTGTTTCAGGTGTGTCAAGGTGTGAGTCCTACGAGCTCACTTCCTCATGGGATTATGCTTCAAGAATAGGTCCATCTCAGTATTGACTACTACCCAGCAGGGACTCTCGACATGATATTACCTGCCTGTATAACCTCCTAGCAAAAGGGATCCGACAAGCGCGGAAATTCCAATGAACTGTAGCCTCTTCATTACTTTCATGAAGAGACTAGATTCTTGTGTGATTGCACGAGAGATTATGTGACAACCGGGCCTCTAGAATCCACTTTCTGTTGAGGTCCAGAGCTGGAAACGCTACCACCATTTCCGCAGTCGTCAATGACTAACACGCAACCCATGGACCTTGAATATTTAACACCATTCAAATGTCCTGCTACTGTTGAGCAGTTGGAAATCCCATCCCCGTACTATGTCGCACCGTGCTCCGTCGACAGGACACGCCGTTTGACACCACATGCTAAGACTTGGAATCGAGCACAGGCTTTGTTGTGGGACCTCTTGATGAACTATATCCGGTCTATAATGGACTGGTCCACGTACAACATGCAGTGTGATCACGTCAACTTTTCCACGACGCCCTATTGCCACGCATTCCACCACATTTACATATCCCTGTCTCTGGTCCCAATCCACCATTGCTTCTGTTCTTTTAATTCTTTTGTAGACTCACCAAATCCCGGTTCCTAACTCTTTTCCTCCCCATTGCCTTGGAAGTGGAATTGAAGTGCGTAAGAAAAACAGGAAAAAAAGCGTTGGAAGTTGTAGGAACTGACACCGCAGAACACTGGATCTCAGTAAGGAGTGACTTCACTGGACTAAGTCTAAATCTCACCCCTACACTTTCCAACCAGTGATGAACGAGAAGACAAATTGATGCGGTCGCAATGAAGAGAGCTACAAATGACACACGGTCTATTGCAGTTTAACTGGAACGCATGTATTGCATGGACTAGTCAACTTCAAACTAGATAGCGTTAATTAAGAGGTCACACAACATCCCCTGTGCTTGAGTCCTGGCCTCCACATGTGGCAAAAACGAATCTCGAAGATCAATTCAGCTCGCATTTACAGGATAGAACATCACGGCATAACGTGGCATAGTACTATACAGTATGTGGACGGGTTGCCCAACTGTTCAGTAGGAGCAGGACATTTGAATGGTACCAGTTATTGGAGATTTTGAGAGCGGTAGTAGCGATTCCAGCTCACTATCTCAACAGATACTTCTGTGAGCATCCAGCAAGCAAGATGGTGGATCCTGGAGGCTTGGTCGACGCAAAATCTTCCACGAGATCACACAAGAAGCAAGTCTTTTCATGGAAGCAGTAGACACATATCGAAGGGTCCAAGGACGAGTAAAAGGGTAAATGAGACCGAGCTTTTCTAAGTCGTACCATTTTATGTGACAAAGCGCGCTCACACGTCATGAAATCCTGCGCAGTTAAGCGGACTGTACTAGCCTGTTTCAGCCGTAGTAACCAAACTCCACCTGATGAGGCATTGCAGGCAGTGGATTGTGTCCACTCCTTGAGGTGACACCTCGTCTGCCCTCTTCTCCAGATTCAAAATTCTAAGTCAAACTGCACTCAAAAGCATTGGAAAACTTTTCAGGAAGTAAAACTCCCTCTTCCATCAAGGTAGCGATTTAACGGCATTGGAATTTCTATAAGTGAGCCTCCTTCATCCTTTCTGACCAGCTTGAATATGTGGGAGTTCCCGCCAAGGCTACGAACAATAGGGAATCCCAAGAAGGGGTTAATTCAAATAAATTCAAGAAACGATAACTTGCAAACGAACCATCTTTTACACTGCTCTACCTTAGTAGTGCCCTGGATCATACCCGGGAGACGTGGTGCGGAGGACGACACGCATCGCCCTCCAGAAAGCGAAGGCTGTTAATGCGTATCGAACGTCAGGTGGAAACAAGATGGCACTCGAAAATTTAAAGTTTGAAGTGTCGGCTTAATTAAACGCACATTATAACAGTAAATAACCTTCTTCTGTGCCCTAATTACGTCTTCGTGTGTGACTCAATGTGCTACAGTTACACTCAAGAGCGCCAGATTAGTTTAATGTAATCACTAAACCTCCACGAAAGGCAGATGACAGGTGAAATGCGGATTCTGCCAAAGCAGAATAAAATGCACAAGATAAAAAAGTGCTACACAAAAGTAAAAAAAATCATACACAAATAGCGAGGCTGAAAGCTTGACAGAAGACACTAGACCCGGTGTTTACCCTCGCCTGCCAGAGCTGTCGGGAGACATAGCTAATCAGACGTCGATTTGACAGAAGAGTAGAGAAAACTTATTCTCGAGTATTCTTTTAACATCAGATGGCATGGATCAAAAGCAAACATGACAGTTGTTTGTCTGTTTTTTCTTCTGTCAAATTGTGAAATATGTAAGTGTGCTGACTTAGTGTTCTCAGAAGGTTCGTGAACTAATTTTGACTTCAAATAATCCTGATTTCATATAATTTTACATAACACAGGAGTGCACGAATGCAGCAAAACTAACACAAGTAATTTGAATATTGTGAGAATTATCGACAAAAGCCAAACAACGGGCGAATTAACGGCTCAATGATTAACCGTCGCTTCTCAAAAATTTAATGACGAAAATTTGATATCAAGTGGATTTAAGGCTACTTCATTTTAATGATCGCTAAAATGGGATGAAGAAGTCAGGAGAACCAGTCGCATTTGCATATATTACTTTAATGACGACTCTTAGGGTGATTATGTGCTGAGTTGGGTAGACGTTTAGAAATCATAAATAAAAAGGATGGTAAAAGACTAGAAATTACCCAGCGACACATGGTATGGTGACTTGACATTATCGTCGAATTGCACGAGGCCTTAAATGTACGGAGGTCGCACTTCCGCCCTTAGGAGTGAAATGTAGGCCAGATAAGTGGTGCATAAATCTTTTGTACATTGGTAGCATATGCGCTCCCACGGTGCTTCGACTTGATACGGTCTCAGGAAAGGCATTCATCAAAAAAGTTGTTAATGGCCTGAAAATATTAAACGCCAAAAATTAAGCCAAGATAAAGGATAGACACTTAACGTTAAGTGTAGAAAATTGTAGCTAAAAGTCGCTTTTGGCCGATTAATGTACTAAAATTAAATTTCTGATGTTATTCCATTGTGTTTATGAAATGCAAAATGTGGTGCTTCGCACAATACACTATTAAATAAAGGTAGAATGGACAGATTCTGACCATTGTTAGAGCATTGAATATCAATGGATTTTAAAACGTGATATACGTTTGTAATAATTCGCCAATGGCACACTCTCAAAATTGTGTGTAGGTGTTTGCAGGCGTTACATGTCATCAGAATAAGGCTTTTAGTGAAACAATGCTAATCAAGTTATTTCTTAGCTTTCTTAGGTGTTATTAATGTTACCGCGTCTAATTGTGTTACTTCTCAATTTAAACATGCTATTGGGCAAACGGATGGTGTTTACAGTGAACGTTCCATATTTATTCTCGTAAAACATGTCCTCACATTTTGCAGATTAAGAAATGGCACCTCCGAACGCACTCAGTATGGTAAAATCGGAGGTATCAATGCTGCTTACGTCGCTCAAATGTGGTTACCGATCCAACTTTCGTTCTCCTCATGAAGATGCCAAAAAGGCTCTTCTTGACAGTCTGACATCACTTCGACGCACGTTAAATGACGCCCCAGGTAGGCTTAGCTTGTGGGATTTCACTTAATATTTTGCCTCTATCAAGATTTAGACTCCCTCAACCCACTAACCTATCTGACTCCCTTCCTCGACGTTATCCGTTCGGATGCAACCACCGGTCCAATAACCGGTCTCGCTTTAACCTCCGTGGAAAAGTTTCTTGCTTATGGACTTCTTGAAGTTCGTCCAGACAGCTCCAATGCCTCACAGAGCATAATTGGCATTGCTATGGAGACGATCGCAGAGGCCGTAATTCAAGCCCGTTTCATCCGAGTTCGCCTAAGTTCAGATGAGGTTGTGTTGATGAAAATAGTTCACCTCCTTCGTACCCTCCTTCTTATTCCCTCCGGATGTCTCCTCTCCAACATGATGGTCAGCGAAATCCTCCAAAATTGTCTTCGAATCTGTCTGGAATCGCAATTATCAGAGCTGCTTCGACGCACAACGGAACAATTTCTCGCCTCGATTGTGCAATTATTCTTTTCTCGTCTGCCTGCCCTCCTTTTGGCCGCTGAAACCAGTCATCAGATGGGGGTCGATGACGAAGAGGCTTTTCGCATAAGCAACGAAAGATCACGGAAAGGAAGTCGAAGGTCAACAATACATACGGAGACACCGTTAATCGGAGAAAACTCTGAAGCCAATCAGGAAGAAGGTAAAACAGAAGGTGAGTAATTTTTCATGGAAAATAGCATTTTCGCTAATCATTCCTGGCTAATTTAATCGTAAATTCACAGCTTGACTTGAAATTAATGTCATGATTTCTCTCCATGTTCTTGTACATGCATATCGTTTCACTTCGTTTCGGAGATGTTATTTCCTAAAATTGCGCTGTGGACTTTGATTTTTTGGGTGTTTTTTACATCAGCCTAATCTTCGAAGGAGCTGGAATGTGCGGGTCAACCACCCTGTAAATTTTAAGAATTTGAGTCGTTTGTAATCTTGTTTCTTTCCACATTCAACTTTTTAATCCTCATTCAAGATGGGCGTGCCAACCTCTTTGAAGTAAAAAAAAAACTGCCAAACTGTTCCCCACTTTGCGTCTCTGTCGTTTGTGCTTCAGCTCACATTCCCGAATGAGTCAAAGTGAAGACATTTAGTCAGTCTCACCTATAAACTCTTATTCTATGTTAAATATGACGCTTTTTGTTGTTAAATTCGAACTTTTTGGTTGTTCTTTGACTTCTAGCTGGGAGCTTACGTACTCAACGGTACACTTCTGGGTACTGGCTCCATAAAATTACACCATCGTGAGGTGTGGTGTTTACCTCTTAGGCCTCACTTTTTCATATTTTCTCCTTTGCAAATGTCGCATCTATTGGTGATGTTTTCGTCAGTTTGTTGAAACGGTTGCGTTGGATGCTTTCGATACCGTACTGATGTGTCAGCCAACTCGACCTTCTCTAAGGCGTGCCTCTCTCAGGTACTACTGTCCTATCACTTGTTTTTGGCGAATTTGTATTGTAGTTAGTGAACTTATTAATAGTTGCCAAGACTGTATGGATTCCTACAACTTTGTGCAGCTTGTAGCATGCCTCGCTGAGATACTCAGCTCTCTAGCCCTGTTGAGTGATTTGAAGGCTTCGAGAAATGCCTCTCCAGGAGTCTCAAGTTTTGCGTGTGTAATTTCGAAGTTTGAAGCTATGATTCGACTTTATGAAGGCGTAAAGCTAGGATACACTAGAATTTTTTAATACCCGAAAAAAATCTGGCTTTATTGTGGTTGATAATTTTATTAGGAATTCTCCTCTCATTGTGAAACTAATTAGGCCAAAGTTAAATGTCAGTATCGTTCTCTAAAAGAATTCTGCTTTATTCCTCCCTTCCGTCTCCCTTCCCTTTGGGTGTTTTGGGGCTTCACCCTTCTATTGCGAATATTTATTTGAGACTCCACTCTTTGGTGGAGCATGTCGAGATCGCATTGGGCTGGGAGACTCCACTAAGGGTGATTAAATAGGGTAGCCATGTAAGCTCGCGTGGTTTTTGTGGTTGAAAATAGTACTTCCTCGATACAACCAAAATCTACAAGTCCCATTATTAAGCGAGTTTTTGTCTGTAAATGCAAAGTATTTTATTGCCTAGCAGCCTTTGCCATTTCCCTTGTGCTTGCCTAATGGCAGGGAAGGGTGACGACCTTGACTTGAGAGATAGTATCACCAGGGCAATACGGAAGGTGTGGAGATAAAAAAGGTTACGAAAGCAAGTTTATGTGTCTTTAACGATCAAAAAGTGCAAAAACTACGGAAAGCTTCTCGCAATAAAATAGGGAAAATAATCGTACACTGAAGACATCCCCACTACAGTCAGGCTGTTATCCCGTGACAACGAGACACGGGCTTGCTGGAAAGCCTTTTTGACACCTCAATCTCCACTGCTCTTCACGCGTCAGTAGGACGGTGACTCATCGTTCTGTCCCAGCCTCAACGACACCCGGTGGCGTGGCATCTCTCTCTTGAAGAGATGCATCACCACAGTGGAGCCGTTGATTCGAAATACCGCGTCTGGACTGCCGCGTGTCGCGCCTTTTCCAACAGGCTCGACAAGGAGACAGTGTGTGCGGTCACAGAGTAAGAGGCTGAGTTGAAGTGGTTCTGCGAACCACACGAATTAGGATGAAATCCATCAGGTATATCAGTTCAATTGACACTCCATGGAGGGAAAGTAGGGTTGAAGTTGAGCGCATTGGAAATAGTACTATCATCAATGAACAATTTTGTCTGTATTTGGCTGTAATTAGTAGGAGGATCGCTTGCCAACGTGGCACAGGTGTCTGAACCAGTTAATTCTTGTCAAGAACTTTCGCCCACTTTTTGTTGCCCTCTTTGAAGAGACCGAAAGCGTTTGGTTTGTGAAGGGTTACAGTGGCCATTTTTTTGCAAGCCCAGATTTCTTTAGTCCACAGGAGACGGAGCCAACGAAGGTTTTGTGCCTCCTGTTCTTCTGACACGACTATTCGAATAGTGTGAAAATGCCTTGAATTACAGCAAAAGTCCCCGCTTAGACTTTTCTTCCAATGTTGCGAAGTAGTTTTGTGTGAGCAGGTGATTTTCGGGAGCCATTGCTAGTGGGCAAAGATTTTCATCCTCTATTTAAATAAGAGGACCGTTTTTTTCCCCTGGGAAATCATAGAGGACACATTCCAGACTCTTGATTTAGCTTTTAACGAATATTTTTATCCCAAAGTAGTCCATTTGTTTCTTACTGTCTAATATCGAGGATCTCGCCATTGCTGACAATCAGATTGGTTTCATGAAGGAGCGGGGAGTGAAGCTGCTCTTAGGTTGTTTGATCTCTTTCAAAAATACTCATTTTCTTTCTCTGCCCGTAAGCAAAAGGGCAGAAGGAGCATTTTGAGATGACATGCACATAGAAGATTGCCACAACTATAGTTGGCTCTGTTATGCATACGAATAAGGCGGTGGGTGGGTTTGTGAGCGCCGTGACCGCTGAACTGTAAGTTAACACTGAGGAGGTTATCTTACTTTGCTGCAATCAAAGAACAACGAGTTTATGGCGCCTTTAAAGAATGCCGCCTATTTCCGCCAGCATTGATAATTTCTTCTTCCGCACCGTCAGTTGGTTTCATGTCACTGGAAAATCTGTTTAAGATTGAAAAAGGAAATTACGTAGGACTCGAAAGCACCAAACCCTTCTGTGGGAAACAAATTAGTTTAGTGGGTTTTAGAGGCGGTGTAAATAGCAATCTTCCTGTCTCTTAATTGACACCTCTGGTCTTCCTCTCATTCACCTCTCCGTTCGCGTCCCCCATCTGCGGAGAAAAGCAAATGGCTTCTCCCTGATTTCCTCGCCTTGAAGGTCTTCTCGGGAGTGTTCGACGCTTTAAGGAGCGACTCTTTCACTCCAAATATCCGCCATTTGGCATCCTCCACCACGAGACTGGCCGCTTCTATTGGGGACGATAAGGTGGTGAATGTTGTAGTGATTGTCACAGGTTAACGTGGCCCCATGCTATGCTTCTTAGTTTCGCCAGTAAGTGTTGAAGCTTTCACATGGATTCAAGGCTCCTTTCGCAGGCCTTCAAATACATTCCGTGTTATTTTAACGTCATCCAGTCAATTGACTAGTCTATCTGGACCCATTCCAGCTAATTAGTCTGTTTAAAGTGTCGTTTATACCTGGGTCAAGTAGCTATGGCTTCGATATTTCACCACGCTTGGTCATCCATAGTAAATGCCTTTTTGTTGACGTTTTGATGCCGTTGTACTTTAGATCCTTCGGCGGATGAGCACCTACTGCGAGACGAGAGCATTTGCAGTTTAGGTGACCACTTAGTTGCAGATCAGCTGACATCGACACAGACAGCAGCGACGTCAACTGAGGCTCAGCCATTGCCGTCACCGTCGTCACAGTCGCCCGTCTCTTTCAGCATGGAAATCGGTCAGGAGGCCGAAGAACACCTAGCTGAGGTTGAAGGTTAGCTGAAAGTGTCTATAAATGGGAGGCGTCAATGCTCCAGGCTTGATGGTGACACGCTTTTCGCTTTTGGATGATCTCTATTGCCCTGGGTAGTGGATTAGCGAAGAATGACGCAGTTGTGAACAGTCACGTCTTCTGGTCCCGCATTATCTCATTAATTCCTGAACTGCAAAACCTTCATTTTTTATCTTTGCATTCTCTCCAAAGATGAAGACATCTCCAATGAGCACATCTGCCATCCCTACAACCTTCAAGCTGTGCAAAACCTCTTTGCTCTCCTTGTGAACCTTCTCAACCCGGAGGAACACCAGGAGGGAGTGATTAAGGTCTCCCTCAACCTCCTCACCGTAGCAATGGAGACGGGGGCGGATTTTTTGCACGCTTGTCCTACTATTCTCCGACTGGTGGCCACTGACATGACCAAGTACCTCATGATGCTACTCTATCGCGAACGCATTTCCCTTTTCACTGCTACTCTACGTCTCGCCTTTCTACTCTTTGAGGCTCTGCGGATGCATCTGAAGTTGCAGCTCGAGGTCAGTTGAGCATCTCGACTAATCCACATTTTGAAAGGAATGAAGCCGCCAGAAGACCTTCCAACTCTTATTTATGGTGCTTTGGGGAGTCCAAACTCTGTGATGCTGGATCATCACGGGGTTGTTGTTTTAAAGCGATCAAGAGCCTTCTAGTTGAGTTAAAACTACTTGATATTGAATGCGTTTTGGATGCTCTTTATTGTCAAATAATCAAATAGGACTTCAGTCGTGACAGTTTGAAGGACCCAAACCCTCCTAGAAGTGCCTTCCCAAACTCTTGAAAAACCTTGTCTTTCAGGGAGGAGGAGTGTAATTATTGTCACCGTTATAATTCCCCCTCATCTCTTTGTTCTGGTCTGTTGAGAGAACCACATTCATCTCCAATCACTGGCGGTGCTTTGTGATATCGTTGCTGAGAAGCTACTACTCCCTTATTTTTTCTTTGAAGAGGTTTTCTATTCAGCTTGGACTTGGACTTGGATCTCTCTTGTATCATTTGTAGAAAGTGGACCTACTGAAATATATTAAAGTACTATGTTTTCCAGGTCTACTTCCAACGTCTCATTGCCCTCATCTCCTCTGACAACGAGCGTATCACCTATGAGCATCGTGAAATTGCGCTAGACGCTGTCGTCCAATTCTTCCTTCTCCCTGGGTTGGCCGCCGAGATCTACGTGAACTACGACTGCGATCCGTACTGCTCAAATCTCTTCGAGGACATTACAGAGATGCTCACCAAGAACGCCTATCCTGCCAATCGACTTGTGGGCACAAACCTCATCGCTCTGGATGCTCTCCTTGCCATGGTAGATGCCATTGACATCCAGACTGGTGAAAGTGATGTGGAAGAGGTCACGGAAAAGGTGAATGCGACATCTAGGATAGTGTTCTTTTTCTCTATACACCATTTCTTGTTTTTCCGCTTTGTTCCAACCGCGAAGCTGTCCAGCCATCAACCACCAAGGAAGTAGAGAGGGTGTCATTTTGTCGCGTAAATATCTTACGAATTACACATTGAACGTCTTCAAGTCACGTGGGTCTGTATCTTCTCTGTTCTTACTAGTCAGATGACGAAGTTAGAATGGACGTGGTTTCAGTACCTCTTTCCTGTCATAAGGTTGGAATTGTGGACACTTCTGGTCTCATCCCCTGATTCCCACATCCTCCTCCCTCTAGGCAGCTACACGGTTGGCGGATTCAAAGCGTACAATTGTGCGACCGAATCGACATTGGATTCCCTCCTCAGCTATTCCAACTCACGATAATCTGGTGACGCAGAAGACTCGTAAAAAGGTTGTCCTTTTCTTCGCTCGGTTTTTCTCACTCTTCTCGAAGTCTCGACTCATGGAATAGACAGATTTTGATCGCCTTTTAGCTACTGATGAGTGGTTCGGATCGATTCAACCTGAAACAGAAGGATGGAATCGCGTTTCTGCAGAAGAACGGCCTCCTCTCCGACCCGCTGGATCCTGTGGAAATAGCTGGTTTTCTGGCCGAGAATCCGAGGTTGGATAAGAAGATGATCGGTGAATACTTGGCTGATCGCAAAAATACCAACATTTTGGTAGCATTTGTCAGGTAAGTGGAGATAATGTCGTCTTGGCTGGCCTGTTTCTACTCAAATGTGTTTAAGTAGAATCGGCAATCCCTTGAAAATAGACGATTTCTCCCTAGTTGGCTTTGGGTGGCTGTACTTCTTTCGTCTCCCTCGCTATAGGCACTTCAATTTCCGTGGTAAGCGGATAGATGGGGCCCTTCGTGCCTATCTTGAGGCCTTTCGGATTCCTGGTGAAGCTCCACTGATTCAGCATCTCATGGAGTCCTTCGCCGAGCAGTGGTACGAGGCCAACGATGCGCCCTTCGCCAACGTTGACGCCGCTTTCACGCTGGCCTATGCTCTATTGATGCTCAACACCGATCAGCATAACCCCAACTCCCGGCGGCAGAATGTCCCAATGACGTGCGCAGACTTTAAGCGTAACTTAAAGGGCATGAACGGGGGCGGGGAGTTTGATTCGGAGCTGGTGGAGGCTGTATATAAGAGCATTCGAGAAAGGGAGATTGTGATGCCCAGTGAACAGACGGGCGCGGTGAGAGACAACTACTTGTGGAAGGTGAGTATTCGTGGAGGCAATGATTCCGTTCATCCACCCATCCTGGATCCATTCGTTAATCCATACCCAATGATGGGGGATCTCTGTACTCAATTGTTAATTTGGAACATTCGGTAGACAACAGCCGAGGGTGGAGACATATCTCCTAATGGCAATTAAATAGTATCCCCCTCTCTCCTAGTGTCTGGTCCGGCGAAGCAGCCGGTCGTCATTTCAGCACTATGTGCACCTGCCACCGGGCCACTTCGATGCCGACCTCTTTACAATGCTCTGGGGCTCAACGGTGGCTGCGCTCTCCTTCATCCTTGACAAGTCGACTGACGCAGCACTGCAGGCCAAAACGATGGCGGGCTTCGTGCGGTGTGCACGCATTGCAGCACACTTTCGAATGACTCAGGTCTTCGACAACCTCATAATTTCACTCTGCAAATTCACTCTCCTGCTCAGCCCTGCTGAAGTGAGATTTCAATTGTGCTTTGAACCTTCTTCTTTATTTCGCTGTTTTTACACTTGGTCACGATGTGTGGTTTCCATGAAATGAATTTATTACCATTGGCTACAAATGCGTAGTAGCAATTTTAAGTTCTCTGACCTGACACAGACTTTGGAGTCGGTTGGCGTGGCTCTAGGCCGAAGTGCGAAGGCTCAGATGGCTACCCGGCTGGTCTTTGCACTGGCCGCGACTCGTGGGGATATGTTGAGGGAGGGGTGGCGCTCCCTCCTCCTAGACTGTCTTTTGCGTCTTCTGCACGCCCACCTCCTCCCACCCGGTCTGGTCCGCTCGCCACACTTCGTACCTGCCGGCATCTCCTCCGACCTTAACGCAGCTGTTGCCTCGAACGAGCATCTTAATGATACTGGTAGTCGGTAGGCCACTGTTCGTGATGATTGGAAACTCACGAAAACAGTTCTGACTTCTTTTCAATTTTCTCATTTTACCATCTTCATCCAGTCCCGATCTCGGTGTATTGGGCTCATTCTACCAATACCTAACCCTTGGATCCTCCTCCAACTTGGAGCCACTTTCCTCATCCCCACCTGACACCCCTGATGCCCCGCCAAATCCCTTCGATGAGCCTTCTACCCCATCACAACCCCGGTCTTTCACCAGCGCCACGGATCTCTTCCGTCTCATGGACGAGTCCGCCGTATCCGGCGCTGCTGCACCTTCCTTCACTCTACCACAGGCCGTCCACGACGATGACTTCGCCGCCATCCAGGCCGCCAAGGCAACTGTAGAAGCCTGTCAAATAGACGCTCTTTTCGAGGAGTCGAAGTTTCTTATGCTGGAGTCGTTACAGGAGCTCATCAAGGTGCATTGTTGCTCAACTAGCTCCTTCTACTTTTGTCCAATTCAAGAGTTGTTATAATTACTTCTTTTTTTTCATCTTTAGGCTCTTCTCTACGGATTGACTAATGGTGGTAGGGGTACTGACACCTACGAATCTGTTGTTTCGGAAACTGTGGGGGGAGAACGAAGTCAGATCTTCTGTTTGGAGCTGCTGTTGCAAGTGCTCCTCTACAACAGGGATCGGATCGATCAACTCTGGCTCATGGTCCGAGGAGAGTTGGTGGAGATTCTGAGGAATGTTCGAGAACCGACTGCTCTGGTAGAATGTGTGGTGGCTGGGATGCTGCGATTGGCATTGCGGTTGCTGCGTCGACAGCAGAGCTTGGCAACACAGGTGTGTTTGTTTCTTTCTCTATCAAATTACCCTGGCTTGGACACGGGCTTCTAATTCATCCTCTTTTCAAAATTCTGTAGATTTTTGCCTGCTTGCTCACGATCCTTAAAGAACGCGGTGCCTACCTTCTCCGTCCTCCCTCCTCCCCCTCCCGGTTCACCCCCCTCACCGCTTTCACCGCTGCTGCCATCAATGCCACCTCTGGCAACCGTCGTCTTCTGCACCGCTATCGCTCCTCCGAATTCACGAAAACGGTGAACGATGGCGCAGGCGGCAGTTCAGTGGCCCGACAAGTGGTGTGGGCAGTTGATGCTCTACTGTCGGAGGAGGGAGGTGCGATGGCGGTGGAGGTGCCTTCGCCACAGGACTGGCAACTCATTCTTGGACTGCTCGAGGTGTGCGGCGCAGGAGCCTTTCCAATTACTCTGGAGGAGTTGGAAGGACACGCGTGGGATCATCGACATGGACAGGATCAGGAAGAGTTGAAAGGAATGCGGAAGGAGAATATGTGTAAGTTTTTTTATCAATTCACACATTCGTTCGTTCTCTCATCGTTAATTTTATTAAGATCCCCTTTCCTTCACACAGACTCCAGCCTCCAGAACATGACAGTGGATGCCGGAGCCGAGGTCTCACGCGATTACGCCAGCGAAAACGAAGGCTGCGATGTCAAAGTGGAGGACCTTCGACGTCAACATCCACCTACCAACCTTGTTGGAGCAGGAGTTGAGTCCTGGGTGCTTGTCAATGTCGTGGACAGGCCGGAGACGAGAGGTTAACGATATTTTTCATCCCCCCAACTTTGCTGTGTTTACTGACCACTCTCGAGACTCGCCTTTTTGGGTCTTTGGTATCTACTAGCCTTTCTCTCCTCACCCCTTCCATCTAGATGCTGAAAAGGAGCGAGAAGTTGCGGGCGAAGACGCGGAGAAGGAAAAAGCTGGCGATGAAAGGGATCTGGTTCCCTCTTCACGACTGCGTCTACCCATCGTAATTGTCTTCCAGGATTGGGTTGCCCTCGAAAAGGCTTGTGATTCCATCGCCTTTGTCGTTCGCGACCCAGCTCATATCACTCCAAGTAATATCGAGGTTAGCGCTTCGTTTGAGGGTCAGTAGGACTTCAATTCTCCTGGATAATTGAACCAATTCCGCTCGATTGTTCAGTGTTTAAATCCTAGGCGTTTACTCCCGATCGACTAGGTGGGTTAGCCGACTGGCCTTCAGCTCCTCTTTTTTTTCAGTACTGCGTCCACACACTGCGAGTGTTCATTGAGGCAGTTTTGGCACCGCCGAAGCCATCCATCATACGCAAGACGTTGGCCAACGGTACACACGAGCGTGTCTCACCGCCTCTCTTCGATTTTCCCGAGGCCCGACCGCCAGAACCATTCACTAGTGGAATCGCTCTTCAGGTGAGTTCGGATGATTTATAAGATGTCTTTCTTTTGGTACCGTTGGCTAAAGTTGAGGAGTTGTCAAATTTTTAACCCAGCCGAGCAGATGGAAGGTGTGATAGGCAGGTGAACAGATAGGCTGACGAATGGATGGGTCCATTGAAGCAGATAGAGAGGGTCTTGATAACTCTCGATTACTTTCTGCTCGTATTTGTGGAACTTCTCGGAATCTACCTCTTCTTTTAGCTCCTTGATCTCGCCTATACCCTATTCAGTCGCGCACCCTCTATCTATGCAGAGTGGACAAAACCGACGGAGGTAGAAGGTGGCGAGGAGGTGGAGCCAACGCGAGACATGATGGATGCAAGCGTTGACTGCCTCTGGCTGTCCTGTTGGCGAGCGTTATTGCAGGCCATTGCACGTCTCTGTGTGGATGCAAGACGCGAAGTTCGTGCCGACGCTCTTGCGTTCCTTCAACGTGCTCTCCTCTCCCCCATCTTGCATCTGTTGACGGGTCCCCAGTGGCTTGACTGCTTCCTTCAGGTGATTTAGTCTACTTAAAAAGGCGACGAGTAGCATGATGTAATCTACCGAACTTGGAGACCAACTCTGTGCTGCTTTCTTTCCTGATAGGTCCTCTTCCCTCTGCTGACGAACTTCCTTGAAAGCGTCACTTTCAACGACTCCTCCACCTTTGCAAACACCTCTCTAGGCGGTACGTCAGTCGCCTCCACCTTCACTGCTACTGGTGCCAGCGCTGCCAGCCGATCAAGTCGTGAGTCTGGAAGTCAAGGCAACCTCTCTACCGTTGGTTTCTTTTCCAACATTTTCGGTGGTGGCAGCAGCAACAATGGAGGTGTCGAGACGACTCCAACGGTCCCCACGGTGCCTGGGGCGCTTGCTGAATACATGGATCCTAGAATGCGTGCTATTCCATTGTTGACAAAAGTCTTTCTCCAACATCTTAGTCCCCTTTATTCGTTAGAAACCTTTCCACAACTATGGAGGCGCATGTTGACCTACATGGAGAAGTATATTAAGGCCAATATCTCTGACTCTTTGGTGCGTTTTCCGGGCTTTACTTAAACTGAGCATATCGCTGGGCTATTCATTTTATTTGTCCGTCTTCTTCTGCTTAGAATGACGCGGTTCGCGAGTCGTTGAAGAACCTTCTCCTGGTTCTCTACACCGGCACGCAGGATACCGCGCCAATTTTAGTGCGAGATGCGCCAGAGGGTTCCAGGGAGGCGCTGTTGTGGTCCCAAACACACACTCACCTGGAAGAATTCATGCCGAACCTGATGGATCAGCTGTTTCCGCCACCACTGCCACCAGAAGCGGTAGCAGGAACGACAGCAGCAGAAGTAGCCACTCCCGGAGTCGCCGAGTCTGCTCCACCACCGACTGCAGCAGGTGAAATAGATGGTTTGTGACACGTGTGCAGAAGCGTTCGTGGAGTGTTGAATCATTGAATGAGTTGAACACCCTGATATCGTGGCTCTGTTTGCAGGAAGGTATTTTATTGATCGTCGAGGAAGTGTATTTGTTGGTCGTCTTTCTACTCATTTAACTTTTTAGTAGTAGGAGCAGGTTAACATTAGTAAACTTCGTCACTTGAAGTGTCTGAATGTAAACTTAATCGTTTGCCTTTGCCGTAATCAGACGGATTGCTTTGTTGCTATCAGCTCTGCCGTCTGAGGTCCAACCGTCCGAACAGGCAATCCCGTCCGCCGAAGCTCCTCCTCACTATCCAACTGGCGAAGTTCGGATCCAGTTGCCCGTGGAGGAGAGCGATTACGAGGAGGGATGAAGTGAGCTGTTTTTACCCCCCGTCCTACCTCTCTTCCCCTCTGTGAGAACCTCTGTGATACACCCTCCCCCTCAATTGTCACTGTGGTTGACTAATTTTTTTCCTCCTCTATTTCTACTGCATCCCATATAAATAGCAAATATGGTCAATGACATATACATACAAACAAACATACGTCCTCTGAGTAGAAGTTGGTTGGCTTAACTCATGGTTGAATGGAGGGGGAGGGTTTTGAGTTTTGAGTCCGATTGGTAAGGGAAAGCATGATGCTGTCACTGACCAATGGGGGTCGAGCATTCTCCCCTTTTTAAAGGAAACGAATTTTACGTTTGGTTTTGATTGATTTGCGAGATTAGACTGATACGACGCTAGGGGTTTTACTAATGAACAGCTGTGGAAAACTTTTCATCAACAGAGTTACATCTACCTTAAGCGCCTCAGCATAGTAAGTGCGTGTGACATACCTTAGTTATGGGTGGCTCAGTTGATTGAACTGATATTTATTGAGCTTGGTTTGACATTAATCAAATATGAATGCACCCTATAATTGGGAGGGTCATTAATGGAGGGGAAAAAGCGCTATAAACATGATTAGAGTCCGTGGCCTTGTTCTTAGCCAATGGAGGTCGTTGATGGGAAGGCACCTTTATTATGCCGGATTGTGATTGGATAAGGGCTTTCAAGTGAGAGAATACATTTTCTTAAGTAGGCGTTAGCTTTACTTACTGAAACTTCAACCGCAGTGAAGTGAGACCCGAACACTTTAGGAAGAACCCGTGCTTTGGAGGGTGCCACCTGTTTGAAGCAGGTTGGCAATCACTGAGCTCCACTACTCGAACCATCCAATCAGGTGTCCCTATTTATTAGTCATTTCGGTTGCGGTCAAACTACCCTCACACTCAATCTCCTACCGTTTCTGTTTTTATCGGTTTTTTCTGTCTTGGCGGGGCAGATTTGCCATAGCCTCGAACTTGACAACTTGACGGTTTGGAACCAAACACTATTCCACAATGCCTCCAACATTCTACAGCATCTCAATTGGGTAGACAACCATTAAAAAGGCATCCTGAAAAGAAAAAGAAAGTGTCCACATAGGAAATCTTTATAAAGTGTCGGTTCATCCATTTTTGGGGTGTTCTTGTACCCTTAAAAACAGTGGTTAAATTACCTCCACCCGTGATGTTAACTGAATCGACTCTCAAGCTGGGTGCTGATTAAAGAAGACGGATAGGTAGGTGGATGGATGGAAAACCCATACATGGATAAGGAGACGGATAGGCAAACAGGACTGACCGATGGTTAAAAAGGTAGATGATAAGTTGATAGAGGGGTGAAGAGATGAGTAGACAGGTGGTAATCGCTACTTGATTATACAAGATAGATCATGACGAACTACTTCACAAGAGCTTCATTACTTGTAGGTATGAACCTACTAAAAGCGGTGTCGGTTAAGCAGAAGAATGCGGCGTAATGGATGTGTTTGACAGGTGAAGTCATTTCACACAAACGAACCCACACGCATGCACACACACAAAAGGAGCGAGAGAGAAAGTTAGCCACCTGCATCATGCCACGTTTTTGGCGTTGGAGGTGAAATCTCTTGGGTGCCGCATAAGTCATTCCTTGATAGCACAAATGGTAGGCCTCCTCTTTGAACAAACCACCTCCGATTGGCACCACATCTACTGGCGGAGCTTCAAAATGCTCGTTCAATCGTAAGTTTCTACTCAAGTAGCGGACAGAAGGCACAGAAAGTAGGCACCAAGACACGATGTCACAAAACACTTGAGGTAATCGCGCCTAACCTTGAGATTTAAATGTAGCGCGCGTGCGTGTATGCGCGAGTGTGTGCGCATGTGTATGTGTGTGTGTTAGGGGTGGATTACACACTGTCAGCATACGCTCAACAGATCCACACTCACACAGTTACACACACACACACATAGAGCATCATTCTCATCCATGCCTATCTCCTATGTGGATGACATCTCCGACGGCAGTGGAGCCTTCATTTTCTTGAAGATTCTCAGAAGGTAATATACCCCCTCAACCCTCCCTTCTCTCCACTCCAATTCCTCCACCCCTTAACCCCTTTAAGTTTTGTATCTCTGAATTGCCTTGCCACCTCTAAATGCCACACGCATTACACTCACGAGGTTGTGTCGGCATTAATTAGGCGTGTGCGGCAGAGCCGAAACTTAACCTCTCATCGATTTTTTTGCACTGGCATGATGGTGTCTGGCTCTGTTCTATTAATCAATCGATAAGCCGATCAGGGGCATAAAAATCGATCACAATGCTTTAGATTGATGAGCCATTCGTTAAAGCGTATTTTTCGTTTTACGGGTTATCATTCATTTTGACAGGTACTTTGGTAGAATTTTCTCTTGAAAGACGTGAGATTTGTTATTTTTTCTGCCTCTTCTGCATAGGTGCCTAAAAATGGTGCCAAACCACTTGATGAATACTTCACAATTTGTTTACCACTTTTAAATGGGGCTTAACTGCCTCTCAGGGCAATGGAACCTGATACCTCTACCCACTCATCCGTCCACCCACCTGTATACCATTTCCTGACCTTCAAGTTGCCTTCGCAGAAGTATCTTGGCCATACTATACCCCAGAAGGAATAACATCTTTGCCACACCAAATCACTCAATCTATTGACATAGGTATGCAGATGACAGAGGCACTTGTCATTTTTTGGCAATACCAAGATGCAAATTGAAGGAATGCTAATCAAGACGATGGTCCTATTCTGTTCATTGGCCTTTTATTGTTTCACAGATGGAAGGGCAGCCTCTACAAACTGGTGTGGGTCGATCTTCTGCTCTATCTGTGCGTTTACTACGCGATTAGTCTGACCTACCGCCTTGTGCTTCCTGAGCCACAGAAAAGGTGAGTCTTGGCTTCCCCCTTAATCTTTAAAACTAAAGAAAGTGGTAGAATTTAATTAGCCAGATGACAGTAAATGGCTCTTTGTTAATGTAATTTCCATGAGAGTGAACAGTTGAAGGCACCAAGTCACAAATTCACCAGTTTCTTGTTGATACATGTAAATATCCATGCATTGGCAGCTTTGTTGGTTTTTTCTTATTTCTCTTAACAGAGAGAGAACAGGCATTTACAAGGGCATAAAATGTCTGATTAAGCATTTATAATGCAAATTAGATGGCTGTTTCGCTCATTGGATAGCTGTTTAAATGGGGTTTTCCTTTTCCAAAGAGTATTTGAGGATGTTGTTCGCTTCTGTGAGAATATGAAAGGTAACATTCCAGTCTCCTTTTTGTTGGGCTTTTTCGTTTCTGGGGTGATCGGTCGATGGTATAAGATGTACATGTACATCCCTTGGATGAATCAAATCGCCTACGCAACAATGGTGAGTGACAACCCATTATATTACCATTCCTGTATCGAATTTTTACAAGAGTGGCAAAGAACTAGCCAATCAACATTTTACCAATAACGTGATTAGTCTCTTCCACCAATCAGAAGTTGGCCAATTAGAAAATCGGATGAGTTTGAGTGACCCATCCAACAATGTTAGAAGATTATTTTTCATTAAGGCAAATAACACAAGTTTTGTAAAAATCGTGTTAATTAGGTAATACAGAGTAACAAACGATGCCGTTTTTTAGTCTTTCATAAATTGCGCTGACAAGACAATATCTCTCGAGATTCGACTTTCACTGATGCGCTACATGAATTTGGCTTGGATCCTTCTAATGCGGCGAATCAGTGACCAAATTGCCGATCGTTTTAAACAACTATATGAAGATTCTGACAGCGAAGACGAAGGTATTATCAAGTGCTGTAAAAGTCGTTTCCGCAGATGCAAACGACGCAGAAAACTGAAACATGCAAACCAACACCCTTGGAGTATTTCACAGGTGGGTGCTGTCAACTATTCACCCTTTTGTTTCCACAATCCCCACACCCATTAGCCACCTTCGAAGGTTTTGGCAACCACTCTTGACATTTGTGTGGAAATGTTACATTATTAGATTACCAATTAAACACTCAAATGTTGGCCCCTCGACTAACAAAGCGACAAAATTTTATTCAATCGCGCCTTTGATAGTAATAACTATTGTTTCTGATTCTGCAAGATAAGTTGTTTGAAAACAGACAAGAGAGGAAGGTTGTGAAATTTCCATGCAATTGCTCAGGAATTTCAAGCATCTTACACCTGTTTTTACATATCTGCACTTTTAAATTGACTGATGGGATATGTGGTTGCTATGGCGACCGTAATTGTGTTTTTTAAGAACAGCAGCCTGGTGGATTTCCGTAATCACGTTAACAAAACTGACTTTTTCACTAAGTTACATGCGCATTGTTACATTTGCAGTGTTTACACAAGTTTCTTTCCTTTTTTATGAATAAACGCTACGTTCTTCTCGTTAAGAGTTTTCAAGAGTATGGTCGCTGATGTGTAGAAAAGTATAGGTAAAACGATGCACAAATCACTGATGTAATAATGATTTAGAAGTACAATTATTGTTTGTTCCGCTTCTCAATGCTTTAGTACAATTGCTTCCGGTATCTTAAATTCAAGTCTACAATTTGAGCATTTAAGTCGGATCACTATGGAAAGTAGAAATAAAAATGAATATACGGTGCGGTATTAAAATGATAAAATGTCTGGATGAATTATGACAGCAAAGAGCTCCTCTGAGTTTGTTTCAGCCATCACCTCACCTGTTTCAATACCGATTTCGTTGAATTCGTAGGGAATTCTATTTTAAGTCAACTTGCTAAGTTTGACCATAGTTGCGAGGCTGCCCCTGAAGTTGTTTCTGTTTGCCGGCTTCCCACTTGTGAACATAACCAACTGAGTTTGCATCACTGCTACATAGTATCTTATTATGGAATGGTATAACTCGCACCGAAGTGCAGCTTGAAGTCGTCATGGTTCTGCTGACTCTTATTTTGTTCGTCCTTGTGAGCTTAGCCTTCCAAAATAGGTAGGAGCATCGGAGGAGTCAGACATACCACATCAATGCACCACCCGTGTTATCGTTGAAGTCGTAGTCAGACACAAAATTGGTGACGGCTCTCTTCATTTACATTAAGAAGGGCCGAAAATTTGGTCCCGCAGATGGTGAGGGCAGATTGTTGTGTAGAAGTTGAAGCCAAGAGGGACATATTAGCAAAAATTTGACATTGAGGGGAGGAAGGTTTTCCCTTTTTTGCCCTTAATTCCTAAGAGTTATATCCCTCACAATAACGTAAAATCTCACTCTACTCCACCCCCTACAGCACAATTAAGTGGTTTCAGTTGTTCCTCTACCACTGGTACCATTGCTGGCAGTGTCGAGGCAAATAAAATTGTCCACCAAACTACTTAAAAACTTATTTCTCTACCTTCTCGTAATACAGTTTCGTAGTGGCCAGCGTACTCCACGTACTCCATTCGACGGTGGGGTGGCATCCTCGTACAGACAAGCGAGCTTCTACCACTCGACGATGCTGACAGATGAGTCTCCAACCTCCCCTGTTCCTCAACAGCAAAGTATTGATATGCTCAATCCTTTTGAAGGGGATGATGAATGGAGCATTCGAGCGACACTGCGTGGATTTAACAAGGATAGGAGTAGGTTTATGGTTTAGCAAATCAAAAGATGCATAATCGAGTGTAGTTTGTTTATCCATCCCATATTACTGCGCCCTTTCATCTATCTCGTATCATCCCCTATCCATTTCTTATGCATTTATTCATCCATCCCACCATCCATCCATCGAGTTACCTTTTTGACTTCTGGCATGCGTCGGCAGATAAGGACAGCTATGCCAAAGACATCGAGCCTCGTCTACTGACGAGTTAGCACTCGATTAATATGACCAGCCTTATCCCCTTTCCTACTTCTTAAGTTGGAGTTGAGCTGACCTTCCATCTCGATGGGGCTTCAAAAATCCCACTAATGGTGAGGCTTTCTGTTTTCCGTGACCCTTTGACTATAACCAATCAGATTCTGGTTTTGGTAGCTCAGCCACAGAAGGCCAATCACTAGTCCGAAGCACCCCGATTGGCTGTCTTGAGTGCTGATGAAGCCAACAGACATAGCTGAACATGATGGAATCTTTCATATTTTCTGACATTTAGAACCAGGAAGCACACAAATGCCCCTTCCTCGTTCTTTATTCTCTAGAAGTGCGAGAGACCTTCGGCAAGATAATCACTGAGCCCGAAATCCGAGCTTTTGAGGCAATCGCCAAATACTACTTCAAACAGACACGTCAACGCTACCTACCAGAGTACTGGGTCCCTCTGCAGTGGGCTGTTCGATTGGTTCAAAAAGCTGGTCTTCATGGTAACATTCCTGATCCTCGCATGATCGGCGCTATGTTTAAGGTTACGTATTTTGACTTTATTTACTGCCAAAATTATGCGGTCTTTCGGTTATGTGCATCCGCAATTTTCCCCAAAGCAAGTGGGCCTTATGTTTTTCTTATAAAAATCACTTGACTTAAACTGAAATACGCGAAAATTTCAATTGCCATTGCTAAAATTTAAGTGGCCAAAGATTGACCAACCACAAACATGTTTTTGCTAAAATGACCAATCGCATTGCCGAACCATTGAGTCACCATCCACCAACCAGTTAATTGCCCTAATTACCAATTGCGAATTGTGGAAAGTCTGTTTTTAAATTGTAGGAAATTGGTGAATTCCGGACTCAGCTACAAACTCTGGAGGTATATAGCAGTATTATGATGCCTCTCGTCTACACTCAAGTAAGTCGCCACGACAATAAATCTCATTGCGCTTAATTTGGGACAGCAAATCATAAAAGGGGACAAGACTCTTGATTGAAGTGGTTCTTTTAAGCTACTATGAGTAACACCACAAGAAGGACAAGTGAAACGATTCTGAGGGAGGACATACCGCCTTGTGGCTATAAAAGTCAAATGTCAGGCATAGACCAATTTCGAGAGTTGTAGATCCCTTTTATCCCCTGGAGGATAGTGATATCTGACTCCAAAATCCATTTTGAAAGTGTATGAGTCAGGGTGGCAAATGAATCATAATAGATTGTAAAGAGAGTTGGATGACAAGTTTAGGACGCGATGCCACAGAGGTAAAAAGCATCATACATAGGCCAGGATAGGCTAAAAATCCCTTACTTTTAACATCAAGAGCGTCTGTTCTATGCTTGTGTAATATGTATTCATCCCACCCTTTCCTCTCGCCTTCTCTCCTCTCCTGCTCTGCCTCCATTTCCTGTGGCCAGGTGGTGATAATTGCGGTGTACAGCTACTTTGGTTGTGAGATTTTGGCCTCCCAATTTTTGGAAGTTTCCAAAGTGCCAGGAGAAGCTGTGGTGGATTTTCTCGTCCCCATTTTCAGCATCTTCTACTTTCTCTTCCTCATGGGATGGCTAAAGGTGTGTTTCCCAAACTTTAAAACTACAACTACAACTGTACGGTAACAAGACATTTAGCGGCAAAATTGTGTACGAATGACATAAGCAATAATTGATGATTAATTTTCTGTTTTAGTAGGAAAAAAAAATCTCCATGCCATCTTTGACCCTTGTGTAGGTTGCGTTGTGTGTGATGAATCCATTCGGTGACGATGACGAAGATTTCGAGACATCGGCTATCCTAAATTACAATTTAGACGTGAGCTATCGAAGTGTCTTGATGGATGAGTCGACATACCCCGAGGACTTAAAGGCGGCCACTTTCGAAACGTGCACAATGAAAGGTGTGGAAGATGACAACCTGGCCGACTTCATTAAGAGTGTCACCAATGAGTTGAGTAAAGCTGACAATGCAGTGGAAACGAACGAGTAAGTGAAATCCATGCGATTCAATGGATTCCACCTCTGTGATAAGTCATTAGATCACCTGGTCACTCATCCATCAATTCCATATCCATCCATCCGTTTTGAATTCGTCCAGTATGTCAATCTTCCCTTCATTCCCAAAATTTCAGACTGACGAATCTGGAGCTAAAGCACAGTTATTGTGAGTGCTGTTTCCACATCAAGCCAGTCAAAAAGCAACATTTAGGTAAGTTGTTCATATTTTGTCCTTTTTAAACAGACATTCACTACCATATGACAACTTCAGTGGGCTTTGTGCCTTTCTAAGCATTTTGTAAATTATCTGCCAATTAGCGACTCTCAAATCAAGCAATATTTCCCCTCTTTTTCAAAAGATCTATAACCTTTTTAAACATTACTTTTGTTTTTAGATAGCGTTGAAGCATCTTCACAAATCCATATCAATTCCAGAAACTATAACATGAAAAGCCAACCTACAAGTGTCTGAGCAGGGTAGTGACTACTTTCTTCCCTCTTTGTAGGAAGTGACTTGGTTAATCACAACGGACAGGGTTATGTATGATAATATATATATTTAATCTAAGTGATCTACTTAGTCATGAAATGAAAAAAAATAAAGAACCAACCGACTCTTTTGCGGGGTGGTGACTTCTTTAAAAGCAACTCCATCTAATCTGTTTTCAGTGTCACAGTGATGGTCCTGGTGATTTAGCTTAGGAGCTGTCATAGTCAAACGAATCGGTAGAACCTGCAGCCTTCTGATAGTGGTCTAGGCACTCAGAATAGAGGGTGTGCATAGTTCTCTCGACGTCTGTCCAGTCGGCTACAGTTTTAAGTAGGGAAAGTGAGGAAGAAAATTAACCCTGAAGACGACCCACACGAAGAGGAGATCGGTGATTAGAGGGGTTCCCACAAAGCCGGAAGTGCTTCTACAATATCGAGATACTTAATGTCCAATCACCTGCCCATTTTAGAGCCAGGCAAAGACCTAGTGAAATGAGAACCTCTGCGCTCAAATACCGTTGTGAGAAGACAAAACTTCATTATAGTAGTTTTATTATCGATGTAAAGAAAGGCTGGGAAGAAGGTTGACAGTAGAGCCTATGCCACTGCCTTGGAGGGCTAAGTAGTCGCACAATTTCGTGTGTGTGGTGAAAAACCACGAAAAACAAAGCCCAAAAACCCTCACCACTTTTAGGCTGGGACCGCACCTAGGCATTCAGGATTCGCATGCATTGCAAACGTTGGGAAAAAACCCAATTTCTCCATCTGCAGTAGGCTTTTTTGAGGTGTCTGCCAGTTTTTCAGATATTTACGATTCTGACTAATTTTACTCGCTACGCATCTCTGTACAGTTCCCTCACATGTTTCCTCCACAGACAGGATCAGCCATACCAGCGGGTCACTAATACGTCCATTCTGCAGGACGCTGCGATGGCAGGTCAAGCCGTGGAGACGGAAGAGGTTATGATGGTTGGATCGAAAAAAAATATCAAAGCAGCTAGAAATTAATTGTATACCTCCTCCGATTTCCACTTTATTGATTGAGACGAAAAGAGGTGAACCTAGAAAACAACAGATACATGGGGATCAAGTTTTAGCCAATCGATGAGAGGACTTCCAAATTAGCCTGCTTCTGATTGGATGACCAATCGGAATGAAGAAGAGTGCCAACTTGACCAATCACAAACCCCAGACAAGAAATAGGGCTTAATCTATGCTGCTTTAAGAAATGGCTTTTTTTGGAACAAAAGTAGTTCCTATCCTAGGTTGGCAACAAATTCCGACATTGTGTATTTGCTTACTCGTCAAATTATTTAATCAAACAGACAAATTTCCTATCACATAAGATCACCTTACAATCTTGCTTTTATTTACAAAAAGAATTACTTTTCTCTCTGCATGGCTATAGAACTTCACTACATTTAAACCGCCGATTACAGCGAATTTGTAAACAACTGAAGCGTTATCTCCTGATTGGCTAGCGGTGTGCCACCTTGAAGAAGATGGAGCACACATATGGAGCCCGACTTAGTCAGCTCTATGCGTGTGTGTGTGGGTGCGCAGATTCATTTGATCGCAAAAATCACCAGAAGCGTCGGAGCGGGTATCCACGCAGCTGCAATTCATGTCGATCTCCTACTTGGATGACATTTCCGACGGAAGTGGAACATTCATCTTCCTTAAGCTATTAGCAAGGTAAGATTTTTCACAAGAAAATTAGTCCTAAAAGATCCTAGCAAATTCTTGACTAAAACCAATGATGACGTAAGGGTTAACTAAACTAGCACATGAAAGACACGCCTTTATATGCGAGTAGTATGTAAAATGAACTGTCCAGTGTTCTTCCGTCTATAAAATTTTTCTTCATACTCCTGCTCGATAAACAAGATTCTTAAAAAAACTTAAGAGTCAGTTAGCTTTCATTAGACGATTTCCATCCAAAGCTTAGGTGTTCCTAGTCAACTTCCTTCCTAGAAGACGACCCAGCTCCAGCTAGGATCTATGCTTATTTGAAGGCATAGCTGCTAATGAATGACTAGATTGCATTCAAGTAACATCTGAAAATCAGAATTATTTTCCACTTTTCGAAAAGAACTTATATGATCGAAGTAAAATGGCATTGGAATGATAAAAAGAGATTTTGATTTGTTTGTTTTCTCGAAATATGGAGCATTCCTTTATTCTTTAAAAATAAAAATGAAGCATTTCTGAGCGGACAAAAAGGAGGTGTGTAGAATCGTGCGCCTATTTTGACGTTCTTAATTGAGATGGAAACATCTGGACTTGTTTTCAATGGTGCAATAGCATGGCTTATCGCCAGCTGCGTGAGTCCCATGATATACCCGTGACAGAGGTCACAAGATGTCAGCTGAATGGCACAGAAGGTCTTGCTTGGTTGAAGGCAACTCCATGCTGTTTACGATTCCTGATAGAAATGTAGGCTTTTACGAAGCACAAAATAGCAGCTAAACTTGACAGCTTTGGAGATGTTCTACTTACATCCCATCAGCGACCACAAAACGGAAGATTTGCTGCATAGGACAAGACTCTGATTAAATTACCCTCAAAAACACATATTACACTTACTTACCACTGTTAAAAATGTGGTTAGTACGGGGAGAGTGAACTCTTGGCAAACTCTATTATGATTAGGTAGACGCCAAATCTTGCTTAAGTTGCCTCCTACGCTCCGCTGTCTCGAATTGAGTCGTTAATTACACAATTAAATTTTACGCTCACCATGTATGTGCAAACTACATCCAAATCAGGCACGAATGACTCTATGTTTTCGTCGAGTTAATCTAAATGCACAATCTACGAGTTAATATTGGTGAATTCATTGACATCTACTGATTAGGGAGTTCAGCAGTATGTGGCACTTTAGACAGAAATCATGTTTATAGGCCACGTGTAAAATTTGCTCACAATTAAATTCGGCTCTCTCGTTATTGAGGTAGTTACTTTCTGACGTAAAATAGCAGTGCTTTCCTCTCGATCGGCCACGCACTCCGAGCCCAAAAGTCTCGGTCTTATTGGTCACGTGCAATTGTAATGACTGCTTGATCTTGACCTTCAAGTAGGCACTAGAGCTTTTTAAGGGCTAATCAACCAATCATAAAGACGAGAACAAGGGCGCAAAGTCCTGGATTGTTCGGGATACCGGCAAATCAATTTGGGGCGTAAAAACCGGCTTAAGCCCACCTCAGGTCTGTCCCATTGTTGCGATTAGCAATGCCGCCTGGCCGAGAGGGATGGCTTTGTTCCTGCTCAACTTTCTGAAAGCTACTATTCTAGGGACTCGTAATCTCGCTCGGCCCTGTCCGAATGGCGCATATTAAAAAGCGAGGCAACTAAGGTGTACTGCCAAGGTCAATGAATTATTAAGACAACCATTGACCGAATCAGGTTCCGCATACGGCAGTGTCTTCCACCCCGTCAGCCGTCAGGTTTGTATACGCACATCGCACCTGTGCTCACTCACGTGGGTGGGTAAACAAAGACAACTCTTACAGCGCTATCTACTATCAGGTAGGGAGCTCGAGAGGACTTGAGCCACAGGCACTTGGAAACGCCTGCATTTGACATAAAAATTTATGAACTGCTTACAGGATTGTGTGACTACGGACAGATAATTCGGAATAGAAGTTTCTACGACCTACTGGCCGTGGCTGCGATGGTCACCAAATCAATCCACTCACAGCACTATGGATATCCTTAACTTTGTGCAACTGGAGTGATCACAACCACGACAGCTTATTAGAGAATTTTGGGGAAGGGCCTGAGAATCAAGTAGAAGAAGGGATTAAACTTCAAATCACAAATATATCAAGCATCCATCTTCTTAGTTTTAGATTCTTTTTTAAGGACGGCTTTGGGTTCCCAAGAAATTTTAATCTTCGCGCTCCTTGATTGGGTTACCGATCACTAATCCCTTATTTCTTGAGTGACAAGACGAATGGAAATAATCCGCTGTCAACACTAGTGAATGCTTGCCATGCCTTATTCTCACCATTTCTCAGGCAAACTTGCCTCCGGCATCGTCGCAGTGATTAGTGGAGGGGCTCAAGTGATCATTTATCAGGTCCACTATTCTACCTCTTAGGTGGAAGGGCAGCCTCTACAAGTTGGTGTGGTTGGATCTGCTGGTCTACCTCTTTGTTCACTACTTCGTTCAACTTATCTACTGGGTGATTCTCACCCACTCACAAAGAACGTAAGTGACTTAATACCTCAGTGCTACCGCAAAGCAGCAAGTTCATTTGTTGGCTCAAAGTCCCGAAATCATTGGTTCAAATTCAAGGTCACTAATTGTTAAGGCCAATTTGGTGCAATGTGCGACTAATCCAAACGATAAGATCGTGTCACTTGGTTAATAAAAAATTTATCTTTTTACCTGAAAAGAGCTTTTAATGAGGTTGTGGACTACTGTGAAGAGATCCGTGGACAAGTGCCTATCTCCTTTTTGCTTGGCTTTTTCGTCTCTGGTGTCATTGGGCGTTGGTTCGACACCTATATGTACATTCCATGGCTCAACAATATCAGCTATCAAATCGCTGTGAGTGGAAAGACCTTCTGTCCTTTACAATATGGAAGCGACGAAACAGGGGAATAGTCGAATTCATTTTTCCCAGGCATCGATAAACTGTGCAGATCCCCGAGTGTCTTTGAGGGCCCGGCTGACGGTGATGCGATACCTCAACCTCTCCTGGATCCTCATGATGAGAACCATCAGTGATAGAATCTCTAATCGTTTTCGAATGCAGAGTGTTACCAAGGAGGGCCGTCGGAGACAGCGGCTTCGGCACAATCGTCAGGACATATTCCGAAGCTCTGAGGTACCTTCATCATAAACGTCTCTGTTAAACACTGCGATATCCTACTTGCGTGTAAGTGGTAGACATCTGAATTGCTGATCATTCTTTGACTAGAAGGCCGATCAGTCAACTCAGGGTTGATGATCGTGGCAGTGGATAGAGCCACATATCGTGGAGACACTTCAACGTTTGGAAATCGTCTCCTGTGCTTGCTCCTATGTTGCATTTACGATGCGAGGTTGAAGCGAGAATGAAGCCCGCAAATAGCTGTATCTGCTGTAGGACTAATCGTACCTTCCAAATACCGCATTTTTGGAGGAGCAAACTGCCTAGACGAACTGATTTAGCGATCAGTGGTGGTTAGACTGGATTTCCCTTATCAACATCCCATTCCGAGTTCTTCGCTGAAGTCATAAAAGTCCATTTCGTTACGAAATAGGGAGAAGATTCATGGTTGGCTGGAAGAGACAAGGTTACAGATCAAGAGGTGAAAGACCGCTTGTTTGTGAACGCTACTTAATCAGTTGTGAGTAGTAGAATCTACTCAAGTGAAAACAGTCAACTTTACTTCACATCATGCCTAAACACACTTTGACAGTAAGTTAAATCAAAATCCGTAGCGATATATCTTACGAGGAAATGGAAAACATTCTAGAGGAGTAATTAACAGCAGGCCTTACCATTTTAGTCGACTGAAGAAAGGAAGCCGAAGAGGCCTTATTCTAAGAAGCGTGGCTCCTCACCCCTCCTCGCAACCCCGTCTTCCCAGGGACATCCAAAACCGTCTCCCTCAACTTCGGGTGTCTTCAACTTTAATAATGTGGAAAACAGCCTCTTCGATGCACCCGATGCACATGGGCTGCGGGAGAACCTAAAGAGTATCAACAACGACAAAAGTAGGTCACACACACCGTGGAGGAGTATAAAACAAACTTTGAGACAATAACTAAACTTTATAACGATTTTGTGAGTTTCGTGACGGGAGCAACGACTCTGAGAGTCATTTGCGAGTCTTTATGCACCTCTAAAATGAGCAAATTAGGTAAAGGGTACTTGGGAGCTGGGCCTGCGTCTAATTAATGTGGTCGTTTCACAAAGCCTTCACTCATTTTGAAAGAGGTCCAGCAATGCAAATTATAAGGCTACTTATTAATTTCATAGTTTGAAATGCATCTGAATTGATAGGATGCATGCGTCACATATGTGTGACGCCAGTGACAAACGTTAATAAAAGACCGCAGCATCCTGCCATCTGAGGAATGGGAAAAGCAACAGCTAACCCGATGTAAGTGCTCGTTTATTAAATAAAAAACCCTAGTTTCTCACAACATTTATAATTCGTAGAAGCAGTAATTTTAAACGAAAATGAAACACTTTCTTAACTCCAAAGTGCCCGCAATTTTAATTGGATACATAAATACCTAAAACAGCTACCTTTTTTTCTGCCAACTGCTCCCTTGCCGATCCTCTTATGCCCTGATGGATTCAAGTATCAGTCGAAATCCGCGCGACCACGATACCGGGTTCTGGTTGGATGAGAGTGAGACGCAATTCTGATTGGTTAAGGAACGATTTTACTTTTATTTGCCCTTTTAAGAGGTGCAGCAAACCTTTGGCAAGTTGATAACAGAGCCCGAGATACGCGCATTCGAGACGATTGGGAAACGGTATTTTTGTGTTACGCGTCAACGCTACCTGCCCGAGTACTGGGTGCCCATCCAGTGGGCGGTGCGAGTGGTGCAGAAGACCACCCTCCATGGCAACATACCCGATCCAAAGATCATGATCAGTGTCTTGAATGTGAGTTCCGCCCTCCTTTACATGGTCATCTGTTAGCGAATCCACCAAATGCCTGAGTTCGACCATTTATCCACTTACTCTTCCATCTATTTAATTATTCAAAGTGGATTGGTTGAGCTGCTCAAATACATCACTTCAGTGGTAGTGTCGATTGAGGTAAATGCTGTCAACTGCCAAAAATTATCACCCTCAATGCAACACGTTTGTTTGGACCTTTGAAAGCCAAGTGTTCTTCATTTTATAGATTTACAAGCCCTCCTGAAGTCCTCAAGTAACCAACACACAACCTCTTTTAAAAATTACAAAGGAATGCATATTAGAATTCTTCTACTCGTAGATTTGTCATAACTTACTGTTCCCTTTTTTCAGGAGCTTGGGAAATTCCGACAACAGTTACAACTGCTTAAAACCTTCAGTAGCCTCACAATGCCACTTGTCTACACTCAGGTGAGAGCAACTAGCTTTAAAATGTCTCACTGACCCTTTAAACGTGAAATCCTCTAGTCCAACCAAAAAAAACGTCATTGGGGTCTCGTTACTAGCTAGCTAAGGAAAAAGACACAAGATTAGTAATAACAACGTGCCTTTTGCAGGTGGCAGTTATTGCAGTGTACAGCTACTTCCTCTGCCAAATCCTGGCGACTCAGCATACTGAGCGTGCCGCAAACGAAACCAACCCCAATGCCAGCATGCCAGTGCCTCTTTTCAGTGTCTTCTACTTCATCTTTCTTGTTGGGTGGCTAAAGGTAAAATTTTAACCAACCATTCTTAATGGAAGACAATTTTTTTTTCGACTGGTTGTGAGGACATCCTACTCGCACAAATGCAAACTGACTGTGAGGAAGGGATCTTGATTCATTTTTAAGAAGTATCTCCAAATAATTCTAAAACAACTTAAGAGCGATTCCTTACAAGTGCGCCAAATCAGTTACACTTTACCGTCCTTGTCATTCCCAACAAAGATGAGATTCCGAGACATTCCCGAGCCCTGATTAACCGAGTGGAGCTGTAGATTATTGGCTGTTGGAAGGGCACTTCCTTCCCACTGGTCAAAAGGAATAATTCTGCATAAAATATGAGGAATTGCCACAAAAGAATCCTCGCAACCAACCATACCATAGAGCACGATAGTCTATCAGCAAGAAAAGCCATTACGCGTCTTGACTTTCAGAAGTGGGCATTTACAACCTTTTACTCCCTATGCTGCGTAGGAAAGGAATCAAATGACCACCCTTGTATGAATCGCCCAGTCAGTGTTAAGTACTCTTGCTCACGTCATTGAAACCAAAAGAGCAGCAAACCTAGGTCACGGCTATCCAATTAAGGCTACTTTAAAGCAAATCTCAAAAATAAAAGAGTTTCAACCTGCGCTACTTATTTGTCTCTAAGTAGTAGATAGCACAAAGAAGCACTTATTATTTGGATGTGATAGGTGGCCTTGTGTGTAATGAGTCCCTTTGGGGAAGACTATGAGGACTTTGAGACCTCTGAGATCTTGGATTACAATCTCGATGTCAGTTATCGCGTCGTTTTGATGGACGAGGCGACGTATCCGGAGGAATTGAAACGCGCCACTTTTGCCCTACGCAGCATGAACGGGCATGAGGACGACAATCTACGCGCCTTCTTGGACAGCGTTTCGCGCGACCTGGACGAAGTGGAATTCGATGAGAATGCAAATGAGTAGGCACCTTATCATTTGTTGGCAAGACCAACGTAGCAATCAATAACACTCCTCCTCCACTTCGTTCATAGCATTCATAACCTTGAGGTGAGACCAGGTTTCTTGAATCAAGTCAAGGAACGGTTTTTCAGTAGACGGGAAAAGGCACAGCGATTCGAAGGTAGATCCACTTTGGAATTAGACAAGAAATCAAGGAGCTTTCCCTGTTGCTTACTACTCTTTTCCAGGTGAAAAGAAAATTAGAACCGCGGTACCAAATCCCTTGTCATACTGACAATATGCGACCCACCAAAAACCACACCTTCCAAGTTTCTTTTTCCATTCTTTGCCATTATAAAATACTGGATTTGCTTTCATGTGACATTCCGTCAAAACAAAAGACAAATAAAAGACATTCATGATCTTCAAGCGATTCAACTACTTTGTTTTGGGAAGGAGGGAAGCTGTTTCGTAACAAACAAGTAGTCCAAATTTGGGGTGAAGAACAAAAGCATAAACTTTCCTTCTCAGTCTTCGTTGATAAAAAGTGTTAAAATTTCTACAATGGGAAATTAAAGTTTCCGCTTATCTACTACTAATTAAACATCAGTAGCAGTGGGGGTCGACTTGTCAAGCGTACAAATGTTAGGATAGCTAAAAATTACATTTTTTTGGTTTCCTCCTTCTCTCCCTCTTTACTTTAAGCGATGAGGTTGGTCGCCTGTAACATTCCACTAAAATGAAGAAAAGAACAACAAAAGTGCTGTCCATTCATGATCCTCAAATGGTCAACCTGCTTTGCAATTTTAAGAAAAGATTGCTCCACATGAAATAAATAATGCGAGTCTAAGATAGAAAAGAAAGGGAGAAAACATCCTTTTTTATTCCTCCTCATTGACGAAAGATGAGAAAGTCCTAAAAAGCAAAAGATAGAACTACGCCAGGGTGCTACTAATTGGATGTAAGTAGTACCGCTGCCTGGTTGTGTAGAGGGAACTTTCTGCTCGGACATGAGGTGACGACTTATCCAGCGTAAACACAAAGTGTGCCAGTTTTCACCATATCACTTTTGTCCCCACTTTCCTCACCTGCCGTGACCAGCGTCATTAGCTAGGCGGGCAGGCAATTCTGCATGAAAACAACGGCGACAGCGAAATAGGAGAAGCGGGTGCACTTCAGGAGGCAATGATATCACCCTCTCAAACTAGGAGAAAGGTCAGTAGGGTGACAAGGAGAACAGATGACGAGGAAATGTCAATCGACAAGCGACTAAAGATCGGGGGAGAGGGGGGACTTAAAGAAGTGAGGCAAAGAAGTCCAACCTTTGACGCGTGCATGGATGGAACCAAGCACCTCAGTTTGCACAACTTCCTTGGGCGATATGAACGCCGACGGATCGTTTCATCAGGCACGTCATAGGGGACTAAAAGTTGCTCGTTACAACTGTTACTAAGCCGCAATACGTGACGTTAATTCATCACCAGGACCGGAGAGTCCGCCGCCATGAGTGACCCTCACTGTCCCCTTAACTCACCCCTAGAGGATGAGTTGTTACAGCACCTTCCTGGAAGGCCCTGCCGTAAAGTTGACAGGACACCCTTACGACTATGAAATCGGGTTAAAGCGGGTGAAGTGAAGTTGCATTCATGGGACTCGTTCAAGCAGAAGAGGACCACAGCAAATAGATACATTTAGCAGGTCTCCTCAACTTATAACGGGGTATTTCAGCAAGGTATGCTGGTGGGATCGTGATAGACTGTCATGACTAGATAGGTCGACGCAGTCCTCCTCTCGCCTCAGTCGCTAGTCTCCAAGGCCTCTGACACTCCCAGGGAAGACCTTCCATCTGGGTAGTAACCGAGGTGAGCCTGAGGTTTACCCGAAGACGACAAGACATCTGAATCTGCGGGTGACCTTATTCTTGGGATGAAGGACAAAATGACGGACAAGGAGATTGCGTAGCCTAACCAGAGACTCACATCCCGACTGTGAAGACTGGAAAGGCTGATAAAATTAGTCCAGATAAATTCCACCGAAATCTAGAACGAAGTGCTGGAAACAAAAACGACCAAATGTTTTACCAATTCGGAAACTCTCCCTACTTTGGACCATTTCCGAATGAATCCGACACGTCTTGAGAAGACCTTCCAAATCAACAAGGAGCAGGTACTCGTATGGATAAAAGGGATGCTAAAGTGGATTCCACAACGCGCCACGAGTCGAGACAGTTCACTGCAGCAAGTGGTAGTGGGTGGGAGGAGCAGCGTATAGTTTCTGAGTCGCTTGGGAAGGAACTCATGAACTCCAAGCACAAAAAAAGGTGGTGAAACACTTGGCTTAAATCAGCCAGACGGTTGTTCACTTTGTTGCGGAGACGGCCTCTAGACTACCCACCGTGTATTTGGGCGCAGGTAACTCATCCTCCAGTTGTCCTGTGGAGGTCCAGCTACTCTGACGACTCCATCTTCTATCCCCAGGTTACCCTCCAGTTCAACACCGCGGAAGGTGAAAAAAAAACTTAACAGAGAATTGCGTGCCAAAAGACATTCCTCCTTGAATGCTACTTAACCTCACCACTACACGTGCCATCACAACGATAAGAGGTGCCAAAATTTGACCTATATTGTCATGGTGGTTCCAATGAAGGCGATAAAAGTGATAACATTACACAAATTAGTGGAAAGGTATCATTGAACCCGTGCTATTCAGACCCGTTCCTTCTAAACCTCCCTCTTAAGCCACGGTAAGGCCGTGGCCAACGTCGATTAGATGCTTTACTGAGAACGACTTGATAACGGCTAACGGTATTTGCTCCTCTGCGCAAGGACTTCGACTTCTTCGATGCAACATCCGGTGTGATAACCACCTCGCCAGCACTCGAGAAAGTGGTCTCGGTCAAATTCAACGTCTCCGATGTGTCGACGCATAAATGGGACGAAGAGGGCATGTGGTGCATCACCGGTCCAGCTGAAATGAGGGAAAAGGCAGTTTCATGCTTGACTCTGGGAGGACGCAAAGCTTCCACACCCCATCCGCCTAGCCCAGAACAACAAGGATGAACGCCTTGTTCTGGCCAAGGGTTATTATTAATAATCTTGCTGTTGAGAAGTAGTAATTCAGATAACAGTCGGTGGTTAACGCAGCAATGCAAGAAAAACCAAACGTGGGTAAAAAGAATAAACGCCAAGTTCAAGAATTCGAAGAAGGAAGGTTAGGGGGATAGAGGAATGAAACAAAGCTTGAATACTTTGAACTATCCGTTCCCACAGATGGTGTTTGAGTGGGAACAACAGCTGCACCAGAAGCAGCAGCAACAGCAGCGGTAGTTGTGTTCCTGATCACATCAGTTGAACTGCTGGCCACATTGGCAGGCAGGGAGCGTCGAGCCTGCAGTGTTGTGGAGGGTATCGGGGCGACATGGCCTCCTCCTCCGCTTCTGAAGCCTGGATAGAGTGTCTCCATGATACGGGCCTTCAAGGCCGCATTGGGGTTTACGCCTGCGTGGAATAGTGGAGAGGCCGTCAAATTCAACTTGTCACAATTTGGCCTCCAAAACGGTGAAATAGAGTCATTCAATTCCCCTGCAGACTTATAGTACACATGCTTCCAAGATATTACGCCCCACAATGTCCATAGGGCGGATCAGAAGGCCTGTTGGCAACACCGCAGCAAAAAAAATCGACACTACTGAACAGAGAGCACCTCCAATCACTGCGAGAAGGAAACTGCTGCCCATTGACAAAAAACTACGTGGAAGGATGGAAGCACAGGGGAGAAGCCCACAATAAGCCTGCTAGACGGTTAGGCAGTACTGATTAGGCAAAATGGATAAAAAGCAGCTCAACGTGTTTGTTAAAAGACGGTTCTCGAATTTGGGGCAAAATTTTCTGCAATTGGGAAGTGGCACATAACAAATGCGCCATCTAGGTTTGGAAAATGTGAAAACGAACTTTCCAAGTCCAGGCAACAAAGAATTCGTCAAAATCTCCGGAACAATACACTCCTTCCCCTCGAATCAAATGCCCTCTCGTAAAAGTGGAGGCTTTTAAAGCTCAAATTGTGTTTTGGTGGCAGACGAAGTAGAAGAGAAAGTTACAAGGAGGGAATGAAGCGCAAGAGAACAAATTTTGATAATCCTTACAACTTCCCGTGATCCATCCACCAAGGTGCCATACCGACAGCGTTTCAGATTTCAGTGAAAACGTGGACACTACACTCAGGAACTTAAGCACCATAAACGTCTCACCCCGAGACCTCCAATCAAAAGAACACAAAGTCGGTGCATAAAGTCCCCTTGCCTCAGTCAAAAAGTCGACATTTGTGAGTTTTGAAAGTCATAAAGAGGGACTGTTACTGTCATACGCATTACCTGTAATGAGTTCGCCGGTCAACCGTGCGCGGCGTTGAGCAATGAAGGCGGAAATTTCGTCCAACTCGCCTACCGAGAGAATGCGTGAATCAGCTAGCATGCGGAGAAGCACTGCGACATGACGCGATGGCGCCAGAAAGTTGGGATCGTCGGGTGTTGGAATCGTTTCCATCCCCGCCGTTCCAAATGTATCCGCCTCTTCCCATCCCAAACGCTGTCGTTGTGGATGGTGACGCCGATGGTGTGAGTGTGATTGTTTTTGCTGCTGCAACTGATGGGATCTTCGTTTCGATCTATGCAGGTGACGTGATGATGAGGTGACCGAGGAGGAGGCAGTTCTGAAGGATAATGAAGAGGGAGAGGTGGAAGTGCAACTTGAGTGGGACGAGAGAGAGCTGTGTCGATACCGATGGCGGCAACGGCGACGGCGGTGACGCATTTGCTGTTGGCATTGTTGTCGCAATTGCAACTGTCGCGGTTGTTTTGAATGTTGCTGCGGTGTCGAAGGCGGTGGTGCAGGCAGAGGAAGTGGAGAAGTTGCCTTGGAGACAGAAACAAAAGCTGCTTCGGCTTCCAGGTAATCAGCAAAGTCCCGCAAGAGCAGGTCTATTGCATCGGGTAGCGGCATGTTGCGATGTTCTGTGGAGCAATTAAATGTTCCAATTATGAAACGGAAGAGAAGTTCTACCTCGGACGGGTTCCATTTGCTGCTATTACTGGAGAAGAGAGGAGAGGAGTGAAATGCACTGCCAATGTTTGTGAAAAGGTGGGAAACGCTCCATTGTAAAATCCACGGGATGCTGATTCCTGCTATAATTCTATATTTACCTGCATGGAGTCTTGAAGGTCCTCAGGCTTTAATCACCACCCCTTGATCACACAAGGTTCCGAACATGCCTTTACCTCCTCAACTTTTTCCCGTGTAAATAGTTAACCTCTCTCTGCATCGGTCTAAATTACTGCGTCTTTTGCATTACAATGGTAGAAATGGTACACAGGGCCAATCCAGAGGGAAAAGATTTAGGCTTCGTGGTCGGAATACTATACCTAGATGCCACCAAGGGAAAACAACTGATGCGAGGATGCAGAATGGGGCTATCAGAAGGGCATCAAGTCTTGTTAAGATACGAGTTCGTGCTCCACACAATGCTCATAAGAAGGATCAAGTTCCAACGAGTAGGAGCAGTTTTTTGGGGCAAACTTTACATTGCGTGTGAACGATCAGTTATACCATTGTCACCCGCTTCGCATGCTGCTTTAAGGTAAAAGTTACCATAAAGTGTGATGGGTGCAGGGAAAATCAGAGGTATGGGTCACCACCAATGGTTACCTACCATTGTATTTCGTCCATCAAAAAACTAGCCGTGCAAGTATTAAGCTTAGATCTGCAGAAAACGAATCCACGGAGGAAATACCATCCCTGCCAATGATCCGATTCATTTTATCGTCGCCTTTTCCCTCTCGGATATCTGCGACAATCAAAACAGAGCATCCACCACAAAAAGGTGCTGGAGCAACCTTCGAAAAAGTGGAGAACTACTTAGCAAAACAATGTCACATAACAAATTCTTGACGCGCCGATGAGCTGAAGGATGTGGGTATGGGTGGGGCATTAGGGTACTTTACTAGTAGACCATATTACAAGGTATGCACCCCATTCTGTCCCTGTTTATAGTCTTGAAAATGAGCCAGTCTGTGGATATCTGACCTGAGAGCGGAGGGGGTGTACAACTACCAGATGAGTAACAAAGCGAGTGGTCTTATTTCAAGGGCTAGGTTTGAGTAGGCTAGCAGTTCAGACCGAAACGAAATATTGGCGAGACTACCCCGCGAAGCAATTCAGTCAGCACTAGAAAGTGAACAAAGGGAACGAATTGTGCTGGAGCAAGGGCGCCGACATCGTCTAGGTTGGCATTTTTTGAAACACTCTAAGATATGACTCGATAAGACCGCATTCAAGAAGCTATAATTAGGTTGATAGCGGCCCTTGAGTTGAACACGTGCAAAAAGCAATCATAATAGATATTATTGAAGCTCTAACTTCCTTAGCCAAAAGGAAGTTGTTCAAAGCAGTGGAAAAATTCGTGCCTTCCATGCATTTGATTAGACTGACACCGTCTCGACAAAAAGCCAATATACTCTACGCTGATAAAAAGTGTGGAATGGGTTAAAAGTCACAGGAGCATTTGACATCAAGAACGTTACGGGAGGGTAAACAAGCAACTGTAAAGTTAGTTCTGCACCACGCATAAGAATTCAGTAACGCTTCAGAATAGGCTAATTACAAACCGTCAAAAAAAGCTATCCAGTGTTTTAATAACTCAAAGAAATGACCGTATTCTAGGATCTTGCCAGCCAGATGCAGAATTGATGCCTCGTAACCCGTCACCAAGGGTAACCTAGATCCGTACAACTCAAGCAGTTGGCCGGACCCAAACAAGTTGCGGGAACGGCCCAAAACAAAAGGTCGACTAATCACGAGCTTAGAGGACCTTATTAAAAGCTAGATGAAAACGCACCCTGTTGCGTGGACGAGTGTAGGATGCGAAGAGTGCACGAGTTATGAGTCATGTTTGCAGTATTGAGAAGGATGGCGAAGAGCACACCCTCCTCACCGAGGTCCTGCATACAGGGTGCGATATGGTCCATACTCATTAATACCATGATTTTCACCCTGGGTGAACGGATTTGCAACTCCGGCGCCTCCTGCTGCTGCCTCTGCTCCTGGTGGTCCGAGAGCGCGCCTTCTTCCTCAACGGCATGACGATGAAGAAGAGTCTGCACCGTTTCCGCGTACTGCACCAAGTCGTGCGTGACGGCCAATATGGCCACGTCGTATTCACTGGAGCTACGAAAATGATGTTGCTGTTGCTGTTTTGACGAGGCCGTCGCCTCTTTCGACTCCTGAGTTGATGTCTCGCGTTTGGATGGCTGGCTCCTGACATCAGAGTGACGGAAGCCCATTGTTTTCAAACGACTGGACGAAAAAGGAGAAGTAGGCATCTTCAAGTTGAAATAAACTGTTTACATCGAAATTCCCTTCTTGAACTGTGATTGAAAGAGTCGACTGTAAGTAATTATGCAGTCTGGGTAAACAGTGGACAAGTCATGGTATCGTAAGATGACCTCTTTTAGAAAACCATGGCTCCAAACTTGGTTACACAAAGTGCCATTTTTGTGACCAGAATCCAGCAATGACTGAGAAGTTATGAAATAGCCAGTTAACTTCAACGAAATCGGATTTCGCCATTCGAATGTGAAAGATGCGAGGGCTCGTTGATGAAATTTACTGGCACTCGTGATTTAAACAAACTGAAAGCTAGCATATCCGGAAGCGAATCCAAGTCTTGGAGGGCGTGAAAACAGAACAGGCAAGTAGATAAGCACCAACTTTTGAATTACGGAGGGAATGAGGAAAGCTAACCGCTTTCGAGCAAATAAAGCGATGGAAAAGACAACAAAACAATCCAGCCTAATAAAACAAGAGTTTGACTCAAATGCAAGCATTTTGATGTGATTCGGAGACTCACGCGGTGAGAAGCACAGATGTGATTCAAGTCAACAGATATAAAAATATTCAGTGATGTCTTAAACCCGTTTATTGAAATGGCCAGAAAGACATGAAGTTAAGGTGTTTCCTGACCCATTATTAAGCAAAATTAAGGGTTATTTCCAAGCTCCTATGAAGTTCAGGAAATCATTTTAGAATGAGCCTTCCCATTTGAATGGTGCTCTGAGAGGACCTCAAGTGAACAGTCTTAGAGGCCCACCTTTTGAACAAATGCGAAAAACACAAACGAAACACACCTCTGAGATCAAAAAAGGAATTTGAAAATAATTCAAGAGTTCCGTATCAAAGGTGGAAACTAGTATGAAACAATTTCCTGCCGCACACTCCCCACATATAGGGAAGTGTTAGTGGTTCGACAACGAAATCTGACCCACAATAAGTCTTGATAACGGGATAAGGAAATTTAGCAGACTCAAACACGAGTGAGGACGTAGGACAACCCAAGTCAGCAACAAAGAGGGCCTTTCGAGTAAAATAATTAAAAATTCAGATGCGCGAAGTGAATCGCGAAACCATTCGGATTTTAATGTTTACCTTGCTCTATTAGCAGCTTCTAAAAGCCGCGTTAGTGAGTGCTTATATTTACTAGTAGTGCCTCTAAAACGAGAGCAACATAAACACAAATAAAGAGATAAAATAAGGAGCAAAAAAAAAATAAGAGCCCAGTTTTACGCTCACAGCTTGCGAGCGGGCCTCGTGGATGACCCTGATTTAGAGCTAGTGCTACGCTTTCGTTGCAGCGATAAAGACCTCTTCCGCCTGGAGTGTATTTGAACGAGCTGATGTATTGTATCCGAGTCTGCAAGCTGCACCTTAATGTTGGAGCCAGAACTGCGAATTCCGTTTTCGGACCGAACCGCCTCTGCTGCTTGCAATTCCGACGAGAACTTGACAACGATGCTGCTGTAAAATCTTTCGATTTCTGTAAACGATAAACGAACTTGGCATTTGAGAGCCGACAACACCGTGTTCAGATTTATAAACGACATCGCTCAAAAAATCTTAACGAATGACATAAGCATGCAAACGTAAAATGATCTGCAGGGGATAAATAACCAGAGCCGTGCTTGCCTTCAACAGTTCCATATCTTGCGAGCCAAGTACGGATGCTGTCGTCCTTGTCGAATGGAGGTTTCAGCCCCTCGATAACGACCCTTCTGAAGCAGCCCTTATCGGAAGAGCGCGAATGCCCACGTCGAGAACGCATCAATGGCACCGCAAAAAGCGCACAAATCACACCGAACCAGGCGCCGCGCAAAACAAAGCTATAGTTGCCGCGCAGATATCAAAACGCAATTAAATTCCCAGACCTTGTCATTTGAATGCAAAAAATATGAAGAAGGCAGATTTTGACAAAAATTTTGCTAGCTCGACGTGTTAAAAGCAGTGAGCGACAGTACCAGAATATAGAAGTAACATCGGGAATGACGAACTTTAAGGTTGCGTTACATAAAACTAAAATAACAAATACACTCTATTATTTATGGCAAGACAAATTCGATCAAAATTGTACTTTCTTGTACGTCAGCGAACACATTCTTACCACTCATATCATTTAACATAGTTATCTCTAAATAATCATGTTACTGTTGTGTTTCATTGAGGATTAAAGAAACGGGTGGTGTTGCTGCACTATGATTGTTTGTTTTGTATTCGGTCTTGACTAATGGGCCGCTTGAGCATTCCTTCACGGTTATTTAACCGGATGGTCTGGTCCTAGGGCCTTGCCAGTAGGCTCAGGCCTTGTCGCTTGTTTTCTATGTGTAGTCTTCTTGAAAACTGCCCTGTTTTGTATTTAGACTAGTTTTTATAACCCCATGGTATCAAATATTATTTTGGTAAAAGATGAGAGAATTCTATGTGTCCGCAACTATTAAAGATGAACTCATATGTTTAAACAGGCAATTAAAGCTCGCTAATAAAGTGTGTGAGTATAAATTATTTCAACAAACGCTTTTGTCTGCCTCGTTCTCGCCCGCTTCTTTCGAATCTGCTGGCTGGCCTATTCGGCGTGGCTCTATGTCCCGTTGATTCATGGATGGAATTGCAGATGATGTTCCATGTGATGACTTCCTTCGTTTTAGCGTAATTCAGGATTTTTTATAGTGCTCCTATCAGATGCTTCCGCCTTGAGTGCTGATCTATGCAGCCATTATCGGAAAAATTCTCAGGCTTTTAGTGTCCACATATTTCTGACCAGGATTTATTGACTGTACATTTTATGCATGGGTTGACATTGCCTTCGCTTGGTCTCCTCTTTAGAAAATATTTTTTTGATGTCATTTGCCATATCATTTCTAATGTTTGGATTTTATTGGCTTTAGAAGCTTCTGCATACTTGGCGTAAATCGGACGATCGCATAAACAATGAGCTGAACGCCACCCTGCCTACTGCTTCCTTTTCTCAATCTGTTGATGCTACTAAGCAATGCTCTCTATTTTTCGATAAGGTCGGCTTAGATCGCACTGTTGCCTGCCTATGTACTTTTAAATGTAAATGGTTTGTTTCTTTGTGAAGGAACACACATCGAAGGTTTAACACGTGGTTTATTGCCTTGGATTATAAGTAGACATACGGTTGTTTTTTGCACAGATGTTCGAAAACAGCAAATCGATGTTTTGTGTCTTGTATTGGTGAGTGGGACGTCTTCTACTTACTACTATCTAAGTAGTATTTATTTCCGTTAGTTGATCGAGTTACACAAGCGTCGATTCACGGCCATCAAGCGTTGCATCGACGTCTCAACGAATCGTGTAAACGATCTCAAACGGAGGTACGAAAAGGATCCTACCTCCACAATTCTGCCTGCTGTCATTCGGAAGGAGCAGTTGCAAACGATCTCAAACGGAGGTACGAAAAGGATCCTACCTCCACAATTCTGCCTGCTGTCATTCGGAAGGAGCAGTTGCAGGTGCGAGCCGGTTACGCATTCTCCCTGTACCTGCGTCCTCTTCTATTCGTAGTTCTGACCCTTTTGTGCTACCTTTAGTTGCGTCAATTCAAATCAGAGATCCTGGAAGAGGAGATCATTCAGAACGCTGCCCTGAAGGTGCTCTACGAACGCTGTCGGGATCATTTCAGCAGTCCAGTGTTTGAAAAGTTTAAGTAGATGTTATCACGCATATCTTTGGTCTGTTATGCTGATCCTGGTTCTGCGACTTTTATTTGTACAGTTTATAGGTGAATTTGTACCTAATTAGTTGAAATGAAATTAGGAATTTTGATGTGTCGTATAAATCCACTTATGAGGTTTTAATTGAACGGGGTCTTTGGCAGTAGCCTTGTCATGTTTAATTTGGGATTCTGGAGTAGACCTCGTCTGCTTGTTGATTCCGAGCACTTGTCAGATTGGAATACTTAGCCTTCGATCGAATAGTGCTGCGTCACAGCGGTGTGTAGAGGGATGTTGAAAGATGGACCTGAGTGGGTCGCAACGGCTGAATGGGGTGGTGAAATGAGGTGGTGCGCTGCTATTGAAGCGGCTGAGAGGGTACTTTGTTGTACCTGCAATTTATGGGGTGGATACAGAGGCAAACAGAAGGGCAAGTATGCGAAAATAACCTGATCACTTGAAACTACTTCAGTTCACTTTGGAATTCGGCACCACGTCATATTGTTTATACGTTGGTTAGAGTTGACGTTCATAAGGGTTAACTATTTCTTTATTCGATGAGGTTGTTCACCTCGAGTCTTCTGCTGAAGTCGTTATTCAGGCATACCCTCGCAGAAGGGTAGATTTTTGAGTCTTGGCTGGATGTCTTGGTGCTGGCGGGTATTGTTGAGGCATTTGAGGACAGTCAACAAACTGGCTGCGGACTGAAATTGATTTGACACCTTAAATGGAACGTGGTGAGCCTATTATCCAAGTCCATTTACAATCTGTGGTGTTCCGATTTCTGCCTCCAAGTATCAAATTGCATCGCATCTTCTCATTACCGCAAGTGCTTGGCAAGGAGTAGCTTTTGCAGTTCAACGCGGTGCCAGGAGAGCACACGAGCGGGCTGGCAGTGAGCGTCGCTCGGGGCGGGCGGTTAATCGATCGTAAATGCGATTGGTCGGTTAACCGATCGATCGACTCGATGTGGTGGCATACGTGAACAGGGATCGAACCACTGAATTGGGCTCACAAAGAGCCATGTTTGGACCTACGCACCTGACTGTAAAACAATGGCTTCCCCTAATCTGGAAAGTTCGTGAAATTGTCAGTTGAAATACGGATTCGATGGGGTATAACGTTTGGCAGCAATCTAATCATATTATTTTAGACAATCGACAAGGGCAAGGCACAGAACTAAGCAGCAAGTAATTCAAGTAGGGAACTGTGTTTATTCCACTCCTCGAAGTCGTTGTGCATAACCAGGGAGGTGGTCAGTCCTACAGGGAAGCAGAGGAAACATCGATGTTGACGAAGTCGGTACCCCTTGGTAACTCAACAAGGGAAGAGATGAATAGTTTGCAATGTTGTGTCGACCAGATTCCGCCTCGAACCTGACAGCGTAGTAATATTGGAATCACGAACACTCTGACGTCGATATCGATGCAAAAGCATGCTCTCGTGGGATGTTTCAACAGTACTCTCATCCACTTGCCTATCGTTTCACTTCCTCACGCCTTTGACCGTTGACAGGGCCGTCATCACATGCACTGGCTGCAATGAATGCCCCTTTCGGGTTGGCGACTCTCCTGCATAATCACGACACACACGATACGATGAGGAGATGATGTTCTTCCAATAAAGTGCCACCTCTCCGATTTGAATACAACTGCCATTAAAGCCAGTGTTGTTCGTCTCCAGTTTGACCTCAAGGCCAATTCATCACACACAACACCAAATCACGTGCTCTCGGCCTTGCCAACATCACAAACCAAGTTGCATTAGCTAAAATACTTGGCTAAAAGCGCTCTATATAAGTGTCACAAATCGAGAAGTTAGTTGCAGAGTTTGAGACGAGATGAACCCAATTGGAGTGCGCCACTTGAGTAGTTGTTCGGAGACACGAGTTCCAATTCCTTCTTCCACAAATTGAGACAGGACCCTGCAATCACAGTCACAAGTTAGCAGAAAATGTAGGACACTGAGTCACGAGTTTTGGATGGTTCTTTAAGATGTTGAATATGGAGATAGAAAGATGGTTGGATAGATGGAAACCTAATGGACGGATGGATAGTTGTAAGATGAATGGACGTGGGGTGGTTGGGGTGCATCGAGAATGAAAGGATGGATATAGGACAAGTGGTTACGAGATGAAGGGTAGATGGATGGATACAGGAATGATAGATATAGGGGATATGGAGGGAGCAGGAGTGGAGACAGGATGAATGAATACGTGAATGGATGGATGAAAGTGAGTGGAATGATTTTGCTTCCATCGAAGCTGAACGATCGACTCTAGGACCCCTTTCTGGACTTATAACCAACCAATGGACTGCCTAATTTAATCTTGGTGGAAATTTTTCCTTGAGATGGGTCAAGACAATTAAATCCCATTTAAAATGCAACGAGAAATATCCGACGACTAGCCGCGAATTTTCCGATAATCCTTCCAGGTGCTAACCATGGAAGTAGATCTGTGGATGGATAGAAGGGTGCAGGATGGATGATTAAATAAATCAGGAATGAATGAAGACGGGATGGGCAGACGTCTACGATTTGGATTGTTGGATGAATACTTGATGGATGAATAAAGGATGGGAGAATGAAATGATGAATACGGGCCACATAGTTGGGTGGATAGACAAATGCAAAATGACTGAATTGGTTTTGCTTGCATCCAACTTAGGCAATTGATTGCGGTTCACCCCTTTCATGGAGCCCTGAGCTATCAACGAACCACGACAAAGGTTTACATTATTTTTGACCGAAGGCACCAAACACATCTCCTAACAGAAATCACTTTGAGTTACTAAACAGCCTCTAACAACGGCTTGACGCAACCGAATAACCAAAGCTTTAAGAATACGTGTTCCTCCCTCAATGACCTTGACTCTCCTCATTAATTGTTTACTACTCCACTTTGAAAGGGATTTTTCCAAGTCATATTCATTCGTCGGAGTAAGACAACTTCTTAAGCCAGACCTGTCATCCACCACCACTGGCTTAACTACTTCACCCGGCCAAAAGTATAAGCAACTTGATGAAGCATTACGCCATCCACCTTTTAATAACGTGTGTAAACAACGACCGCGTTATTTCGAACCCGCCGTCCGTTCTATCCCACTTCCGTGCACAACACACAACTACGTCCGCAAGCCTTTGATTCCCCCTACTGTCTCCCTTTATCCATGACATTTCCCTACCTTCCTTGTGCATTAAGCCTTCTCCAGAGAGTTTCCTTCACATCCGCATCATTGACCATTCTGATTGGCTAACAGAGGTATCTACCAGTGCGGTCCGACTGGCGGCAAATCGGTCGATCTATCGATCTGCCGGTCGATAAACCACTGCTTGCACCAACAGCTGCGTGGCGAATTCTATTCACTTGCCCGTGTCGGCGAAGGCGAGGTGGAGTGAGATGGAACGTACGCAACAAACCGCATCCACTGGCAGAAGGTTGTTTATGGCTGGACTGCGTGAGGGAGAGAGAGTGAGAGAGAGTGAGAGAGGGAGAGAGAGCAACGTCAAGGTGCTAATCGATCTTCCCCCATCCAAGTAAATAAATATTTATCAGAGTGCTGCGTTGCTCAACAAGTTTACCTCTTTTTAGCATGACGATTTCTACCGGTTTGAGAATCTACACAAACACACTCATTATTAAATCACTTACAAGTGACAAGTGGTAGAGGAAGTGAAAGCTGGAGTGCAAAACGAACCTAGTCAAACCACCAGTAAGCTCAGCTTTTATTAAAAAGGACGTTAAACACTGTAGTCACTACTTGGATAGACATAATTTTGACAGCCCTAGGTGAAGATTATCTAACAGAACTATCACTAGCCCTTGTTGCGCTTAGTAAACGATTCCATGCTTTACCTACGTGGGCTTTAATTGTGGACCTGCTTCCCAATGGCCATCTTGGGGGCTCGTCAAAAGTTGCAGTGCAAGAGCCAGGATGTGACATGGTCACAAGGATTTTTAATCAACCATTTCTGGATCACGCAAGCTGTTTGGGAAGTGCAGGAAAGCTTCAGCCCAATAGTTGGATATGGGCAGGAATCATTATTTTACTGTGCCATGGCATTTCTCTGCCGATTTACCTTCATAATTTCAGCCTTCAACAATCCAACACTTAAATCTCCGTGAGCGCAAAGGATCCTTGAATAGCCGCTTTAGTGATCTTGGAAGGATTTTGAGCTCAAAAGGCAATTATTTAAAATAACTTTCTACCTCTCCGCTCATGATCCACTTCATTAAGCACTAAACCGTGCTTCCCTCACCTCCTCAATATTTCTTAATCGTTATTACTGTCTAACCGTAATTTGTCAACTCTTAATCTACCTGATTTTTCAACCGGTGAACAAGTCGAGAAGAAGAAGGTTAGTTTTTGCTCCAGGTTATGGAAACCTTGTGACATCGACACCAATGGTTGAGTGAACTGGACTGACCAATCAGAAGGTCGCGAAATCACACCAGTCGGGTGGCACGATGCAGATGGCATTTCGCGAGAAGAACTTGTCTGCTTTGGTAGGTTTCTTTAGCCTGCTAACGTTTTACGCATGAAAATACCTAAGACCTCTATTCTATCAAAAGAGAACGGAATTGAGGGTTGATGACGCTTGTGATGCGCATAAAGTTTTATTTACTTTGCTTGTTTCTTAACTTGCGTTGGCTCTTTGATTAGTCGGATGTGCTGACAGATGCAGTTTTATTGATAAGTGCGTTATGATAAATCTCTGGAGCGGAATAAGATGCGTATTTGTATGCCAATATCTAACCAAGCTGAATACGCAACCATCCATCCATCCATTCATCCATCCATCCATCCAATTTTCAAGTTGCATTAAGTTTGGTCCTTTTGCTGCAACATTGGGGCAAATTATGTTCCTTCATTACTCCGTAATGCACGGATCACGCGAATCCAACAATATTGTTTGTACAAGTAGAATAACTCACTTCGTTACATAGTGGCACAAATGAGGCCATTTGTGATTCCTTATATAGCGCGAAGGGAGGCACAAAAGTAGTTGACGATGCACATGTTTTCGAGAATAAATAAATCTTATAGCAGTTTTGTAAGTACAACGTCGATAAGCGGCTACTTTAACATGGTTTGCGTGACCTTACGGACGAAGTGGGGTCACCAACCGGTTTCACATGGCAAGTGTTTTATTCTAACCACATCTAATAAACCATTTCCCAATTATTGCTTCATGCTCTTATTTGTTTCTCAAAATTAATGAACCCAATAGAAGACGCTGACACTTGCTCCCAACCAATCAGAATCTGACCCACTAAGGTGCACATTTTCACAATCCATTTTTTTAATAGAGTAATGCCGGAAGTTCGAGTTCCCCCCCTTCTGGAGCTTCTTGAAGCTGCGGACGACAAATTCATCGAACTGTTCGGCTCCATTCCCTCGGTTCGCGTTGTCGCGCCTGGTCGAGTGAATCTGATAGGCGAACATACGGATTACAATGGCGGCTACGTTCTGCCCATGGTGAGGACTCGTAGGGGTTAATTTACCAAACAATATTTCACGCTTGTTTCTCCAAACCAATAGCATAAGCAGATGCGGAAGTCGAACCGAGATGCGATTAGAGCCCTTCTAAAAGGAGCATAGAATTGTCTCTGGAAGCAATAATCCTGGTTGCGATCATCGCCTTTTCTAATTCGCTCTTGTCCCAAAATCCTGTTCCATTATGCTAAGTAAAGGCGTTAACCACTATGATAAACATGAGGGAATTATGGAGGCTTCGATTGGGCGGCACCCCTCTCCCATGCCAATGTGCAATTTTTCTCAAGGGCAGGTCTTAGGGCGCGAATAAGGCCTTGCGGTGCCTCGAGAGTGAAGAGCTTCCTTCCTCCCGCCCAGCTGACTAGTCTTGGGTGTTTGTGAAAATGCTTCTCCTGTATTCACCCTCGAGATGTATGCCATCGAATATTCCGCCTTCGGTGAAAGGACGATTTCGTCCACCGTAAACAACTTATATCCGTGGCGCGTTTGGGTGGGCCTTCGTTTGACTGTGGAGGACGTAAACCCATTTTTCATCACAAGCCACTCGGTTTTCATATAATCTAAAACAGGCGTGTTCACATAATCTGCGTGAAAGAAATGCACCTGTGATAAGCTACCGCCTCAGGTTAAAACAAGTGATTAGAGTGAGGTTTGCCAAAAACCACAGAATCTTTGGGCCAGCTGGTATTACAGTCGGAGGTCACAGTTATTTTCCAGGTTAGGGTTGGGATTGAGTTGATTCACCACTAGCCACCTACATGGATGGAGTGGTGAAGCTCATGGTTGGGAGACACGAAATCAGTGCCAAGGAAAGAGAGGTCAGCAATAGGCTTGCATTTGCCCCAAACGTTATTAAAGACAGACGAGAGATGAAGTGTCTACCATACCTCACATTTCTACACAGAGGAAATTAAAAACCTACCAAACAACTCCAAGTCGTTTTGCGCTTCTAGGCGCATTTTTGGTCAAAAAAGTGAACCTGAGACTCGTTTTTAATCTTTACTTTGTCAGCATGTTTACTGTGGAGTGAGCATCCCCAACGTCACATGTATGTGACAGGTGTTCCTTGTTTGTCACAACTGACAACATCTGATGGTGAAGTGGAATGAGGCACTGCCCTATGTGTGGCAGTGAAAATACCGGTTCTTAGTTGGTTTCAGTAGCATTAGTTGAATTGATCGGCTTAGTAGTGCAAGAGGTGGACAAACCCAAAGCACACAAGAGAATCCAGATCCTGCGAACAACAGCACCAAGGTCTACATTGGGCTAAGAGAAGAAATTGTGAAAAGGAGAGTGGAATGTAGGCCTCTTTCGTCGGTCTTGTGCTGTCCGTAAACACGCACTACGGTTTTGCTAGTTTAGTACAATTGACAAGGGTCTACGTCGACACCAGTCACCTCGAAAAGGAAGTTAATGGCTTCCGCTGAATGATAGATTTCTTCGTGTCTGTCTTTTCGTAAGTGGTGGAGAGTTGTGCTACCTCCTCCTCCTCCTCTTCCTCTTCCCCCTCCGTAAACTGGTTTATTTGAAGGGCGCCTTGCAACGCTGTTGACTGGAGCATGAGGAAGATGTGGTTGGATAGTAGGATTGAGGAAGCCAATGAACAGTAAGTTGTCTACAGGTGAAACCAATGGGACTGCCAACACCTCCCAGTATCCTTGATGTGGGCCAACTGGAAACAGTCCTACATTACTTCATGAAAGAGTCCAAATATTGAAATGAATGTTGATTGTGTCCTCAGTCTTTATGATGTCATGAATAGGCCTTACCGATGGTGACAGTGATGGTATCGGCGCCGAGGGGAGGGGAGGGTGACGGCGGCATCTGTTGCATATACACAATGTCGGAGCAGGAGGACGAGCTCAGCACGGTGACTTTCAGTCTGACCAGTGTGGAGAAGAAGACGGTGGCCAAGGGCGAACGCTGGTCCGCCTACATCCGTGGCGTCATAGCCGTCTTCCAACGTGAGTTTTGCGGTGGGAGTTGCAATTGCAGAGGAATTCTTGCATACCGAAAATGACTTTTTAAGTGGAGTGGCACATGGTGCATTTCAGAGTTGACAACTATTATGGAAAAGTAGTTTTATCTTTGACTATCAATGCTTTGACCACCATATACTACTAACATAATCCTAATAGTAGCATACTCCTGTTGAATTAAAACATGATTTTGGGCATTTTATCTACAGACGAAGTTGCCTTCCCCACTGACTGATTGTATAAAAAGTCTTAAATTTAAGACCATGTTATTCAAGGAAAGAATTATAGGCATACTTTTAGTGGCCTCAAAGCCCAACCACTGGCACCAGTGCATCGTTTGCATGGCAAAAATTGCCATTATCATCGAACTGCCTCACCCGAGGACAGTCGGCTTCATTTCCCACCCAGCGAGTGTGAGCTTTTCGACATTTTGCACATTCTCGTGACTGGACCTGCTCTTTGTACCCACAAAAAGGTTTATTTACCTCTGCCAATTCCGTCACCTGTTGCATTATGCGCCGTTCAGGTGTCTTTCAACAGGCTGGCTTTTTTGTTCGCATTGTGTAAACAAATTCAGGAAGGGCTGCTGTGAACGAGGGAGTCCATACACCCAGGGTCGTCTGCACACCGTTTACGTCGCTCATAATACCTCACCGAAGCTGTGCATCTCATCACCACACCACCGCCGCTGGCGTGGCGTCTTCAGCAGACTCTTTGAATTTTTCAAGTCGGTTTGTCACCGCCAAAGCTGGTGAATGCAAACAAATGCGGCCACTACTATTGCCTGGCAGTCTATTTAAAGGCGTAAGTCAACAGGGTCGGCACTCAGCCAGCCTCCTCACCAGGAATGGCTTAATTCGACGCGACCAACAGTTGCGCATGCTGTTCGTCACGCCTTCTTCGGTAGTGCTGTTCCTAGCCCAGTGAGTAGGTTGTCGAAGAAGAATAAGTGAAGCAGATGGACGAGGCAAGTAAATAACTGATGGTCTTGTGGACCACTTTCAGGTGGCAAGTTCCGCATCTGCGACTTAAGAAGCAATTCTGGGTCGCCTTCAATGGCGTGAGAGTGGGGTAGGTTGATGGAGTAGAGCAGGGTGGGTGGAGGGTGGCATGTCAGTGGACTGGCGCACACACTCAGCAAGTTCCTTCAAGGAAGAGATTACTTCAGCTGACTGCGTTGATAGTAGCTGTGAGGGCTGGAATGCCTCACCTTCAAAATCGCTTTTCGTGTCTTCACAGAGTCCGCAGCGCCCCGCCTGCCGGCCTTCAACGCTGTTGTGGTGTCCAGTGTGCCCATTGGTGGGGGTCTGTCTAGCTCCGCGTCTTTGGAGGTGGCTACCCTCCTCACCTGTCAAAAACTCACCGAGTTCGACGTCTTCTCAGTGAGTTGGCTAAAGCAACTAGCTCCTCCATCTTTCCTGTCTCGTTGCATTGGCGAGGCGTTTCCATAGACAGGCGATGCTGAAGTGATTAGAGGTGTTGTAATGACCTGGAGACTGATACATCCACAGTGGATCGTTTGCATTTTCGCATCCCCAATAGCACCTCCGATGTTGAAGTCGTGGTGGTCTAGTACTGGTTGAGTGTTTTCTTGTTTGCTTGAAGTAGTACACCATACACTGGACGATGTTTGCTAAGGAGTCTCAGTGGATGACAAAATCATTGGAATAGGGCAAGGGCTGGTCTAGCCAGTTCCAGCAGGACTTTGTTCCCCTCCTGCTGGTGACTACGATCCATACGGAGGAGAAAGAGGGTTGTACCAACACAATCGCGAATTGTCTTCCACCATAACATATATTTTCCAGCTGACCGACAACGCCCTCATCTGTCAACGCGCCGAACACGAGTGGGCCGGATCGCCATGCGGCCTGATGGACCAACTGGCGTGTCTCGGAGGCCTCCGTGGACACGCCCTCTTCATCGACTGCAGGTACTGTCCCTCTGCCCCTTTTGTCCCTCCGTGCAGGGGCATTCAACTGCCTTCAACGACATGTGCACGCCCCTTGTGCAATAAAGCCGTCTACTCAGCTACATCTAAGTAGAAAGCACACCTCCACCGTGTCGTCATGGCAAGATGTGGATGGTGGAGAGATGCCACACCGACGTGAGCTGAGCTGATTTCCCAAAAAGGTAGTCATAATTTATCCGCTTCGGGGTGGACAGGTACTGGGGGAGGCTCAAGACCGCTTATGGGTTACCACACGAAGTCCTAACCGCAAAAAACAATCACAAGTGCAATCCATGTCTGCAACATCGCAATTTCGGGAAAGAGAAGTAGCCTTAACACGAGAGCAGTGAGGCCATCTCAGGTGGTAAGCGTGATGTAGCGAGCCGAAGCATATGCGTCTACTACAGGAATGCCTTGAGTCATCAATGAGATTGCCTCCGCTTGCCCACAGATCCAACGACTGCGAGCCTGTGAAGATGGATTTCGAGGACAAGGCAAAGGTGGTGATCGTCGCCAGTGGGGTTCATCATCGCATAGCCGCCGGCCAATATCGCATTCGTCGCTCCGAATGCGAGCAACTGGCCAGGCACTTCAACGTGCCCAGTCTCCGTGACCTGCAAACCAAACTGCCACAATTGGAGGAACTTTGTGAAGGCAAGTTCTGCCACCCCCTCGACAGTCGACTCACCACCTTACCCTACCGTTGTAGAGGCCCGTAAAGCTCTGGGCGCTGCATCTCCTAGGCGACTTCGCCACGTCTTAACGGAAAACCAGCGTGTTCTCGACGCTCTCGACGCCATCACAACCGCCGATTGCACAAAACTAGGCCAGCTGATGAAAGAGAGTCACACCTCCATGAGGTCAGCCGCCTTTCCCTGCTCACCACACCAGTCACCACGCTGCCCTACAGCCTCCCCCTTCCCCATTTCAGATGCGACTACGAGGTGTCCTGCAAGGAGGTGGACGAATTAGTCGACATTTGCATGTCAACTGACGGCGTCTACGGCGCTCGCATGACCGGTGGCGGCTTCGGGGGCTCCTTGGTGGTCCTCATCAAACCCGACGCCGTCACCCACCTCATCACCACAATTGACGTAAGCCAAACCACCTTCAACTCCTCCCCTCCCACTGACATCAGCTCAAACCGATTTTGCCCTCCCCTACCCTCCAGTCGAAATACTCGGGCACTGCCAAGATCTACGTTGTGGAAGCATCACATGGGGCGCGCATTCTTCCCAAGAACAAGGAGCGCACGAAGTCCACCTCCAAATGCGATCCGGAGTAGTAGGCGCCTCCTTTCCTTCCCCTTTTTCCTCTTCCCCATCCACCCTCCACTACCAATACACGAAAACGCAATCAAACATTTCGGTTATTAAACATGATTTGGAAGGAACCCACGACATGCCCCACTGCCACAACAACAAGGCTTTTGGGAGACCTCACTGCCACACTGTTCTGTGTAGTCGCAGGGCACCTCCTCACCCTCGCATGTCTCCACGAGCAAAGAATGCCAGAAGTGGGAGTAGGGAGTCAGCTCCAACGGGAATGACAGTTAGATTGGGACCACAGGAGTGGTTGATATGACTGGAGAGGAAAACAGCCGCAAATCCATCCACTGCATCGTCCACAACCGTCCCGAGGACCATTGTGCCTGCCTCCCCAGCAAATTCTCCAACCACCAACACGTAGACGTGACCCACTGCTTCGGCCTCCTCGGGGTTGATGTCGAGTCCACGGTAGATGCATACAAACTCGCCACACCGAATGCTCCGCACAGCACATGCAGGCCGTCTACACCCTCCCTATTGACCCGAAGTCGTCAACATGGTGCTGAAATAGACGCCTCGGACAGCAGACAGGATTGCACACACAGGACGAGTTGCATTCGTACAATAGTAGGCGCCGAGACGACATTGTGGACTGCAGAAGACAGACAGGCGCACCGAAGAGCATCAACGCACACACCGCGACAGTCGCAGCCAGGCAGTTGGCAAAGGATGAGGGAGAGGGCATGACTATCAATAAAGAACACTCACGGCCGAAGGTAGAATCTAGGTAGCGACAAAAATTGCTTTCAGTACACTCATTGCTTGTGAAGCTCGAATACCTAGAGTCTGTGAGAAACAATATACGGGGTGTGGGGGAGAGGGGGCGCTACACCACAGAAAGCAACAAATTGTACGATACATATTTACGAGGAAACATTTCAACATGCCGGATTTCGCAGACACTACAGCGACTGCTTAAAAGAAACCAAAGGGAATCAAACAACCCGCTTATTTTGACATGTGAGAATGTAGAGGGAAGTAACACAAAGATGCGCTTTTAAGTTGTGACCCTTAGAATAACGATTGAGGCAGCACACCCAGCGGGACTGCCAGGATGTAAGGCACATTAGGAAAAGGAAGGAAAAAGGCGAGAACGAAATTCATGACAGAGAGATAATGGAGCACAGCACAAATTGACGATTGCAGTGACTTAAATGGGATACAGAACCAAGGATATCAGATATTCCTCGCACTTAACTGATGCGGTGCCAACGCCTAATAAAAGCAAAAACAACAAAAAGACGATTCTCTTTAAATAAAGTAAATGAAAACAAGGGCTCAAATTCCTCACCCTATTTCAGATCCACCGCCAGTCTGTCATGTCACCTGAGTATGCAACATTAATTCGACTTGAGCGCATGGCAAATGACTTAAGAAAATATAACGTGAAAATGGCAAGCCGACAAATAGAGCTGAGTAATATAATTATTCTTTGTTACCATTTTTACTTATAGCACTGTATATTAGGCAAGGAAAAAAATTTTGTAAATATTTTGCTATGCAGTCGCATTAATGAGCACTTTCGTTGGCTTCGACAAAACGAAAATGCAAATACTCTCCTACTACTTTTCGTACAAATCAGGGCATATTTCTGGTAAATTACTGGGGCCAACTATAGCAGCTTCCTTTCTAGGTTTATGACCCTACTCCTTTGGTGCCTTGACTTTTGCTTCCGAACCGTTTGAATCGATAGACGGATTTTTGGAACAGTCTGTTAACAATACGCTGGTGATTTAGTGTTTGGTCCTGGTAAGAGGCCACTTTGTGTCTTGTCCATTGTACGGTTGCCAGGGTGTGCTAGTCGCCCAGCTATGGCAGTAACCCAAGCCCCACTCCACACTGACTGTTTATGTTCTAACCTTGTGGCACTTCGCCTTTCGTCTACAGAGAGGTCTTGGAGGGCTACAGCAACACTTTGCTGACATAAATGCTGCAGCATGGTGCGCTAGGCTTATGGCGAATGAGGAATCACGCTTCCTTCTTGTCAGCACAAGCTAGATGGACGTGAACCTCACTTCCCATGACCCACAAGTTGAGGTGGGGGACACATGCATCTCGCGCAAGTGATGCCGATGACGATGGCTTCCCTAGTGTCCATCCCCTTCGCAGTCTTATATTTACAACTGTAGTGCTTCTAGGCCGCTCTGAAGACGAAGGAGAGCACAATACTGTGACAGAACACATATAATCAGCATAGAGAAGGTAGAGGAGCTAATGCAATGACCTAGGGACCACTCCAGTCAAAGAATTTACGAAGACTGAAACACAAAGCAGCTCTTTATCGAAAGTTATCGAAAGCGAGATTTACACACCCAAGCTATTACGTAGACCCTCTCCCAGTTTGAGTGACGACGCCGACGCTCACCTTGGTCAACCTCCCTCATCAGCCATCACAACACAGTCAGCGCTGCAGTTAAAGTGCATGCAAATTAACCGTGTCAGTCATCAAGTTTTATGCAACAGGGATACACATGACCGTAATGCCAACGATGCCTCCTGGCAAATCAACAGAAACCGTAGTTTCGTTGTGATCTAAAGTGGGTCTGGGGATGAGAGTTTGTGTTGGCCATTACGTCCGTCCATAAGTAGTGGAGGGAACACTGGCACCAAATATAGATTCATATAAGGGTGGACGGTGTGCAACATGGTTCCTTGTGGATGAACCATAGTGTCATTTCACGGCATCGATGTCTCTATTGAGGTACGGTAAAGAAACTGCGCATCGCAGTCATTCTGGTGGTTTACGGCTAGTGCCGCTTTAAATGCTAACAGCATTCTTATGGAAAACATCACCAAGGTGGTTGGTGAAATCGACGTGATTTTCAACCCACCCCTTATAAATTGTAAACCATCCTCCCATACGAGCATATGCACTTCTTCCGTCCATCCAAGGTCCCCAACCCAGGGTGGTGGAAATCAGGATTGATGTCCTTCAAGATCGGGTTCGCACTTCCAAAGCCTTCCTGAAGACGAACGATGGCATAGTACTGTGGTAGAACATAGACATATATGCTCAAGATAGGGTAGGGATTGGAGCTACCGACATGGCTCAGATGCCACCCCACTCGGCGGAGACACGATGACCAAGACACCAAGTAGAACACTACTACAAAGTAGGGTCGAAGAAGCAACAGATTATTACGTCTTCACTCGTCATTAGGAAGGTCACGGGCGCTGCATAAGCTTGGTCAGTTTGTAAGCCTCATCGCCTTCAGCCTTTGCCGGTGGTGTAACTGGACAAAGCCAGCACAGAAGAGTGCATTTCACTCCCTTAGAGAGGGCTAGAAGGCCACAACCACTGTCTCATAACCATGCTGTCCAGTAAAACTTGCAACGCGCAGAGATAGAGGAGAGCTCGCACTCTCCCTATTACCTTGCCCCGCATTCGCACCACCCTAAATGCACCAAGATTTGGCCGAGCTCCTCATACCTCCACCGCTTCACGTGGCACTTGGTCTTGGCTTCAGCATGAGGAGGCTGTTAGCCCTTTGAGCGACTCTTCATTTACCATTGGCTGCATACACCCCAGCCGTCGGGTGCCATTTGATGATCAGAAAGATGGCTGGTGACAACTGCTGGTAGGTCATCCCCTACCCATTGTGCACAGCCACCCTGTCGAATGCTATCCCCGAAGGCACAAACCTTCTCCCATAAGTGCAAAGTAATTTGTGCAAGACGCTAGTTCTCTGGACTAAAAGGATAGTTTTAACAGAAGAATCTTTCGAGAATTGCATGCTGTAATGTCGACATTGGGGCTATTTCTTGGTCGTCCGCCTGGCGCAGGCCATGAAAGGACTAATCCAAGTGGTTGGCCCGAAGGCAACGAGATGGGGGTAATTTAAAGACTGGAGTAGAGGCGTCCATCGTTTAGTCCCGAGTCTTAAATTTATCGTTTCATGCTTTACCCCCATTCGAACAGTCGTGTACCACCCATATGATCCGCCAATTTCATCCATCCATCCATCCATCCATCCATCCATCCATCCATCCATGCCGTCAGCATGTATCCATTCCCATTAATCTCCGAATTCCTTCAACCATGCCTCATTCATCCAGCCAGTGTCCATCCGTTCTTTAATAAATTTCGTTCTTTTTGTGCTTCAACTTGCATGCACCAGTGCACACATTTAGAGGCACTAACCGTGAAATTTCTCCTGCTTCACCAACTGGTCGTACCTTCTAGTTCAATCGGTCAAGGCCAATTGCACCTATATAAGGTGCACCATTGTTGAACAATTTCTCAACCGAGGACCAGATATGAAGACTGCGTACATCTTTGCCACTCTCCTTCTCATCGTGTTTGCTGGCTGGGCCAATGCCAGACCCAAGGGCGAGGACATCGCATCCCACAACGATAAATACGACGACGATGATGATGGTGATTATGACTATGATGACGAAGACGACTATGATGTCCACATATTCAACCTTGGTGATGACGAGGAGCTCGATGACGAGGACTACGACTACGACTACGACTACGAAGAGGACTTAAGCCAATATACACCGAGATACCTAACTGAAGAGGAACTTAAGGAACTTTCTAAGAAGCAATAATGGGTGCAAGTCCTCTTCTCGTCACATAACTCTTTGATTTGTCGCGAGTATTTCTCTCCACTTAATAGAGAATGTGATAAAATGTCTTTCCTTGCAACATGGTGGGATGGTTAGAGTGTAGTGTAGTGGGATATAGGTGGTGTGGGAGGAGCGGGTACTTGGGAGCAAAGAGGTCTCGGTCTCGAAGTGCTGCAGTAATACTTTGCTGACACGAGTGCTACATCAAGGTGCACAAGACTTGTGCTGAATTAAGAATCACACCTCTTTGTTATGGACATAGGCTAGAAGGACGTGGGCATCACGTCTCATGTCTCGCAAGTTTGGGTTGAGGAAGCATGCTCTGAAGACGAAAGAGAGCACGGTTCTGGGGCCGAGACACAAAGCAGCGCTTTATTGAAGCCAAGAGTCATTCATCCAACGCATTACACCGCCCCTCTCCTCGTTCGAGCGACTTTGACGCTCACCTTGGTCAACTTCCCTTACCACCCATCACAATGCAACCAGCGCTGCAAGGAATATGCCCACGAGCCAATCACGCCAGTCATCGAATTTCTATGCAAATGTAGACACCATTGATTGTGATGTCACTGGTACCTGTTAGCGATTCAAATGAGTCTAGAGTGAAGTTGTGTTGGGGAAGTGGGTTCTGGGGGGAGGGAGGGCGACATCCATTGTAAATACAGTTGCATGAGCCATTTCTGCAAAGTCGAATAGAAGAAATGCCTTGAATAGTCAATGAGATTGCCTCCGCTTGCCCACATATTTAACAGCTGCGAGCCTGCGAAGATGAATTTTGAGGGTGAGGCAAGGATGGTGATCATCGCCAGCGGATTCCACCACCGCATAGCCACCGGCCAATATCGCATTCGTCACTCCGAATGCGAGGACATGGCCAAGCACTCCAAGATGCTCAGTCCTCGTGACCTGCAAACAAACCTGCCACAACTAAAGCAACTTTGCTTGGACAAGTTTGATACCCTCTCGAAAGTCGATTGGTTGCCCTACCTGACCGTCGCAGAGGCCTGCGAAGCTCTAAGCGCTACCTGCGCTAGGCGACTTCGCCACATCTTTTAACCGAAATCCAATGTGCTCTCAATGTTGGGGCCAATTCCATCACCGCAACTGGCGTAAGCCAAACCACCACCGGTTTGAACCGACTCCAAACTTCCCTGCCCTCCAGGATCTACGCAGTGGAAGCATCGCAGAGCGCATATTCTTCTTAACAACAAGGAGAGCACAAAGTCAAACTCAAGTGCGATCCGCACTAGCGGGTTTCTCTTTTCCCACCCCTCTCTCTCCCTCTCTCTTGCACTGCAAATACTTAGAAACGCAGTTACACGTCGCGCTTGGTAACTGTGCCACAATGCCACAAAAAGGGCTTTGGACGGCTCCATTGCTACACCGTTCACCAGTGTCTTACACCACCTCCTCACCCCCTCAAATGGCTTGAGGAGCATTGAATGCCAGAAGTGGGAATGGGGTTTCAACTCAAACGCCAAAGACAAATAGGTTGGGGTCACAGGAGTGGTTGGTAAGAGCGGAGGGGGGAAGAGCCTCAAATGCCTCCTCTCCACCGTCCACAACCGCCTCTAAACTACTTTGCCTGCCTCCTTAACAAAGTCTCAAACCGCCAAAACGCAGACCTAATCCACTGCCTTGGCCTGGTTCGCAAAGATCTTAACAGCCTCATTGGGGTTGATGCGGTGTCCATGGTGGACGCAAACTAGCTTGCCACATCGAATGCTAAGCAAGGCACATGCACCGATGCCCTTACAGGCTGTCCGCACCCTCCCAATTCATCCCAAGTCTTCAACATGGCGCTGAACTAGACGGTTTGAACAGGAGGCAGTTCTCTGTCCTATCATTTGTCTGTACAGCCACTACTTTGACAACTGCAGCTCCTCCAGACTTTCCTAAAGACGAAAGATAATATGACTCTGGTAAATATGTGCATTCGGCATAGGGAGGCAGCTGGGATACTCGGGTGGCCTAGAAGCCTGCTCACCCAAAATAGCTCTTTATCGAAACCGAGAGTCAAACAACCAATGTGAATCATTGCCTCTCACTTTGTAGGGTCCTCCTCGACCTCCCCTACCAGCCTTCTCAACGCAACTAGCGCTGCAAAGGAAACGCCAACGAACTAACCGTGCCAGTCATCTGATTTCTATGCAATTGTGGATATAACTGCAATGCCACTGATCCACATTGGCAAAGCAGGTGGATCTGGAGCATCGTTTTCTTGGATAGTAGGTTTGCAAAACGAGAATTGTGCCGCCGTCATGCATGTCCACAGGCAGTGGATGGAACACTGACGCCAAATTGGATTTGTTTAAGGGTGGACAGTATGCAACGCGGTTCATGGGGATTAAGCATAGTGCCGCTTGTCATCATTGATATCTTTAAAAGGGTACGGTGAAGAAAGCGAATAACGAAGCTATTTGTGTGGTTCACATCTATCAGTGGTTTAACTGTTAACTGCTTTCGTGCACAAAACAGCAACAAGGTGGTTGACGAAAATGGACGTCTGTTTTGGATCATCCTTTGTAGGTTATGGCACATTCACTACTCCTACCCACCAAAGATCTGCTACACAGCAGCGGAAATCACGATTTGTGTGCTTCACAATGGGGATTGCAGCCCCTGACCTTTCTGCGGACAAAGAAAGGCTAATAATCTGGTCTAATATAGATGCATTCTACACAACGTAGGGGTTGGGACTACCCACATGGCTCAGAGGTCAGCCCACTCGGAAAAGGTGCAATGACCAAAACACCGAGTGGAACATCACCACAATGTAGATTAAGAGAAGCAACAGAATACTGCGTCTTCAATCGTCTTTGAGAAGGACTGCGGCGCTGCATAAGCTTGTTCAGGTTTTCGATTGTACCGCGCCCACCCTTCGCTGGTGAGGAAAGTAGAGGAAGCCAGCATAGAAGAGCCTGTGTCACTGGCTTAGCGAGGGACTAGAAGGCTGTAACCACCACCACCACCACCACCACCACCACCACCACCACCTCACAGCCATGCTCTCTAGTAGAACTTGCATCGTGCTGAGATGGGCGTCTCTTGGTCACCATTGGCTTCACACACCTCAGCCATCGAGTGCCGTCTGATGATCAGTCGGATGGCGGGTAACAATCCTCGATCGGCAATTTCCTACCCACCGCTTCCGGTCATCCAGTCGAATGCCATCCACCAATCCATCCGTTTACCTACATTGACATGCATCCCGAACGCAACTAATGTCCCTCCATGCAAGTGTCCATCAATCTCCACATTCATTCGTCCCTCCCTTTCTCCATTCATCCCTCTTGCAATCCAATCCATTGATCTGCTTACCCACATTTCTATCCACAATTTATCCACCAGTTTATCCCACACACATCCCGTAGCCATACATCCACTCTCCCTTCAATCCATCTCTCTTGCTCTCCACTTTCATACCCACCTCCATTCTCTCATCCATTTATCCATTCGCGCATAGTTATGCGGGCTACAACATCTAACATTCACCTCCATTCTGTGGAGGGCCACTTAGGCACCACAAATGCGCACTAGTTGGTTTGGCAAAAGATTACCTTCACACGAACTCAAACAGTAACTCGCATCAGTTTTGGTTGAGATGGGATTGACAGAATGACCTGGTGAATCCTGCCCAGTTTCCAGCCTCTTCCAACCCTCTCGTCAACAATTTAGTTAGTGCAAAGCCCAGTCGCCTGTTCCTCCACGCCTCCCGCTGTTAAGCCACCTCTTTTTAAATATTCTCTTTTGTTTGGCGTACTATTGCACTGAACTGAAACCGCTGAGCGTAACATTTCTGCACTGTTTCGCCAACTGGTGCCATCTTCTCGCACCACCGGTCAAGGTCAATCCCTCGTACCTTAGAGGCAGCAAACATGAATATCTTGCCTCAAGTCCTCACATGATGAGTTTGTGGCTTTCTTGCACTGCATCGACGTGTGTGTTGTTAGGGTCTGCACTGCAACCAGTCCAACTCTCACCACCAAGGATGCGTTGTAAGGGGTAAGTGAGCGCAGTGCCAGAATGGACGTTGTTTCTCAAGTGAAGAAGACCGAGACGAGGTGGGGTGGAGGTGAGGACGACAAGTACGAGGGGGACAAGTAGAGTTGGTACTACGAGGTCGTCTATTTCCTCCTAGCTCGTTCGGCTGCAATGAATTTGCAGCCAAAATAAAGGGAGTCAGAGGAAGTGGCTACGTCTCAAACAGACCTGTGGTTTTTCCCCTTTTCCCCCTTCCCTCTAGCTACCCCCGATATGAGGGGAGTGAATCCTCGTAGACATCTTTACAGCATTTGGTAAAACAGTCAGCAGGTGCCGTATTAGCAGAAGTTAGGAGGCAGAACTGCCCACATCAGGAGAGTCAAACTGCTCCCTCAATCCAGACTCACAATTCTTTCAACGCCTCTCACCCACAGGGTGCATTAGGAGAACATCAGTACTGCATAGCTCCCCCGCCTTTTGAGTACTGTCCACGGTACCACACTTGTGACTTGCCTTTAACCATGACGTCGGGTGGTTTCCTCTCTTCTACTACTGCATACATTCCACCCCGTAACCTACCAGCAGCATAGTCGTAGGGCCCATTCTTGTTGAGGTGGACGGTTATCAGCTGCGTACGGAGTTGAGCGGATAGGGTGGTTTGTGGGTAGGCGAACACTCACCATGCGGAAGGGGCGTTTTCTCCAAGGGTGGCAGAAATTTCGGTGAGAGGTAGGGGTGTAGGGGGGTGGAGCTGTAATTTGGGCGAGGTCTCCCTCGCCGTTGACGCTGCTTCGACTGTGCCTGTCGTCATGCCTGTTTCTTCTGTCTCCCATAAGACCTCTCTAAGTGCTTTCGTCCAATGTCAAACGCCACCCTCTACCCTCGCTCAGACGCAGTCCATACCCCGGCGCATTGTCGGATGCCACTTCCTTGTTTGGTACAGAGACATCGGAGGGGACTCTCATTTCACGACCCATGAGTGTCTTGAGTGGTGACACACCAGTTGATGTGTGCACTGCAGTCCTCTACGCTGGATGCTTCAGTAAAACATCCTAGTTGATTTTGGATGCGATGAAGTTCCAACTGAAGCAAAGTGGGACAGAAGGAGTGGCTGCGAATTAGGCAGAACCAAGTGTGTTGGTTGGAGCAATGGCAAGGATGTGAGATGCAAGTCTCGGCAAACCGATCTCGCTGCCACATCCTGCATTTCGTCATTCCTCTGCTGTGCTCCATCCAACCACCACTCAGTCTACTCTAGCATCCCCCTGCGTGTGCTGTCTTCATGTCCTTTTACTAAAGTGCCACTGCACTTTGTCCAAATCCTTACCCAAAACGTGCGCTAGTGGTTCATCAACCAGAAAACCTGCTTCCACCGTCGGTCAAGGTCCCAATCCGCTATATAAGATTCGAGGATGCACAGTCTCTGTTCATCGGAAGTGTAAGAATGAATGGGCTGCACTTCTTCGTTTTCGTCTTCTTCTCCTCTGCTTTGGTGATTGGTTTTGCGGTTGGTTTCGACGCCAGGCGCAGCAGCCACCGCAGAAAAGTGGACAGCTCTCCACGTGTCACCGGCACCATTCACTTGAACGTGAAAGGTGATGGAAGCATTGGCAAACGCATCGTCTGTTTCATCGGCAAAGGTGACTCTGAAGGGAGAAGTGGAAAGTCAGCTGTTGGCCGCGGGAATAATGAAGAAGAAGAAAAAGAAGAAGAAGAAGAAGGTACTGGCTATGGATCAAGGTATGCTCACCACGGTGGAGGATATGGTGACTACGGCAAAGCTTATGGGGAACACGGTGCGGGCCACAATTCGTACTATGAGAGGCACATGAATGAGCACACAACAGATGGTGGAGAATCGGGAAGAGAGGATATGTCTGCGAAGAGCCCCATTCAGGGTTGTGGAAGGGGCGATGATGATGAATGCAATAGTGCTGATGGATCGTCGGTGAAAGGTGGCGATAGAAGCATAACATACTACCCCTTTCAAGGACCAGTCTATCCGGACTGAGGGAATGAACGGAGAGGGTGTGGATCGCCTCTTTCGATTACCCAAATATTCCACTCTTCTTCACTCTCCAACGATGCACTTTCATTAATATTCCAATAAACGTCCTTCTTCCCATTCAAAATTAAATGCCCCAAGTGATTTCCTTTCGGCACAGTAAATTGAGCAGCTGGGGTGGGAGAGTGGCCTTGATTTAAACATGGGTAGGAGTTGAGGGGTGTTGGGTGGAGTAATGGGAGTGTTGCGAAAGATAATTCCTGGTAATCTGCACCCACTGTTCCATTCCGTAGCCAATCATCCATCTGACCACCCACTCGGTCATCAATCTACCTATTCACGCATCCGTCCATTCAAAGTTGGCAATCTATTCACTCGTCCCCCCTATCCACTCCTTCATTCAGGGAGTCGCTCCACTTCCCGTCATGTGCCTTTGTCTATGAACCTCTGCATTGACTTGGAGGCTGACTATCTTTCCAGTATCTCTGCCAACATGGACTTCGTAAATGATAGGTCGGACAAAGGATACGTGGCCCTGAAAAGTGACGGAGAGGAAGGGCAGGCCTTCGCACCTCTCATTTTCCAAACACGATTCCCCACCTTCCTCCATACATTCATTCATCCCCAATCCATCTACCTGCCCACCCTCCCACCCGTCCATCCAATTACCCATCCCCTCTCCATCCCCCAACCCACTATTTATCACTCGTTCAATTTTACTCGCTCACCCATTCATTCTTCCACATATCCACTCCTCCAGCCACAGAGCCACACACGTTCTGCAGTTGTGTACTCCTTTCCGCCTTCCACGCCTCATCTCATTGGGGTCAAAATCAGTGGGCACTGAAGTCCTCCGGTGTTTGGTCAAGTGGAAATATCTGCTCTCAGCACTGGTCAAGACCTCCATCGCCTATATAAGATTGAAGATTAAGCAACCTCCCTTCATCAAAAGTGCGAGAATGAAAAGTCTGCACTTCGTTTGCTGCATCACTCTCTTCGTGGTCGATTCTGCCTTTTGGGCTGAGGCCAGACCCGGCGCACAGCACGAGGAAGTGAATGACGACCTACGTGACTTGCAAGATTCACGCTCGGAGATGTCGCTTCAAGGAGGACGTGGCCGATTTAGCAGTGGTAACATCAGCTTGGAGATGGCACACGAAGGAGGCGCTGGCAAGGACATGGTCTGTCATACCAAGGATGGTGATGTGGAAGATGGGATCAAGGGGGAAGAATACCAAGTAGAGGAAGGGAGAGAGGAAAATGACTATGATTTCCACAATGGAGATAATGTCGACGAGAAGGTCGATGGGTACGGTGGGGAGAATGAGGGTGAGGAGGATGAGGAGGAGGAAGACTTAGGCATGCCTACACTTGGATATGGATTGTCGTGGACAGGTGTGTTTGACGATGAATATTTTGACAGGACTGGTGACTACGAGTATCAAGAGGACGATGGAAGTGCATCCGATGATCATGCCCATATGCTGAGCTATAACTCCAGACAGGAATGCGTAAGGGGAGATGACGGTGCATGCAGAAGTTGCGACATCTCTTCCACGAAATTAGGTCCAAGAGCGATCGACGTCTCCTCTTATCGTAGCTCCTGTTTAGCCTAATCGTTCACCCCCTCGTTTCCTGGAGGCTGGACGTGCCTTTGTGTTGATTACTGCAATCCACCTCTTCCCTTATATTGGCACACATTAGGATGAGGTGGAAGTAAGGGTAGGGAACCGGTAAGATGAGGAATTGGGTCGGACGGAGGTGTGGCATGATCACTTGTGGCTAAAAGTGCACTACCTCTGTGCTCTCTTCGCCGTCGCAATCGCTGGATGTGTTAAGAGTGGTCCTGAAAGACACTGCTGAGATTTGAATGACCACCTCATGTCGTTGACACAGTGGGCTTTATGGTGGGTTATGATGCGGACATCCTCGAGGTTCTTGTCAGTTCTACCCACGAGGGTGAGCTACAGCATGCGAGAGCGAAAGTTGAGTGTTAATAAAGGACATTAACAGGCGATGCACAAGGTCGTGAAGATGGCCCCTTGGACGGCGAATGCATATAGGTTAAAGACGACAATGATAAAGGAAATGAAATTAAGAGCGCGGACGTGGACGTAGTAGTGAGGCATTCGGGAATAGATAGCGTTCGATGGACATATGCATGATGGTGACGCGTGGGAGAGGGACTCATACCGCCTGTCAATTTTGTCACTTCTACGTCCCTTTGACGGTCTTACCTTCTTCATCGTTCTTATTTTCATCGTCCTCGATGTCTATAATGTACACGCCTCCTTCGTCTGCCGCATCGTCCTCTCCACGCTTGTGTACTTCGTCCCTGTATTTGTCTTCAAGCCTGAGGTGCATGTAGAACTTTAGCACGCGAAAGCCTCAAGGGTTGTTAGAGATGGTCTTAGGTTCAATTTTAAAAGTAAATTTGTTTATTCCCTAACTTAAACACCTACTCACCCTTCAATCCACCTCGCCGGCCATCCATTCATCCATTATTGCTGCATCCATATCTCCCCTAATTCCTCTACCTTACCCTCTCCTTCAATTCACTCCTTCACCATCTACGCTCTGCCCCACCACTCACTTTCTCATCCATTCCTTCGCACATCCATGCATTCAACCAATGCATCATCTCTGTGAGTATCTTAAGAGCACTTATTACCCTACTTCCATTACGCATGAATGCACGGATAGAGTGTGTAAGGGCCTACAAACGCACTCTTAAAATGATGAAAATGTCTTTGGAGGCGCAGTAGAGTAGATGCAAAATAATTAATCAGTACCTCCCAAGCACATATGTCTACATCACTTTTTGTTCTTCACACCTTTTACTTACACATGTTCCTTCTCCTTCTTGCCTCCAATTCTTGTATTGAATCCTTGTATCTAGCGCCACACATATGTGACGTCGGGTTAACTAATTTTAGGCATGCCAGACAGTGTAGAACAACAAAATATTCAGCAGGACATCTACAGGTTCTCCATGAGTCACTGCCTACGGTTGTGCTCCCCGTAGTAGGGAGACTATCGTGTTCCTGTGTCGCTCAATTGACATACTTTCCTGTTTTATTCCTTCCACGTCTCCTCCACGAGTTTACATTTGAAATTTGTTTGTCCTTTTTCCAAAAATTTTGTTGCTTACAGACCGATTTTTTGCTTGAAGATGCTGGTAATATGGCATTCCAAGGAGCAAAAACTGAGAAAATTGCTCTCCTTCTTCTCTTGGGGTAGTGGAGCCAACCATCAGCTGGTCATCAATTTCTGCCGCCTTCGTCCGTCTCCGAAACGCGCTAATAAAGTTATTAAGTAGGAACTGCATGACAAGTTCCGATTCCATACGTAAGTTTGGTAATAAGCGCTCTCTGTGATTTTCTTTTCCTCTCTTTGTGTTATTAGTTAGTAGTAGGTGCCAATGTTATCGAATTAACTATCCCATTTCTATCACCTGTTAGTTGACATTAATTTGGGTGAAGTAGTGCGCCTAATATAATAACGTTTAAGACGAATTTAATGAATCGGTGTTTAGGTGAGTGGGCTTGCATTCAGTCGAGTTGCAAAGATGGAACATCGACGGGATGGAGGATGCAGATTGGGTGTCTTTATTGCCGACGTGCACTCGCCTCCCATCCCAGTGATAGAGGCATTGCCGCATCCATGTGGGATCGACTGGCCCCCGATATTTTACCACTTGCCAACACATCTGAATTCCACCTTTACATGACAGTGGATCGAGCCCCAATACGTTCTAGAACAACCGGAAGTTGGGATGAAAATGGAGAACTTCAGACTTTCCCGAGCATAGTTGAGATGCATCATTTGGTATTTGGTTTCTTCCTGGTTATATAAATAATCCTTTTTGTACAAAACCTTTCTGCAGTGAGACTACTTTTATCAAAGAAATAAGCGTATGTACAAAATTAAGTACTGGTTATACAAATTGTTGTTCTTCAGTGGATTAAAATCCCTCATCACTGTGTAACAATGAGGGTCAATTGGAATCTTTGCCCAACTAGACCCTTGTGTTCAAATTCGCCACTTGTGAGTGGGTTTGTCAATTTTAACGTACGGTCAGCAGATTACCTCAGCTCACTTACTATGAGCAAAGAAAAAACCGCATAACACTTGAACAACCTTCAATAACTGGACGGATGGATATGAAATTGAAGGATGGTTAGATTAGAGGAGAGTGGAGAGATAAGGGATGGATGGGAGGGAGGGTTATGAATGGATCGATGGATTAATTCAGTATGGGTGATAAAGGGATCTACAGATCTAAAATGCCACGAATTTTCATCAATAGCGTTGCCATGACGATACTCAGCGGCACTCAACTGCTAACTATGCTTGAATAAGAGCCTTTCTCAAGCCCGTACGTCCCTCTGGTGTTCCAGGTGATCCCATCATCCAGCCGACCCACCCACTTTGAAAAGGAAGAAATAAAGTCACTATTATATCATAAAAAGGAGATTTGATGAAAGATTAGCCCACACCCAGATTACCACATTAGTGAGAGAACTCGACCGATGTTTGAAGACAACCAAATGAGAAAACGTTCACACCAACGCTTTATTCAATCACAACTAGTAAAGCTCTTAGTTGTGGAAATTCTTCTCCTCCTTAGTGCACTCCATGGATGATGTTTCAAGGTCATGGCCGTCTTTCACCACATCGTCTACGGATTGATCTTCAGGTTGGAGAAAATCATCAAGCCTCAACTCACCATGCCCTACTTTGTCCTCCCCAAATTCCTTTTAACTATTTATAAGTCTTCATCTGTCTTCCATGTCTTTAGATACACGAGCGCTTCCTTTACATTGGCGTAGTGAGTAGCGAAAGGTGCTTAACTTCATAGATGTGTGGTTCTGTTTCATCAGCCGACCAAGATCGGTGCAAATGGCGGTTGTCATGGTAGCGACAGCGTTGAGAATACGTTGGTTCTCGGTTGAGACGTAGTGGAGTCGCCTAACATGGGTAGGGCTCAGATCTTACAGGTCTCTACAATGGTGAGGTGAGGTGATGAGTCGACTTATAAGGCGGTATCAGAACTTGCCCACACAAAGTTCCTCCAACTGTGGCAGTTTCGTTTACAGGTGAGAGAGATTGGACGCCTTGCATTGCTTGGCAAATTGCTTGCATTCCGGGCGGCAAATGCGATATTGACCGACGGTTATTCGATGATGGACCCCACTGGCGACGATCACCTCCTTTCCATTGCCCTAGAAACCCTTATTCACAGGCTTGCAGTCGTTAGATTAGCGTGTCCGGACCCTGCAGCAGGCGCATATGCTTAAGTTCGCTGCATCACTTCAGTCGCATGCGTTGTAGGCACCGGTCTCCTGTCCAGCCAACTTCGCCTAATAGTATCGATGTGTGGTTCTTGCGGCTAGAACTATATATAGTGACTAGCAACCGGTCCTTATCCCTCTCCATTATCTATGTATTCAAAGACTGAAAAATTATTTCTAACTTTTCTGAAAAAAATCAGCTTTGATCACGTCGCCGTACCATTCCTCCGCCATCCC
>MIEF01005636.1:0-15553 GCA_001870725.1 Taenia solium | reverse complement strand
GTGCAGAGCAAAAGTTGGTCCTTCAGACATTTACATGGAGCAGTGTGCATGCCTTCCTTCATTTAAGTATACTTCGCTGGGCTTAATTAATTGCCGGGGCTTAGAAAAGCACTTGCGAATGTTGCTAGATGAAATCTTTTGTTGAACATCACATCTCCCTTTCGAACCCATTAATAACTTTGCAAAGGTAATTACAATGTCCACCAGACTACTTAGGCAGTGTTGATGAGGTAAAGTGCTAAGGCGTGAGCTATGTTTAGTGTCCGGCACTTTAACTATCCTGGAAGTAAAGTGCTAAGGCGTGAGCTATGTTTAGTGTCCGGCACTTTAACTATCCTGGAATTTAAACAAGAAATGGCAGATTTGAACCAAAATGCAAATCTTCTCCCAAACTAGGTTGCAAACCCACACCAATAAGCGCAAAGATCAGCATTGTCAAATGGAGCCGATATGCAATAGGTGGAGCAGAGTGAACTAGTTTTACATTTCTTCTCTGACATTAGTGTATGGAAAAGTGCTACTTGTCATCGAATGCAGCAGAGTTTGAGTAAGACATGTCTTTTCACAAAACACCTAGGCTTGATATCGGCTGCATTTGCTGTTTCTTCTTGCATCGTGTGCACTCGCTCCGTCCACGTGGGCGCCCATTTCTCTACTTAAGATATGGCATGTTTTTGAAAGGCGTGTGGTTTCTTGAGAACCCTAACTACCAAGGCATTTGTGTATCAGAAAATACACGCTATAACGAAGTTTACATATCACAATGTAATACGCAATGCACATTTCTCCAAGTTCAATAAGTCTCCTTCTGTAGAACTAACATTTGTGGATGTCGCTTAGTGCACTAAAATGAAATGAAGTTTGTAAGTGGGAACAGGACGACTTGCTGTGTGGGTGTCTCAGCCACAGGTGGCATGAAAATTTTTATCTTTAGAAGCAGTTTGTTAAGTTCGGTTATTTTGATGCTTTGATTTGCTAAAAACTAATTTTTTTTCATTTGTTAATGGTTAATAGCAGTATCCTTTGGAAGCGACCTGTTCACTTTGTACAGCTAAGCTGGAAGTCAATGCTTCAATCATTCCACTACCGCATGGCTGGCACAAATCAAGCACGCTTTCCAAAAAGTGGCACAGTTTAGGAATATTTAGCTGTCAGATTATGTAGGTGGCTATTAGTAGACTAACGCGCAACAGTATCGATGCGCTCTCACTGCACACAAAAGAATTTGAGTTCTCACATCGGTTTATTGCAGCCTCAATCGACAAGCGAAGATAAGTCAAGTAGGCCTATTGGTTGCGCTGATTTCAACCTTGACGGCACAGGGTGAACCAGTGTGTTGATGCCACCATGAGGAAAATCTAATTTTCCTCCACGGTGTCATTTACTTTAACCCCATTGCCTCTGTCGCACAGCCATCCTATGCCAGCCTCTATTTGATTTCCTCCAGAAAGATGTAAAATTCAAAGGATGTTTTGCGCCTCGGCTGGCATTTAACAATCATTACTGATCAATGTTTAGTGCTTGTGCAATTGGACACTGTATTTGCCATAGAGATTGTTTCTGACTCCTAGGTCATAAAATCATTTGAGTTTTAAAAGAATTCGTTCTTTTGCTGACCTTTCAGGCCTTTAATAGGGACAATGCTCAATGCAAATGTTTTGCAAGTAGCTTAAGCCTTAGTGGCCATAGAAATTCCCTGCTTTCTAACATGCAATATCTTAAGAGAACCTCATAATGCAAATGCATGCAACAGTCCTCTTGCAATAAACATAGGCAATTGCATTCAGCTGGACAAATCATCTGCGTTCCAGAGCATTAAATGCCATGGTCTTCAAGGAACCTTACAATTCAGGCCATCATTATAGCAGAAGGTTGCTTGACCTTTGCTCCACAATTTAAGGTCAGCACGCTAGAGTTCACACGAATCTACTCATTTAGCGGTTTTAGACTCATACTATGCCATCATGAGGTTAAAGGCTACTCCGTTTCGTTTGGAAATGATGACAGTAGTAAGAAATGGGAACAAGAATATTGATAAGGAGCATGAAGGATTGATCCTCACCATCGGGGATGCATGGTGCTTCTAATAGTATGTAAGGGTAGTAGTTCGAAACTCAAATGACCGCAGCACAATATTCTGGCCTGATAGGTCCAGCGAAATAGGCAGCCGATCAGAAAAATTGTCCTGAGTTTGGAATTTTGCATAACGTTCCGATGGTGCCTCATCGGTAATAATCGGTTTAAGCTAAACGTTTAGTCTGCTTGTAATAATATGCTCATGCTTTGATTTGCTAAAAACTAATTTTTTTTCATTTGTTAATGGTTAATAGCAGTATCCTTTGGAAGCGACCTGTTCACTTTGTACAGCTAAGCTGGAAGTCAATGCTTCAATCATTCCACTACCGCATGGCTGGCACAAATCAAGCACGCTTTCCAAAAAGTGGCACAGTTTAGGAATATTTAGCTGTCAGATTATGTAGGTGGCTATTAGTAGACTAACGCGCAACAGTATCGATGCGCTCTCACTGCACACAAAAGAATTTGAGTTCTCACATCGGTTTATTGCAGCCTCAATCGACAAGCGAAGATAAGTCAAGTAGGCCTATTGGTTGCGCTGATTTCAACCTTGACGGCACAGGGTGAACCAGTGTGTTGATGCCACCATGAGGAAAATCTAATTTTCCTCCACGGTGTCATTTACTTTAACCCCATTGCCTCTGTCGCACAGCCATCCTATGCCAGCCTCTATTTGATTTCCTCCAGAAAGATGTAAAATTCAAAGGATGTTTTGCGCCTCGGCTGGCATTTAACAATCATTACTGATCAATGTTTAGTGCTTGTGCAATTGGACACTGTATTTGCCATAGAGATTGTTTCTGACTCCTAGGTCATAAAATCATTTGAGTTTTAAAAGAATTCGTTCTTTTGCTGACCTTTCAGGCCTTTAATAGGGACAATGCTCAATGCAAATGTTTTGCAAGTAGCTTAAGCCTTAGTGGCCATAGAAATTTCCTGCTTTCTAACATGCAATATCTTAAGAGAACCTCATAATGCAAATGCATGCAACAGTCCTCTTGCAATAAACATAGGCAATTGCATTCAGCTGGACAAATTATCTGCGTTCCAGAGCATTAAATGCCATGGTCTTCAAGGAACCTTACAATTCAGGCCATCATTATAGCAGAAGGTTGCTTGACCTTTGCTCCACAATTTAAGGTCAGCACGCTAGAGTTCACACGAATCTACTCATTTAGCGGTTTTAGACTCATACTATGCCATCATGAGGTTAAAGGCTACTCCGTTTCGTTTGGAAATGATGACAGTAGTAAGAAATGGGAACAAGAATATTGATAAGGAGCATGAAGGATTGATCCTCACCATCGGGGATGCATGGTGCTTCTAATAGTATGTAAGGGTAGTAGTTCGAAACTCAAATGACCGCAGCATAATATTCTGGCCTGATAGGTTCAGCGAAATAGGCAGCCGATCAGAAAAACTGTCCTAAGTTTGGAATTTTGCATAACTTTCCGATGGTGCCTCATCGGTAATAATCGATTTAAGCCAAACGTTTAGTCTGCTTGTAATAATATGCTCGGGAGCTAAACGTTGTAACTAGCAGAGAGCACCAGCCATGTAGCTCCTCTAAAGTGGTTAGAAATCATGTAAGATTACATGCATTTGGCTGATGATAGTAAAGTTCAGAAAAATTAGTTCCACTTTAAGGCAATCCAACTTCAATTCGGGCAGTAATTTTTCCCGGTAATTGCTTAGGATTAAGAAAGCGTGTATTTATTTTTAAGCACATAAGCTGATTGATTGGGAATATATATTAATGGTCTGGTTGATGGTACGTAAATAGCCTCTCATGGATCCTGCCCATTAAGAGATGAGGTCTTGAACTTTATAGTCTAGATGTAAACTAGTTCCATACTTTAATCTATTCGATCTCATTCGACTTAACGCCGTAACTGGGAGAAATTTACCTAGGTCACTCATAAACTCTATTACTCCGGTCACAATTTAACGAAGTTTCATTAACGTAATTCAAGTTTGGATAAATGATGAAATTGAATCTACCTCTTCTTCTATTGGGCAAAATCTTTCGAAGAAACCGGTAATTGACTGCTTAAGGAGTTCCCGGAGATTTAAAATATGCTGGTCATCTGTCATGCATTTGCTGTTCAATGACCTTGTATACAAAGTAAATCATGCATGAGTCCGGACTTTCGTTGACCTTCGAAGCATAAACAAGGAATCGCAAGGACGAAAAGGGGAATAGAACTGCTTTACATTCGAAAACTAGCAAGTAACTTGCACGCCATCCCAATGACCAGTACGTTACTTCAGTTTACACCACACCTTCCCAAAATGCAATGGTGGTTTTGAAAAGACAAATGGGTACCTCTTTTCACATGCCTGCGTTGCAAACTGAAGGAATGCAAGAGTCGGTCTCTCTGTTTAGTACCCTCTGCCTGTTACTCTTTCAAACCCACTAATGTAAACACCAGTTCCTATAAAGAAGCAAACCACCATCAGCTTTAGTAGACCATCTAACATTTTACATCTGGTTTTAGCACCCTTAGCCCAAAGGCTTTCGGAATGAGCGCATTAAGGTGGGTTGTATCTTTAATCAAATAACTCTTGCCTGGCCCTTCCATCGGCCTTTTCGAAGCTAGCAGACAGGAGAGATCACTCTGAACACCATAAACCTTCGCAATCTGCAGCCACACTATTCTACCCTGAGGCACTTCACCGACATCAATCTAAAAACAAGCCAAGGACTGGGGCTTCTGCTTGACTGCTTTTGTAGGTACCCAGCGTTGTGAATGATCAAAACCAACCTCAGGCCCCAGCAGGGCGCCGATCATTGAAGCGCCACAGAGAGGCGATGAATGAGCCCCTTTGATTGGGTTTGCAGCTTGCATGCCGCCTAATGCATAATATTTGTCTTTTCACCTGTAAAATGGCATAATGAACTGAGATGGTCATGGAAAGTTAGACTAACTATCTCAAAAACTTAGCAGGCATTCCGGATAAATCGGGTGATGAGAAGTGTAAGAAAGCTGTAGCAAAAGAAAAGGCGCCTAATCCCCATAAAGTTGTCTAATTTAAGTGGATATAAATGCTCTGAAAGCAGAAAGCCACTGATATACAAATTTCTACCAAATTATATAAACGGCATCAATCATGTCATGTTCTTTTCACGAATAAATCACGACAGCATCACGTTTCAACAGGTAAGCAGTTTCGAAACACCAGTCCATAATGTAAGACGACATTCCTAAAAGGAAGAACACTGCAGAACAGTGAGAACGTCATGATCCAAGGCAAAAAAGTTGGATCATGTCACCATGCTATTCACTTTAGCATTTCTATGCTAAACGACTAATGTATTACAAAAGAGTGAGCATGCATCGAAAAACACCAGGGCTTTGGAGCAGCAATATGGAAGTGGCATGGTGTTGTCTAATTTGAGGTTTATTTGTTACAATCCGAGAGGACAATGGCGACAAGACATTCTGACGAAATTGACGAACCTGATGCTCCAAGATTTGTCCAGCTTTTAGGGAAAGATGCTATGGAAGTGATGCATGGCGGTACCGAGGTTGATTAAGTTCTCCATATTTGAGCCACCGATATCCGCACCGATGCGGTCGCAGACAAGGCTAACCAAGTGCAGACGTGGCTGCTTGTCCGAACACAAGGCGTGCAAACCAATGGTGACAAAAGTAACCGTCGCATAGTACTCAACTACTAGTAATTCCCACAATGGGCCTAGAGTGCGGAACAAGTATTTCCTTCTCTGATAAGAACATGTTGAAGTCCTTCAGATTCATGCTTTGAAAGTTATGACTGCTATGATTTAAGAGCTGGCGTTTGATGATCACACCCGCTTCTGTTTAGCATAAGGCTGAAGACACGGCTTATCTAAATGCACGAATACTCCCAGCCTAAGCAACAAAACTGTCGCTAGCTTTCGGCAGAGGAAGAGAAAATAAGGAAGAAGTAAAGGCAAACTGACTTGTAACAAGAGTTGGAGTCGGGACCAGATCGATCATGTCAGGAACGGTGGGAATCGGTCATCCAGGCTCGAGGTGAAATCTATCACTGCACTGCCCTTCATGTCCCCTGCTGCAATGCGCCTCCACCGCCCCTTATCGCCAACCCAGCCTCAGCTCTTTACTTCCACACACCTGCTGAGCCTGTCAGGTTGACAAAAGAAAGCACTCGAGTAAATGAGAGGAAGGCTATTGAGAGTAGAGATAATATCAAGGGGCTGGCGTGCGTGGCCCCTACTGCCATACACAACATTGGAAGGAGCTGAATGAAGCAGAATGACCTGCTACAACCAAATTAGCTATCCTATTCTAGCTCGATTTACATTAAGAATTGCGAAAGCAAATCCATTCCTTAACCACACTCACACATTGCAGTGTAATAGAGAGTTCAATACTTTTGAGCTCCCTACAAATCTCGTCCTTTGTCTATGGTGCTACACCACTTAACGAGGAATTCTGAAAATCGGTTGGAGTGTGACTTTTCAACCCAGGTTACTTAGAGATTGCCAAATATTTTAGGGGGTTTCAAATGCAACGCGCGAGATGACGAGTGGGCGTTGCAACGTCGTCGATAATGGCGACGGGGTCTGCGGACACCAACTGAGTGGTAAACTCGAGCGGACAGGCCGGTGCGCTTTTTTACACTTCGGCACCCTGCCTGTGGAAGGACGGAGCATCAGCATTCCTTCATAAATGACATCTTGCCCACATTTCCACCTTCCTAATATAGCCAACAGATCAGATAATGAAAATGTTCAGCACTGGGAGAGAAAAGGAAATGCGTTAGGCTCCAGTTGCACCAACCAATGTATTTGCGTCTATTGTAATGTCAGAGTTGAGCTGCTTCAAAATGCTCTGCATTAAAGCGTCAATCAACCTTACGACTTAACAGCAGCCATGTCATCTGATCGAGCAAACCTGCCCTGGACTGTGAGCTTGCTGAAGGCACTGGTCTAACAGGGGTTAGCACTGACAAAGCCGGCTGCTTCGACGAACATGTTATGGGGCTTGTTCTTCTAAAGCAGTCGACGTGCTTGACTATGCTCAGTTAAATTGATTTTCCATCAGCGAAAAGTGGAACCCAAAAGTTGTTCGCGGTTATTAATTCTGAATACCTAGACGAATTTGAAACAAACCAAGCACTACCTAATTTATTGGCATTAATTTAGAGGGAAAACCAAAAAACGAAAAGAAAATGCCTTCTGCATCCTCTCCAGCATTTCGTCGATAGTCGGATTTTGGTCCGCCTAAGTTAGTAGACCACATAATTGAAGGATTTTGGGTTCCTTGAACCGAAAGCGGTAGTGAAGCCAAAATCATTCACCCATTAAATACATCGAATGTAGATAACATTCTCAATGAGCCCCTGCAATGATACTTTTGCAGGATCGACAATGTGACAATCTTCTTCGTACGTTTCGCTTATTAGACAAGGTCTAAATCCATCCGAGCATGAAGACGACCTCTAAATTGTCTTCAGTATACTTCAAATCTATTGGTTCACCTGTACAATCCGGTCAGCTCAAGTGATCCGTTTGTCGTTCATTCAAAGTATGTAATTTGACAAATTTAAAAGCAAATATGAAAATCTCCAAAGCCGGAGTGTAATGCTTTGTTTGTTCGAACTGCAAGTTTCGATCACTTGGGTGGCCATATTGTACCAGCCGGTTGGCCTGCCTCCGGGTCGCGCCACCAGCCCCCAATCCCTCTGTCCCCAGAATATATATTCTGCTCCAGTACGATGCCTTCTTTTACTTCAAAGGAGGTCTCGGAACGCTACACAGAGTTTATCTAAAACATAAACCCATTGTCTTATGCATTGTTTTGGTGTCAGATTAAATCTATTAGTGAAACATTTGGAGCGCAGCCGTTGAATGGGGTTGTATTTCCTCTCAATATTTTTCTCCAGATTTTGCCATTGTAAACTTACAACACATTCCACCAAATCTGCTACATTTTCAATGCAAAGTTTTAGAAATATGAACTAATGTGCATCAAATTGGATCAAGAGGCATCCTATTTTGCCTTTAAATTTCTGTGATTTGTTGCAAATATCGGAAAAACAATTTTAAAGCAAGTTTTAAATAAAGGAGAAATAAGTCACAATACTAGGACTGGCCGCGTACACCGGCATACAATAGGGTGTGGGTTCACTTGCATTGCTAGAATGTCATCACACACTTAAAAGTTGCAAGCGTTTCACTTCGTTTAATCGACAAGCTCTAGTTTTAAAACACAGCGCGTGAAGCTGCGCAGCCTCATTAGTTGCAATTTCTATATTTCCGACATTCTGCTTGTACCGATTTAGCACAAATGGCGTTTCCTGATTAAAACACGTTTTATGGAACATTTAATCCGTTTTGCATGGCTTGGCTCATAGCAGCTGCAATTATGCCAATCATTTTATTTATAATACTGACTTAAATTCCACCTGAATAAAGCTTCCGGTTTCTCCTCACAACCTTCGCCGAAGGTCAAACATCCATTATGTAATCTATGGATCCACTCCTTACTCGATTGTGGTCCTCAGCATCAGCCATCACACTATGATTAGTGAGGTTATAACCATCCCCTAACGCACCAGACGTCGGATTTCCACCCATCAAAAAAGACACCTGATTGCGATGTAACTTAATTCTCTTGCAGCCCATAAGATTCAACTTTGAAAGCAAAAAATATTCTGCTTTTCCTTCGTGTCTATATCAAATGCCACTTTTATAATTGGCAAATAGAATCTTACTGTTTAAATAATTTGAGGTATCCACCGCATTATTGGAAAAATTAAACAACAAATCTAATGTAAAACCAGTTGAAATCAACGTCAAGGCATGTTGATTAGAAGTAATTAATCTCTGCCCTAAGTTACAATAATATTGGCAGCGTTAAGCACCAGTTGAAATCAACGTCAAGGCATGTCGATCAGAAGTAATTAATCTCTGCTCTAAGTTACAATAATATTGGCAGCGTTAAGCTGTGCACTAGTAAAGCATGTCTTCCACTTCCTGCCCACTATGCTTATAGTTAACAAGGAGGATAAACTCCAGATCCAATGTAAGTAGCCGATCAAATGGCTGAAGATGCCACTAAAATATATTTGCACCCTCAATAGAAATTTATTGACCGCTTTCTGGCACAGTAGGTAATTCATGGGGTCCTGACTGCTTTATGATAATTGGGGTAGGCAGCTGACCAGCGCCAGGCCTATTTGAACGCAGGTTTTTTCCGCCTCCACGGTATCCGCTAATTTCATTTTGACCTGTCACTTCTTCCAAGCGTTGGCAATAAATACACCTTCATCCCGTACAGTTGGATGGTCCAAGGCAAACTACTACCTCACGCCTCGACCGGCTGTTATGCCCTCCGAATCGACATTTTGTGACCTTCTACTGACAAGTGCATTTTCGTCCCTTTAAGGAGATTAAGCAGTTAGTTTCCCGCTTGCAGCTTGTGGGTTCCCCTAAGTAAGGAATGAACCATTAGTAACAAATCCTCTACCTAGTCCTTTACTTAGCGCGTATGGCACGCGAGAAAACGCCTGGCGTAAGACGGTTTTACAACACCGTTGCTGTGACCTCCCAGAACTTACCTCCTGCTCACGTTGAGCCTGACATTTTTGGGCTCCATGACTAATGGTTCTTGTTCATATGGATTTGCCACACTTAATCACCGCAAAGTAGAATTTTAAGCTGCGTATTTATAAGAAGAGGAGGTGATCTGTCTCGCCCTGGCTGATTGACTTTCACTCACAGCAATTTTATAAAAGGAGCCACCTTATTGCATGTCCACCTCGAACACAATTCATATCATGCAGATTGTTTTTCAACCAGTCACACAAGCCTTCTAACAGTGCAATTCAAATAAGCCATTAACTTGACCCTTCCGTCTGCAGCCATGTTTACTCAGCAATGATTGACAAGGTCTCTGTGCGTAATAGTGATCATCTGACCACAAGACGGTTCGAATGAGAGCCTCAAAGTAGAGTAGCATTTCGACACAACCATCACCTGTCCAAAATCAGTTGCCGGATGGTGATTCTTCTGTAGGAGCTATTTCGCATTCTGTAGTAGTTCTGCATTCGCGTCGGTCTCGTTTGGCTTCCTCCCTAGGGTGTTTTTGCAAATTGATGAAAATCAGTAACGTGGTTGTAGAGATATGGACAGAGGTATCATGCTCCAAAAAATGCGTTTGTGATAACAGTGCTAGAGAGACCGCAGTGAAATTAGAGGAGTCAAAATTGCAGGCCATCTGCATGTCACAGTCGAATGCAATGGTTAAATACGTCCTGCTTGCAACAGCTTAAAAACGTCGTCAGGGTCAAGCAAGCCAAGGTTCCTACCTTCGATGTCCATTGATCGATACATCAGTTGGGTGTTCTGCTATGATGGTAGTGAAGGTGAAAAAGTAAAGCCGACGATTCGTAAGGGGGCGAAAACATCCTGAGAGGTAACACATCAGCTCCCAGTCATGCGTCAGCTGATGCGACTTCGACGAAGAGCAATTTGTTCAGGGAGGAGGTGTTTGGGGCAGTAGATTTAAAGGAGCATGAGCTAAAGCAAACGGAGGGAGGCAAAGCAAGTAATGAAGTTGTCAGCGTGCTAAGCAAAGGAATCTGTGTCAAAGTAAACACTGTTTGTGGAGGTTGCTGCTGGCGTCATCAGCCAGTCAGTTAGATTGGCGTCTTTGCACAAGCAAGCAAGAAGCTAAGCACATGCAACACCAGGACTGCCAGAGCTTCTGCTAAATCAAAGTATGTTCTTGCTGCCCCTGTCCTTGCCACAATAGCTGATGCTGGGGTCTGTGGCGGGCAGTATCAACGCAACATGCATCAAAATCAGAAGCACCTTAATTCACGTCCTGACATTGGGCGTGACCTCCAATGTGCTGCAGGACAGTGGCAAAATCTGCATCATGATATCAGTACCTTCAATGGCACGTTGCTACGTTTCGCTTTGAAATCAAAGTCAATTCATCAGCAAGTATTGAAAAAATGATTTACATTACCCTCGTCCATCAGGTTAGAGTCTGTGCCTCCGCTGGACACGTACGAAAGCGCTTATTCTCAAACGCGCCATTAGCTTTAATGACATCGTCAGTGCCCTGCGTAACACATGCCTCTCACGGAAACCTTTGCTGTCGCAGCTAACAGAAATAATCCTAGTGCCACCGCCGATGCCGTTCGCCCAAATATCTATTCGATGATATAAGTCGACCTACTGGCTTTTTCTCACACCCAGTTACAACAGGACCTTCGTCAAAAGACGCGTTTTTAGCCCAACAGCTCGAACAAGATATGTGACGCTAAGCTAAGGATGATTGTTGAATCCTCTCAATTATTTTAACAACGCAATATAAGAGCGCTGTAGTCGCGGCCGCCCTTTTTAAGAGGTCATATGCAGGTGTGCCCCGATGTCTGTGTTCACAGCCCAGCTCCACAGTGAATGAATGCTGTGGTGGTGCAAAGACTATGCTTTTCCCCATTTTACTGCTGTTGCCCATACTTCCATGCATCATAACTACAGATCGGCTTCGAAATATCCTTAGCAAATAGCGAACACGCGCTGCTTTCCAGCACAAAACTGATGTGGGCGATTCAAGCTCAGGTATGTCAGTTTTTTTCCTTTCTTAAACCCCTTGCCTCCTTTCGTTCTTCTATTTGCCATCAAGTTGCACCAATGATAATTTAACCTGTCACATTTCAAGTCACTCACATACGTTGCGTCTGAACTTCACTTTTTCCGAATTTTGTCTTGCGGCTTAGGGTTTTATGCGATTTTCTTATTTTTTCTGGTAAACGGGTGTTAGGTTCTGTTTGATAATGATATTAGCCCATGGGCAATCGCATCGGATAATACAATACGAATCGTACAATAGGTTTTGTTCTCGAGGATAAATCTATTATTCGTTCGGTTACGTCTGTACAAGGTATTACCTTTAATGTTGCAAGTCATCGGCAGTCCTAAAATCGACGTGTTACAGGTGAAGTCGGACTTGAGAAATCAGGTTTGCCACTTTTTTGTGCTCCTAAAATTTGACAAGAGGCTGTCGTCAGATCTGTATTACATTTGTATGGTGGATTCCTCAGGGTATTTAACCACACCAATTTGGTATCTTTAAACCTCAGATGCTGACACACTCGTAATCGAGGCCCGGAGCGGCAATCGCTGAAATCGTTTTCATTTCACCTTGAAATCCTACACGTATGGAACGTGGAGCCCCAGCGACTTGAGAACCGCACATTGCGACGGAAGAAGTTGTTTGGATTGAGCTTGAAGAAGAGCCGAATTCAATCTACTCACAAAGCTGTTGAGTGCTCGTGTCTGACTCGTCCCTGCCTGAAGAGGAATGAGGTGGATACTCGGCGAGGGGTATCGAGGAGCTCTGCTCTGATCGGCTGTTTTTGTTCCTCGGGCTTGTCAGCGAACAGAGTCGCTTAGCTGTTGGAGGACTTGTGGTATCTGGTGGATGCGAGAGGTTTGCTATTAGTGGGTAATTGGAGTGCTGTCATATGTATCGAAGTTCGCGGTCAGGAATGCCAGCGTTAGATGAAAAATGTGCAATCGACCCCTATCTTGGTGCGGAACGTGGAGCCTCAGCGACTTGAGAACCGCACATTGCGACGGAAGAAGTTGTTTGGATTGAGCTTGAAGAAGAGCCGAATTCAATCTACTCACAAAGCTGTTAAGTGCTCGTGTCTGACTCGTCCCTGCCTGAAGAGGAATGAGGTGGATACTCGGCGAGGGGTATCGAGGAGCTCTGCTCTGATCGGCTGTTTTTGTTCCTCGGGCTTGTCAGCGAACAGAGTCGCTTAGCTGTTGGAGGACTTGTGGTATCTGGTGGATGCGAGAGGTTTGCTATTAGTGGGTAATTGGAGTGCTGTCATATGTATCGAAGTTCGCGGTCAGGAATGCCAGCGTTAGATGAAAAATGTGCAATCGACCCCTATCTTGGTGCATATAACCCATCACCCGGTCGCATTGGCAAAGGCCAACTTGCATGGAGTGAAGAAACTTAGGAATCTTCAACTAAAGAATAGGAGACTGCACTGCCTACCCCATGCTGCTTCCCGATTTTGGAGACTGGAGACATTGAAATTTCCTGACGGTGCTTGGGTGGTGTTAATTTAGTGCAGTTGCCTTCTTCATTTTTTGTTTTCTGCTTGATGTATATGCTGCTTGGGAAATGATTTGTTTCGTTGATTAATGTTGCCCGGCAATATTTTGATTTTACTTTGCAACGGCAACGTCATGGTTTTCACTAGTGAGACTCAATTTGTAAAAGAAAGGAATTGTTGCGAAAACTTGGCTTTGCTCGATGTTACAGATGGTGCGGAAACCAAATTAGAGAGAATCGCTTCTTTGTGAGGTTGTATTAGGTGAGCTGTGAGGCGTGACTGAAGAATGCCAAATTTGAGGTCTACGAAAGGCGTGTGCGTCGTCCCGCCGATGTGGTGGCCGTGCTAAAGTGCAATTTGGTGGTCGGCGTTGACTGGTGAACCTGTGTAGGAACCGTTGTAAGTGTACAAAGTGCGTCGCGGTGTTATGCGGTGATTCCTGCCTTCGTGACGTCGTTGTCGTGGTGGTAGGCGAAGAGAGAGCATATTTGTCAGTGTGGATAAGGAGAGGCTTGGAGGAGAACCTAGCTAAATGACTACGGTGCATGACTATGCATGCCTTTTTAGTTGCATTACACTTTTTTATCATTTGTCTTCTCGATGAGACATGCTTCCTCCTGGAGCATACTCAACCCGAGACAAGAAAATTGGTTTCATCAATTGACAAAGCTTGTTCGCCTGGAGCGCGCAAACGCGTCTATTTTTTGGAGGATTTGCATTTTTCAGCACACACACTCTTTTGCAAACATTCATTCGTTTAAACCTTTCCTACCTGATGGAAATATACGATGGCGGTCTCGATTTGTTATGCTCTCGTACAGTTGTGACGGAACCTTCACTTACTACGAGAAGATCTTGCCTTGTAACAAACCGATAAATAAGTCCTGTGGAAGCTACAAGTTCCGGGTAAAGTGTTACCGATGGCATCTGTATCAATGGAACTTACTGATTCTCGGAGCAAGTTTGAAAGTTGTACTTCGGTAAATTAGCACCACCTGGCCAGATCCACAAGCGTGACTTGCTTCGGTCCCGCTTACTGCTCATACATTACGCGCAAACTTGAACTGCGGAGCAGTGCATGAATTCCCCACTTGCTACATGTTCAGTTGTTACAATTTATAAAAGCTCTCGAATAATTAGGCGGCAGAATTCCATTCTGCTTTTTTAGTTATTTATGGTCTCATGACATCAGTAATGCTATCTTGTTGCTGCACATGTATTTGTGTACATCATGAACCTATGTGATTCTAACTAATATAACGAGTACAAATTACCGTTTAAGCCATTACTAGGGGGGAAGGTCAAAAGACAGACATGAAAAACACTGTCCATATGAATGCATGAAAACGTTGTCAGGCGTAGCACTGTCCTTATACCAGCTCATTCTACTACTAGAAGTTTAGCCACTGAAAATCAAGAATTTTGGGATATTGAGGCCCCCATTGGAAGGAAAATGACTGCTTTGCTCTCGACTTTCATTTTAAGCAATCACACGATGCTGGAGGGGATCTAACACATAATTTTTACTAAGATTACATTTTTGCTGCCTCAGCAGGTTGCATTCACTGGTTCACGTGTTTATAGCTCCCTCAACCTTCGGTACAACCGAAGCCCCTCGGTGGAAATGTGTAGTGGCAGGCCATGGATTGCTAGCATATCAGCGGAGGAGGGACAACATTCGCTACGAACTTGAAGTTTAGTGAAATCATATTCTGCTTCAATAGCATGCGTACTGTATAGAGCTCAAACAAGAAAAGAAGGCCTAAGGATGTCGATATTGCTCGTCAGCCCATAGCTTAAAATGAAGTGCAAAATACGTGGAACATTGTTCCTTCCAGTTCAACTCTGCCAAATTGCTTTTAGCAAAAGGTTTTTTCCAGAATGAATGAATGAATGATTAATTGATTGATGCAACTTATTTTGGTGCTCAAATCTACTCCCAAGCAAGCATAAAATGAGAAATCAAAGGGGCTTAGCTGATGAAGTAGAGTAACGATGCCAACTCAGCTGTGAGCTGGCTGTTACAGCACAAATGCATTATATGTTGCTGCAAGAGCTAGAGCCATGCAGCCTTCTACAATGTGAGTTAAGACGGAAACTAAAATCAGAGGATACATGAGTTGACACGGAAGTCGCTTACACAATTATGGTCGTGATGTTGCCGAAGTGCGGTGCCCAGAGAAGATGGCAAATCTCACACTGGTTGAGATTGGACCTAAGAAGCTAGTTAAATTAATTTCAATAGAAACCGGTGAAGATGTGATTAAACCAGAGGGGACATTCTAACCCCATTTAAAGGTATGCATCCGTACTTGGATGGGGCCTTTATCGTGAATTTTTCTGCTGAGCGTGAGCAGTGCAATCCAGGTGAAGAGATCTTGCA
>MIEF01005630.1:0-16132 GCA_001870725.1 Taenia solium | reverse complement strand
ACACGCTCCAATTCGAAATGGGTCTGGAGTTGGCTGTGGTAGCTGAAGTGCTGAGAGCAGACTGGACAAACCACTATCATGGTGTGCTGTGACGAAATGGGGAGGTGAAAGTGATGACATGGTCGCGAGGAAGAGCTTTAATCACTAGTGTGCGTTCGCGCTGTGATTGCCGTGCATCCATTTTGACAGGTTTGGCTTCAAAATGCCACATTGAGCAGTGGTGCAATGACCCTAGACTCTTTTAAAAGTATGCACTGCTGGTTTGCAGGTGTACATTTTGGATAAAATGGCGAATCACACAGTAAACTAAAACTTTCATTCGCCAGAACCCGGAGAGTAACGTGTCACTCCCGATTGAGGTGATTAGGTGATTGCGTACAAGATCAAAGTCATGAGCAATGAGGTCATGTGAGTAAAGTTCATCGTTATGTACTATTAAATAAAGAGCTTTCATGAAGGCCTTTAATTGGAGGGGTGAAGAGTCGTTTGTCAAGAAGGACTTTTAATGCACCGAGCATTTTGGGAGACTACATTTTATTATGCTCGAACTTAAATTCCATTATATTTCCCTCCAAAAACGTTACGAGCTGGCAGCTCAACAAGCTTGATAACTGTGGTTATTGGAGATGTCTCTGAGCTACCTGCTTGCTCTACGCTCATTGTTCCTGCCCAGCATTACGTTGGGTCAAGAATGGGGCTGCGAGGCAGGAGGCTCTTGACTGAATGTGGCTACCCATTTCTCGTCTTACATCTCACAATCTGGTTGTTAAAACATGCCGCTTGCCTGGCAAATACCGCATCCTAGCGCCCAAAAGGAACATTTAGCATGTAATCTACTGCAGTGATCACATCAGTTGTTTGCATAGAAGACCTTTACGCCGTAAAGGTGAATACCGGGCCTCAATGTTCGGGGTGCTTTTGGATAGATGAGGTGCTATTGTGATGAATTGCCTTGTTCTCGCCGAGGTAGCGTTTGTTTTACATTATTAGAAAGTACCAGACTCACCCACTCAATCGTGAGGCATTAAAATTTCAATTCTTCTTACATCATGGTGCATTTAAGTGGCATCTAGATGAGCGATGTCTACACCGGCAATCACAATGGGGAAGCATCGATAGGGTATTCACCAGGATCCACCTTACAAATAGTTTCTTCTCCCCCTTTTTTTCACTAGCTCACTCTCGTAGCCTTGGTGCCACCCAATTATTCCCCTCAAATAATAAGACAACATAGGTTGTGTGCACAAGACATCTGATTGTATACTGCAGTCACCTTATGATGGCCTTCCAATAAATCGTAAAAATTTCTGCTGCCTGACATCGAACAGCATTCTACATCATGTTCATTTAAAAGCTTGGTGAAATTGCGCTTTTCAGGCTTCGGTTGTGCGCCTCTTTTGGAGAGAAATAATGCTAAGTGTTGTCTTTATGTCAACTTGATAATGCAGAAATCCGCGAAAGCTGATACAGCACAAGAGAATAACTAAAGTGTTGAAGAAACTTATCTTGGAGATGCCACCACACAGTCCCTGCAAAGCATACCTAGGGTTTCGGCTCAAAGAAGGAATCCTTGCGCTTATTATGGGGTTATAAAGGTCGCTTTAAGCCGGACATGGAGACGTCGTACTGTTAAGCGTCTTTACACTGAACTTTTACCTAACTCTGACCAAACGGCAAGATGAACGTATAACTGCAGCAGACATCCATGTCTATAGGTTGCTGCAGCTAATACCTCCTTACAACCTCATTATTTCCATTTGTTTCTAGGACCTCCTTGGATGCACTTATGCCACTTTTCTAAGAGGAATGCGAAATTTTACTGACCTTTGAACGAACCGGGTGCAAAGAATTTCACAATGGGATTGAGCTTTTAAGAGTGTGCTCATGTGAAACGCAGGAGAATATGGCGCAAAAACACATTGCATTGTATTGTTTTTCGAATTCGTTTCCCTTTCTACGAACAGATATTTTTGATTTAATTGGCTACAGCTCAATTGAATCAGCTGCCGTAGTCACTTAAGATGCAACCTATTCATTTAATGAACAATCATATATTTAATTAAAACTTGGTTTGTGACACCGCGTGTCACGCATCAGCCAAACACTATTTTAAATGATTGCGCTCTTAATTAGGCCTGAATAGAGAGGGTTGTATGCTAAAAGCAAGCATTCTAGCTATAACTTAATAATATTTTTAAATTCAAAAATTTTTGGCAGTTTTTACGGCGGTCGCACAAATGTAGATAGATGATAGAATATATTCATAGTTAGTTTAATGGAGGAATTAGTGAAATAGCGAAAGTGGCTGTAAGAAGACGTAGAGGCTTATTCTTTGTATAATTTAATCAGCCAAATACATAAGGTGTGGTTTATTTAACGTGCAGCAGGCAAGCTAAATGTTGCAGTATTTGAAGCTGTCTCGGATTTTTAGACGAGAGAAGCTAACTCTCTTGCGTAATAACTAATTTCATTTGGTGATTTAGACCTTGATAACTCCAGCCTTTCTTCGCTATAAAGACTGGGGTCTTTCTGTAAGGAGTGCTATTTATGACCTCTGCTCTTCACGTAATTTGCATCATTGTAAGGAAAAATGTGATAAAATTTCTCATGCTCATTGATGCGCACTGTCATTAGCGATTCCAAAAGGAACCCTGGCACCCCTATGGCGACGACATTTTCAAGTCGGCTTTGGCCCAAAATTGCAGCAGCTGCTTCTCACCCACTCACAATCCAATGTGCACTTGTGTGGACGCCCAAACGACCGTGTGCAACAATGATCGACTTTCACCATGCCACTGACTTTCATTCAATACCTAGTCGCTTCTGTAGGGCCTAGGTTATTGTCACTGCCACGTAATGACCTCAAAGTATCTAAAATTCCTCTAACCTACCATGCGATCCTAAGTCATCCTAATTACCGCTTCATTGTCCTACATTGTTACAGTCTGCACATGTATAGCTCGCCTTCAGTAGGTGCTACAACCAATAAAAGCATACAATTGACACATATATCATTAAACACTATTTGCTGCCCTTATTTTACTCACAGTTTAGGCATCGTATGCGCATATTAGGGCCTTTCTATTACGCATTGATTCCATGCTCTTGCTTGAATCATTAAACACCATAGCATCCGCTTGCTATAGCTTTGGAGATTTCATACTTGCAAATTGGCTGCTGCAATTGGTTCGGTATTTGCTTCTCTTTGTTTTTGCCTTTATCTTTATCAAATTCGCTCACGTAAGTGCAGTGAGTTTCAATTTGAAGGCAGGAATCATCTTCGGCTTCATTGAATTCGCTCACGTAAGTGCAGTGCGCTAAAATATAAAAGAGAAATACAGCTATGTCGCCATCGACGACGCTCACATTAGTGCTGAAAGTGTAGATAGAATTGAGAAGTCTAGCCTAATATCCATCAAATTGGCTCACTTAATTGCAGTGAATGTGAATAGAAGTCAGAGGTTTGGCCAAATATTCATCGATTTTTCCGAAGTGAATGCTGTGGGCGCGGATGGAAGGGACAAGTTTAGATTTTTCCACATCGAGTTCGCTCATGTGAATGTAGTGTGCATAGAGAAAAAGCAGAAGCATAGCTTAATCTTCGTCGACTTAGCTCAAATAAGTACACTAAGTGTGGATGGAAAGGAAATGTTTAGCTGCATCTTGATCGACTACTCTCAAGTGAGTTCACTCAGTATAGATGGAAGGAGGAAATGTAGCTTTACCTTCATCGGCTTTGCTTACGCGAATGCACTGAGTGTGTGTGGAAAGCAAAAACATAGCTTCATCTTCATCGACTTGGCTCACATAGGCACAGTGAACACCGATTTAACAAAGAGATTTAACCAAGTGTGGATGAAAAGCGGAAGTTTAGCTTCGATTACATCGACTTTGCTTGCGTGATTTTGGGAATTGTGAATGGAAAGTACATATTTAGCTTCTTTGTCTTAAGTTTCGCACATGCGAGTCCAGTGGGTGTGAATGGACAGCAGTTATTCAGCTTTATTTTTATCGACTCCGCCCAGATAAATACAGTGGGTGAGGATGAAGGGGAAAATTTAGCTCAATCTTCATCCACTTCGCTCACTTGAGGGCATTGTGCGCATAAAGAAAGCGGAAATATAGCTTTATCCTTCTCTACTCCGCTCATGTGAGTGTGGATGAAAACCGGAAATTTAGCTTCGTCTTCATCGACTTTGATCACGTGGATGGGGGGATGGTAAATGAAAAGTAGAAATTTGGACTAAGTTTCATCAAATTGGCGCACGTGAGTTTTGATGGAAAGTAGAAATTTGGCCTTAAATTTACAGATTTCTCTTACGTAAGTGCAAAGAATGCGGACTCAAAGGGGAGAATGCGTTAATTTTTGATGGTTTTGCTCACGTGAGTGCAGTGAGTGTGGATAGAAAGGAGAAACCCAGCTTTATCTTCATCGATTTCTTTCATATAAGTGCAGTGATTGTGGATGGAAGGCAGAAATTTAGCAACGATGACACCGAATTTGCTCACGTGAGTGCAGTGAGTGTAGATGGAAAGGGGAAAATTTAGCTATATCGTGTGAATTTGCGTTAGTCGACCCTAGAATCGGACAGGGCAAGTTGACTGCAGCTCTGATCATAAAGGCAGCAAAAATGGGGAGACGCTGTTACAGTGAATGGACTTTAAAGCATTTAATGATCCTTATGAACAACTATCCTGCCTACTCAAAGTGAATTTTCAGTTCCCTTAAGGCTAGAATTTAGAATTGTAGCCGATTGGTAGGTTGGAGGCCAAACTGAAGCCGGGTCTTAATTACCGCGCGCACTAAAAGTTCCGAATAAAATGCACCGCACGAGACGCCGTCGAGTGCTTCTAGTCTTCACCGAGAAGAGGACTGCTAAGAATGGGTTATTCTAAGCAAAGCAGGATTTGAAAAAATGAGGAAGAGCTAGGTAAAACGGTGGAAAGTAATATTAAGGCAAATTCTGCTGAGATCCATCCATGATGTGGATCTGCACTTCGTCGCATCCCCGATATTTGCCCAACCCCACATGCACCAGCAGGTTTCATGCATCCCTTCTACTCCTATCATAAAAATTCGTGTCGCGACCTTAATTTTATTGTGTTATCTGGAATGTTTGCTGAGAGTCTGTCGCCATGAGACGGATTTCTTTTGCCCCGGACTGATGTATGGGTTCGACGTTTATCAGGTGCGTAAGAGGGTATGCTGGTCCAACTAAGAACTCAGTGCTGAATTCCAAAATGAAAAATTATCGCATCGGTTTTCTAAATAACCTTCCTTATCAAATTTTACCGCATCGGTTTGCCATTTAGCTGACGCCTGCAAGGCTGACTTGGTGCAGATTGAAGTGCCTGCAGCCTCTGATTTTACATCTCTATCACTGTCATCTTTGGCGCTCATGAGGATTCCTAGGATCCATTTCGTCTGCAACACTGTTCGTAAAAGTAGTAACACTTTGTTGATAGGTGGGAAAGAGACATCAACTCATCGTCGGCATTCATTTTGTGTGCTGGTCCTAAACACAGCATAGCCATTTGTGAAACAGAATGGAAATTCAGCCGCATTGAGACTGAGGGGCTACGAATGCATGAATGTGATTATAGCTTTGGCCAGAGTTGCATTACACCACAGTGGCGACTGGCAGAGCACTCATACTCCGACATAAACCGGCTTTGAAATGGTGTCTGAAGTTAGAGTCAAGTCGAACAGGAAATCGGAGCATTTGTCAAGTACATTCGAATGAGTTCTATATCGCTGCTTGTTCTCACTTTCCTCAAAAGATATTCCAAGTGGCAAGCTTCATTATGCACCCTCACCATATGTATTGAGCTCATGTGCGGAAGAATTAGAAATTCTTACCTCTGAAATTAAATCCCTTCTAAAATAAACCTTATTCTTTATTAAACAGGCCTGGCACAACAGCATCACAAGATGCGTGCCGAGTTCACATGTGTCAATCGCGCATCGCTGTTACTACTCGTCGCAAAGCGCCATATCGCAGTCCTCCTAAAATTTCATCTTCCTCTACTGGCTAATTTCTATTCTCTACCAAATTTTTTCTCTAATTCTCCACGATCCAAGCGGCCAAAGCACAGAAAGCTTGCAAGAATCTTCTTCTCTTTTTCTTTTATCCTGTTTACATCTATTTGCACGTGACATCCCTAACCATCTAAACCCGTCGAGAGAGGTGTAAGGCCACTTCAAGCTTGCAGATCACTAGTTTGAAATTTAATAACCTATTTTCCTCTCATTTTATCCTTTCATTCACTCCCCTTTGCTTCATTATTAGTCGCACTAAGCCCACTCCTCTGCATTGCAAGTAATCAACACTACTGGTGGGTGTATTTTGAACTTGACACCTGTTGTCCTTATGTCAGTAATAAAGCCATACGCTGTCATAAGTAAAGGAATTATTTGCTGATGGGGCATGGGAGGGAATATGGTTGTTTTGATGGCGTAATAAAAGAGGGAAAAGTGTGTGTTGACCTGCGGAGGAGAAGATCTGTGCGAACGAGGCACGGAAACAGGGCTATTATTGGGACTTGCAGGCTAAAGGGTCCTAGTATCCTCGACCTTAGAAGAGCAGTTGATACCACTCACGTAGGGCGCGAATCACGCACTGGATCATGCTCCAATAGGGTCTGGTAAAGTTGTCTCCTAACCGAAGGTTGAACCTAGGAACGCTCGATGATTGCAAGTCGTTGCATATCCAGTCACATCTTTTATTAATCTATGTCATTCAAACTTACACTTCTTCTCAAGTGTAATTAATTTTACAAAAACAGCACTCCGGTGGTGATGAATCCTCAAAGACTATCATATTTGTTGCAAAGCAAGCGCGGCTAAACGCATGTAGGGGATTATTAAAACATGACACAAGCAACAACAAATAGACGTCACCAGCCTTCAGACAGGAAGAGTATTCTGAATGAACACAACAACTATCCTAGCAAATGGTTTCCTCTGACTTGACTAGCATCCGATTTAGGAAGGTAAGCAAGTGTCAAGTGGATTTTAAGTTAAAAATTTTTGAGAGAAACGTGCAAACTTGGTTCAGCGATTTATTTGCTAACACTTGTTGTAACTTACAAATTGATTGGACTGGCACTCTTATTAATTACCAAGCTAAAGTGTGCAATATGATAAAGTTTCAACGGCAGATCATTATGCATAAAGCTGTTTAACGACTAATTAACACCAGTAACAAAGCCTTGCCTTTTTAAGCTCCTTTTTTCGACACATTTGTAGCTTCATAAAAAAGGATAAAATCGAGTATTTTGCACTATAAATCTGAGTTTGTGCCATTACACTTTAAAATCCTTAACTTCCTTAACAATTTATCCAAACTTTTGCTGACATAATGTGAAAGTTTTAGCCCGACGTGCTATACAAATCAGCTCTAGTTGCACGTGCAGTAGATGCGGAGCGAGAGAGGAGAATTTTGCTGTATTATATTGATTTTACGCATGTAAATGCAGTTGTGCTAGGGATAGATGGGATGTTTTTTTGCGGAAGTGAACCAATTTCGGCCCTGCGGCTTCACTAAAAGTGGAGAGGAGAAGAGAATTTGAATGTCATGGACCGATTATTAGCATGCGACTGCAGTTGAAGTAGGGAGACTGGGTGGATTATTTGTCCACATTGCGTTGATTTTGACTGTGTGGCTGAGTTTGATATGGCTGAATGGAGAAGCGTTTGGCTGTGGTGATCGAATTTTACCATGCGACTGCAGTTATAGTAGAGGCGGTGGGGAGCATTTGTCTTATTTGAATCGACTTAGAACATGTGAGGGCAGCATTAGTAGAGAGAGGGATATTTGGCTGCAAAATTTCGGTTTTGGCCATATGATGCTAGTTTTAGTAGAGAGGGAGGATAATTTGCGATTGTGACCTCAATGGATGTGGACAGGTTAGAATAATTTGGTTGTAGTGCATAGATTTTGATTATGCGACTTCAGTTGAATCAGAGATGGAGAGGAGAATTTGTCTGTGATGTGTCCATGTTTAACGTTTCATTCATTGGCTGTACTGAATCGATATTGACCAAGTTACTGGAGTTGAGGTGGAAAGAGAAATAGAGAGGAAAATTCGGACGAATTTTTCGGTTTCGCTTCTATATGTGTGTATTTTGCGTCAATCTAAGTTTGATTGACGAAGGATGGTGATTAGCTCCTTGGAGCATTATTTTGGGTGTCGCCCAAGTCAGTACTCTATAGTTACCCCGTGCAGTTGTTTGCCTATTCCCTCTGATCATAGGCAGTCGTAAACTGATCGAAAAATTGACGAATTGCAACTTCTATTAGGCTGCAATTTTTCCTACTAGCCTTAGCACATGGTCCGCATAAGGCCTTGTACATTGCAGTAACCTCTTGGTGGTTTATGCAAAAGCTTTAAAAAGTAGAAAAGTGATTCGCAGAGTATAGCTAAGACACTCCTTTCAGCCTAATCATAGATGCATGTCCTACAAGATGTACTTCATTGCCAGCACTTCGACAACCTGAAGAAAATTGTTCCAAAGATGTTTGCGCAAATCCTGCCTAAGGGTCAACTCGCAAACCTTAACTTTAGTAGTTTGCCAAGTACCAACGATCAAGAGGGGAGGGAATTGCCTTCTCGCTGGAACATGTTTACTATAAACAACTCTTGCTACTCATTAAATTCATTTGACAGTAAAGCGGATTGCTCTAACGACTGAAAAATATCTTTGCCTTCTCTTCCAAATGAATTGCCTCTTACTTTGCATTCGGTCTTTATGCTCTGACGTACCATAGCAAATTTGGTCGGCGTTGTTTACTCCTAATCGCACATCTGCCCCAAAGGAATATTTGAGCGCACACGTTTTGGAGAGTTTGATGTTCTGCCTACGTGTCTTGCCCTTCTACCACAAAATAGCGGTTTCTGTGTCCTTGTCAAGTTCCTTTCATGTCCTCACGTGTAATATAATAACTTCATGTACTTGCAAATGCAAATGCTACAAAGCCATCTCATAATGCTGAAGAAGACTTCGCTCTCTTCCACTGATTTCACACATCGCGCTCGTCCTATGACCGATAGGAGAAAAATTCAAGCTTTTAAATTACAAAGGGGTTAGATATAATGAAAGATTGTCTGCCCTACTCTGGCCAACAGAAACATACCATCCCAGGTCATGCCTTGGGGTTACCATTCTCAAGTTTACCGAAGGAAATTGCCCCACCGCTACCTCACGACACTGTTAAATAGGTAAGCAGCATTGCATGTTTAATTTTTATGATCTTTGACAACAATTTCTCAACGACTTGACATGAAGCTGCCTTGGTTTGAAGCCGGCAATCAGCCCAACATGCTAACAACACTCCTTACTAGCGAAAAGAAACAAAATTATAGAGCATTATTTGACTTGATTTTAGGGAGCAAATTCGGTAGTTCTAGAATGATGTATTTCAAAAGCAGCCACGAATTACGCCTGATACAGCAGATCACGAAGTCCAGTTCCGCCTAATAGCATCTCACTTACTCCAGCCTGATTTCGTCCTGCTTACTAGGGCCTCTGCAATAAGCGAACGGTCCTAGACATTTAAGTATAGCCCAGTGCGTCGACTGCTGATTTCGAAGTTGCGACATGATGTGTGAAAAAGCATAACTATGATAGAGGTGCGAATGAGGCAAATGCTTGCTCCTCATCAGAGAGGAGTGTGTTTTTATTGCGACCTCTCCAAATTAAATGCAGGTGAATGCTGGTTCTGCTTAGGAGGATAGAGTTGAAGAGGAGAATATTAAGGTGAGGGATTGTAAGAAAGCAAAGTGACATGGTGCTCTGATGTCTGGGTATCAGGCAATATTTACATTGGAATATTTTGCGATTTCGTAAAACTTTCCTGATTTCGCTTTTCATTCATCAGCCTGTCTCTCTGTTCACTCAACCGATGCAAACGTACCCTAAGGAAATTGTTCGCATTATGAATGGAAATAAGAATGAGGCCAAAAATGTTACTGTGGGTATATAGACACTTCTTGGCATGCCCAATTTAAAAGGCGTCTACCTGATGCACACCCCTAATTTCGCTGGTTCCTACTTCTCTTCGATGCGTTGTGCATAGCACAAATTATGAACAGTCAATGCTCTGAAGGAATAGTAAAAGTCGGCAATGGATAGGAGAGTGGATATTAAAGATTAAGCATAGCTAACTAATGCAGTATTGGCGAAAAATGGAGCGGAGATGAAAAAGAAGTAACTCTGGCTTTGGGGAAAGACAAAGTAAGAAAGTGAAGTACGAGGCAAAAAAGGGATTAGTTTTGGTTTTATCTAGGCTAAAACAATTTGATTCGACGAAGCGTAGTGGCGCATAGCATAAGATGTATTGATTTAAAAGAGCGCAAGGATTAGGGAGCGAAGAATGAGCCACTCGCATCATATGATTTGATACCTCTTTTGTAACATTACGGTGCATTTCATCTGCCTATCTGCTTATTCATTCCTTTTTGTCTTTGCTTATGAATACGCTGCAAATATGACCTAAGAATTTATTTAAGCTTGCGTCAGTGTCCACTATAACCTCTTAGTTTAAAGACCACACAAATCAAGACAGCCTATTTCTGTTCTTTGGCTCCCCATTTCACTTTACTGCTGATAAATTTTGATGCATCTAGGCTCGTTATTATGCTTCTCATTCGATGCAGTGAGTTATCAAATTAATTAATTTATTATGTGATATAATTTCTATGATCACAATGACTTCAAGGAAGCTATGCAGGGAGCACCAGTGCATTAAAATCCACCAGATTCTGATTGGCTGCTTAGAAAATGATGTAAAAAATCAAGCGTTTGTAATTTCTTGAAATAAAGCCAATCCTATTTACTGTAAAACAATAATCAGCTAAAGTTCATAGGTGGCACCATGGTGGATTATCAAATTCTGACTGCGAAAAGAGTGATTTTAAAGATATCCTATGTGTTAAACATTTGAGCTAAGCATTATCTTGCCATACGGCGCTTGCGCATAAGGTGCATTTATGATGACAGCCAACGCATTAATTTATAACAGGAAAACATATAAATAATTTGCTTATTTCATTGCACCTACTCTAAAAGCATTGCGATTGTGTTGAACTAAAATTGCCTGCCACCTTCTTTAATAAGGCATGCCCGCTTATTAGAAATATACGTATAGGCAAGTGCAATCGTTTGACTCTCAATGCATCATGATTTGGCAGGAGTATATCTTTTCAAACACAAAAGATTTGGACCATTTTGGCGCAACCTACAAGTTTTACTTAGTGGACCAGACTCCGCTGATGACCCTATTTGTCGATGGGTGGGTTGCCAGGGCAGATACGACACGCGCGTGCGACAAGTAGCTGGACGTTAAGGAATGCCCAAAAATGGGCAGATGCAGTCTTGCATATTTATTGACTAGATTAAACTTGGTTCTACGATAAGTGTCAGGACAATCGCAGTATGGTTGTACATGATTTTGGTTAATCAGGATAAGGTAATCATAGGCAAAGTGGTCTAGAGTGTGCAAAATTGTAAATCATGCGAGTGAAATGCTTACCAACTCAAAAATACACATTTCCTAAAAGGTAGGAGTTATAGCACTGCTACCACTAATTGTGGTACGCGTTTACTCAAATTAAATCCACAATTAGCTCTGAGTACCACTTTCATATCAAGCCTTAAAGGCTCTTCCGGGTGTTTGCGAATCCTTGGCCTACATGAAGCGGTGAGCGGGAAGACGACAAAGTAACTGGAAAATTGTCACGACCGATGACTTCGAATTGCTCACCGTCCCTTTAAGTGGTCAAGTGTTTTGGTATCAAGGTAAAAGGATCTGCTTTGTCTCAGATCACGAGGTCGAAGTTTGTCTACTGAATCCAACTTTAGCACACCTAACTAACATACGAAAATAACTTATTAGCTTATGCTGATAAAACTTTCCTCTCGAGACAGTCACTCCGTTACACCTCCATTTGCTTCAGCCTACAATGGAGTCGTCTCATATTCAAGTGACAGTGTGCAAATGAAGGCGTGAAGGAATGGCTGCTGAATGGATTCACACCTCACCATCCCAGCAGTTGTTTCACCATCAACGGCGCTGTTTCCAAATTCTTAATCACTAAAGAGCTAGCTTGTAAACTTTAAAAGCATCGTTGGTTGAGGGCAGATGTCTCAATGCTTAAACTGTGTTAAATAGACATCGTGGTTGCTCAATGATTGGCAATGCAGGTGCCTTTACCTTGTACTAAGCAAGGTTGCAAAGATTTGGAGAAGGTCATGCTGCCAATTGGAAGAGCACGAAAGCAAATAAATTCCGCTACCACGCACAGCAAAAGTAAGAATGGTGTCACTGCTCTCTGGGCCAAGAGACACGACATGCAACACGTGCCGACGATCGATTTCATACATGCGACGGGAGAGAATTCAACCACATCAACACTAGACATGCCGTTGCTTGCGATCCTCTAGACCATTATCCTTTTCACAACCCAGTTCGTCTTACATGCTCCTCATTCGCTAAGTTTCGGCTTTTTGTTTCTTCACCACCCCTCCCTTCTTAGTTCGAGGAAGGCCAATGGACCAAAGCAAGGCTTAAAGGTGCATCCGTAGAAAATAAAGGTAAATCCTGACACTCCTCCCTCTATTTTCTCATCAAATTATTTGCTATTTTCTTTTAATCCTCGTTTTACGTATCAGCCAAACACTATTTTAAATGATTGCGCCCAAAATTAGGCCTGAATAGAGAAGGCTGTATGCTAAAAGCAAGCATTCTAGCTACAACTTAATAATATTTTTAAATTCAAAAATTTTTGGCAGTTTTTACGGCGGTCGCACAAATGTAAATAGATGATAGAATATATTCATAGTTGGTTTAATGGAGGAATTAGTGAAATAGCGAAAGTGGAATCGCATTGCAAAATGACGCAAATCAAATCACAAACTCTGCCCAGACATTAGAACCTAATGCTGTTTTGTTTACACACGTTCACTTTCCCTATCGATCTCTGCCCTTCCTATTCTCCTCCCTTTGTCAACGTCATTTTACTTCTTTAGCCCCTTTAGCTGAACAACTATTTTCGTCGCTTGCGCCGGAGAGATCGAGCCACCCTCACTGTCCTCTCTAGTTAAGAGGAAGCATTTCCAAACGTGAGGAATCAGAAACAGCCATCGACAACCTACGTTTGCAAGTCCCGTGACTATATTTGTGCATTTTTATTATTCATATTACAGATACGAAATAAGCAACAGACGTACAGGGTCAAACTCTGCTTCCAGTCACTTGCCCACTGTGGATGTGCTGTAGGAAGCTAAGCTGAACTGAGCTAGGTTCGATAGGCCATGTCTAGGGCTAGACCACATTCGGGTTTCTACTCTAGCACACAAACCACACTCTAATAATGCTTCGTTTGCGTTTCACAATTCATGAGAGAGACTTAGATGGCAATGATGCTTCTAATTTCGTTCCTCAGACATCAGCATTCATCGTAAACACGTAGGGATCATTGGCACCTTAGGATCGGGGAAAAAGGTACAATCCCCATTTCCCCCATTTCCCTCTCAGATTCTACCCCGGCACAGCTACTGTAGGCGTCTCATTCTTCCTTCCTTCTTCTTACGGTTGTTTTGAAACAATGAGTCTTATACAATACGCGACCGCGCTCCACCACACCTTGCTTATCTACGTTGTAACAGATTAGCGGGTACATTGTCATGCACCCACCTTTCTCTATTGCATTTTAGCGAAACCAGAACTAGTTCTTCCATTATTTCTCGTTTTTTCCTCATCGTAAAACTTACATCGCTCCTATCTCCTTCTCCTTCTTAGTTAGTCTCCATCGATACCACTTTGGTGAGTTTCACCCATTATCCAATTGTCTACATCCCTTGCCCATTGTATGCTTGCACCTTTGTCTTACTGCATTTATTTGTCAGCATTTGTGTTATTGCTAACGCTGGAGGCGGATCAGACTGCAATAAACTTACCGATGACCGTATCTTACTGCTTACTGCCCCATTCTATGCCAGTATCCATGTTTCCTGTTTCCTTTTACTACTTCAGCCCATCCTTGATCCAACCCATCAGGTCCCCCGTCCTATTATACTCTCCAGAATGAAGGTAAGCACGCCGGTTTATTATAAGTTCGCAATTTCTATTCTAGCTGGACTTTTACTTACCGCATTGCAAATGTCTGTTTTTTGTATTTTAGCCGATCCGAATGCTGAATCCATTATGGAAACGCATAAACTGTGCACCTTTCCTCCAATCGTTATTGCAAGTCCACTATACAACGCGAGCATACACTCACCTTAGAAGTAGAAGAGGAACAATTCGTCATTATACTTTTGCGTGAAGTTTAAGAAAATCATGTGATATAATGTTACAGGCTGAAGTGCTGGCAGGATACAACTGGAGCGGAGCTCCAGTCAGCAGCCTACGCTGGCCATCATGCAAGATTTTGTTAAACACGGAGTAAACGCAACTTTTTGACTCTTGCGAGTTCAATTTGAAGGATAATCACGTAAGTGAAGATGAAAACCGTGCTTTGTAATCAGCAAAACGTAGATTTGTTCCTAACACCATTGCTCTGCCATGTCCGTTGTTAGAAGCAAAAGGAGTTCTTCCCTGTCCATCCTGTGCTAGCATATTTTACTTGCATTCTGCATTATGCCGTCGAAGATGGCAACAAAATGTACTGGATGCCAAGATGAAGCAGCTCTGAAGGTGCAAGGCAGTAGGTAAGGAAAGAAAAATGAATTGTCGCACGTCTTATTGATCAGCCATTCATAGCCACATGAGCTCAGCCGCCTCTCCTCCCTCACCGCTGATATTGCATCCCGTTTGAGTGTCATTTGAGGTCGCATATGCAATTATGATATGCATGTGTAGAAGCGGCCAGTTTGCAGTTATCTACCATAATTTTCCAATCTATCGAATGGCAGGAAAGAAGTCTTTGCCACTTCCTTTCCCTTCACGATGTGGATGAATGAACAGGTTAGGATGCTATTGCGACCGAGACATAAATCTATGCAAAACAGGCCTTTGAAGTAACTAAGTTATCCGATAGTCAGACATGCAGACAAATGCGACAGGACCACAGTGCAGAAGCATGCAAATGGAGGAGAGTGAGAGGTGGAAAACCAAGCAGAAATGTGAGTTCATCCAGGGCAGATAATTTCCCAGTCACTAGCGACGCGGTTTTGTAGCTAGCCCGAGTCTCATTAAAAAGGTATGAATAATGACAGGAAGTAGGGCGACTGATTCAATGACTATAGAGGTATCAAATTTGCACGAAGCAAGTGAACAATTTTACAATCGACCCGGTGTGTCGCAAGTCAGCGAAAGGATTGAAACCTTCACACCTCGATCGCACAAATTATAAGATGCTATGTCATCAGACTAGAGCACCAGGAATCGCTTGCTTTAACATATAAGGCAAGGCCGAAAAGTCGGTCTCTTGTTTTCGGAACAAAGTTCATTCTACGGTAAAGGAATTTAAGATATTGAAGTGAGATGGTCAACCCCCTTGCAATGCCACTTCAACCTCACAATACAAGGAGACGCTAGACCTGTAAATGGAGCTTCTAGATCTATGCCCACCATTCATTGTGCACACAAGTGGTTAATGTGACAGTGATAGCGGAGATGGTGGCAACGTTTCCAAACACTCATCTCTTTCGTTGTTCAACAAGTGAACGGCCAAAATATTCCTCAAAGGTAGGAATTTCCACAAACTACTGATCAATGACTGAAAATTCCAAGAAAACATGATGCAGGAGCATCGGTTATAACTGTCACAACCACACATACACACACATGCCTACCGGCACGAATCTTGCTCGACTTGAGCGTGACATTCATGTGCCAACAATCTGACCTTGCATTTTATCGACAACTCCTATGCGTACAATCCATTATTACACTGTTATCCAATGGGGTGAGATTAACTATAAAATGACTGCGATCAGTGACAGGTGGGTTAGATGGTGGGATAATGAACAAATGGATGCAAATGGTGATGAAACCTACGGTGCCATGGTAGTGGAGAATAAAGTCCGTACGAAACATGCTCCAGCCACAAGATGGTGATGTTCTCCATGCATACTATAAAGGGCTATGTCTTTTGGCTTCTCATGATACCAGAATTATAAAATCCC
>MIEF01005625.1:0-24736 GCA_001870725.1 Taenia solium | reverse complement strand
GCAGTGAAAAACAGTGGGTTAATTCTCCAACATGGCATAAGTTAGCATCGCCTCTCATAGGAATTCTTTGCAGTGCTTTGGCCAAATTGAGTTGATATTGAAATCAGGGATCAACCGACGTCGGTGGAACAATGCGCGTGCTAACTGAAACCAGTTTCCCAAAACGATGGCAGCACTGATTAGTTGAAGCCTAACATCACCGCATCAAAGTAACGCAAGTCACTGGAGGTCCACAAAACTGACCAGAAGGTGACGACACTGCCAATGCGTCCTTGGGTCAAAACGTATTGCGCTATGTTTCTCTAGCTTTTCGAAAGAGTAAGTGCCTCTACAATTTCAGCGCGTTGGTCCGAATACCCATTTTGCCCTTCAAGGAGAACAAATCTGCAGAATGTCTGCTATATTCCACCCTCATATTTCGTAAAGCTTCGAGTTCTCATTTGCATCAAATAAATAACAGACACTGAAAGAAACTCTGCCTGGTCTATCTGAGCATCCTTTATCCAAGAGACACAAGTCACCAACTTCCCAGCGGTTAATTAAGCAGCCACAGTTAGAACATGTTTTGTCACTTAAGTAATCCTGTTTTGACGATGAAGAGGAGGGGGTTGTGAATTTAGTGGGCATTCACTCCACACACATCATATTTGTATGGTCTATACCCTGAATGAATGTACTCCACGAATTTAGTGGGCATTCACTCCACACACATCACATTTGTAGAGCATGCAGGACATAATGTGGTTCAAAAGCCAAATGCAATGAAGCAGGTAAAATAACTGGAAATATCGCATGCCTAGCCGCATTGCATGAATACCTGGTGCACTTGCACCACAAGGGCAACATTGTAGGCCTGGTACTGGCAGTCAAGTTAAGCGAGAATATTCAACAGTGTCAATGCCTTGTCGACTTATTCGATGCAGACAATGCACATCACCCTAAAACTATAGCCGAGTTAAAACACATTTTTATTATAAAATTATTTACATAGAAAGGAGCTACATTGAATGCCTAGAAGGTTTATGCATCTTAAAACACACATGCAGCAATGAGGACACCGTAAGTAATCTGAAAATGCGTTTCCTTTTATCCTGCTGACCCAATCAGCCAAATGAGTTCTGGCAATGAAGGTGCCTATTAGCAACTAGAGGAAACACAATGCATTTGGCCTCATGTCATGATTGCAGTAACTTGGTGTTGCTGGTTAATACTCGCTGACAGCTTTCGCAGTTGCCGACCATCTCTGCAGTGACATTTCTTTGACAATGTAGACTTTGAAAAAGCAAAGAGTTGCATTGTAATCTCGTGAGCACAATGTCATCGCAGGTGAACCGTCAACATTGGACTTGAGTGCCCTGAAACCACATGTCACATCACCGTGCTTGAATGCCGTCCTTTGCACGTCCACCTGCAATTGTTCAGGATTACGAAGATGATGGATTCAGTTAAGCCATGTTATTGCACATAAATGGTGCCTTTGCGTGCTACCAAAAGACCTAATAAATTATGGACTATCGAGCATTCGTTGCAGGCACAAAAAGTGTTCTAGAATGTTGGATTATTTTCAGAACAAAGCGAGAAATATTAGAATGATAAAGGCGTGAACAAAACCCCATGACACTGAGGGAGCAATTAGAATCTCGTCATCAAAGAACTTTGAGCTGATCAGCCAAATGGCGAAACAGTTTGCCTCAATCGAAAACAACACCACTGAAAAACCACTGAATCGCTCAATGAAATCTTAAGATGCCGGAATTAAAGGAGAGTTCCCCATGCGGGTAACGATCTTTAAATCACTTCCAAATCTTGTGATTTATGGAGCGCTAGTCGCGGTCCACCCATGCTCACATGTGGCGGAGAGAATTCACTAGCTGCAGCTCATTAATTCTTTCACTATTACAACGCCTGCATTTCTTGATGTTATTTTTCCCAAAACAAAAGGGGTCCAGTAACAGTGTCACAAGAAGTTGCCTTGGGATTTGTGGTAGGAATCACGTTCTTCTGCAACCCAAAATGTGGGCTAATTTTCTGGTGTGGCATGGGATTCCATCAATTGTCACAAGACTTTCTTAAGCCTAGCTACCACCGTCTGAGTACTTTGCAGAACATTTTCCAGGACTAGAACAGCGCTACTTTCTTGAATCCAAACATTACGGTACTAAATTAACAAAAAAACTATCATTTTTGTGTCGAAAAGCCTGATTGTTTGGCTAACATATTAGCAGAGCGGTTAAGGTACCCAAAAATGAACGGAAAGTAGTGAGACCATTGTTACCATTTCGTAATGATAATACCCCTCAGACGATGTACAGTACCCGTGTCAAGCCTGTTCTTGCCTCCAAAGTGCTGTGGTGGTTCCGAAGATGTCGAAACCGTCATTCCCACGTGGTGCTCCGATTTCAAGCTATCGAGGTAGTTCAATTCGTTTATCTTGAATAGCTGGCTACAACACTAGCGGTCATTTTAAAGGTCAATAACTTTCTGTCTTCGAGTTTGCTTCTCATGACGAATCCTGCACACTCAGTGTGTGCCTTTGTTTCATAAATTTCTTAGAATTGCATTTTAATGCAAAGTACATTTCCTTCATAAGAGAGAAAAGCCATATACAGCACGATTATCCATGATTTCTGCAGTCAATTGCGGCTAACATGATGAAAATCGGCTCTCACAATGAATTGGGAGTTTGGTTTTGATTAAGCCTTAACTTTGGTGTTGCCAAGGTGATAGAGACTATTGTTGGCATCAGACACCCTCGAATCACAAGCAGTTATCGGTGAAAATATTTTACGAACGAAGTTATAATCTAATCCAGGTGCAACACAATATTTGTTCCATTCTAACACAGCATCGCAAGCATAATAGATGCTCACAAAAAATGTGCCATTAATGAGCTGGAAAATGGGTGTAGCTGAAGGAGTCAGTGCTTTACCTCCCGCCAACGTCTGTGTCCCGAAACCCGCCTGCATTGAAATGGCTACCGAGTTGGATGAGCCAGAGACTGGGGATAGGACTGCTACTGGATAAAGCAGATCGGCTGAGGGCAGTAGAACTCGGCGTCCTGTGAAATGTCAACAGAGACTGTCCGAGCACTAGGCAGGCCGACAGTGACTGCTGATTAAGTAATTGATGAATCAAGTCGAAGTCATCGTGGGACGTGGGAAAATTCGCTCACCCTCTAGTGGAAACGAGAACTCAGCCAACAGTAAGCCCTAATTCGCTGATTGCTAATCCAAATGTTTCATCAGACTAATAGTTGCTTTTAACTCACACTGACAAATTGTGCACCTTACAAGGGCCAAAAGATTACGACTTTTGACTTTATAAAATGGAATCGGCGTTACGACAAAGTGGTTTTATATGATGGAGACTCAGACACGCCCAACACATAGGACGAAACCGAGTTTAGCCTCCCACGGAATTAAGGGACCACCTTGTTGCCTCGAGAGTGACTGCACCCTCCTGCTTGGATACAGTCATTGACTTGAGAAACTTGGCAACGGAGCCGTGGTCACAACACGACTACTTTGTCCAAATCAAATCGCAACGAAAGGGAAACAACAAGTGTAATAAAACAAGTTAGTGAAATTCAAGACAAAAATTATTATGGCAAAACGTAGGTTACATTTGCATTAGCTGTGTAGCCCGTTGGCTTTGTGAATGACTGCTCGCCTTCAATGAAATCGTGTGATCTAAATGCAAAGCCAGGCAAGTTGTCTCCATAATGGTTCATTCTTCAATATGAACAAAACTCTTCTGAAATTCATCACAGGAAAGGTTTTAAATATCGTGCGAAATGAGCATCGCGGATTGAGCTGATTTGCTAATCCTATGCTAGCCATGCTATGCATTCCGTTTTGCTCAGTCGAAGACAAACGCCACCCTCAGTGCCCCAGACACTCCCAGAATGCGTGTGAATACCTAAGAAAGAATCATACAGTTGGGAAATATCTGTTGTTGCGTATCTTGCCTAAAGGTGCCAGAATAAGGCTGTTGCGAATTATTTGTGTTTTTTACATTAAGGATGAAGCACAAACGGTACTCACGTCTGTCTTTTAGGTGCTCAGTAGCACTCTCTTCTTAACATGAGACATCCATATCGTCACTTTTCCTATTTCACGTGTTTGGAGGTTACCTTGACGCGTCGGAAGTCGACGTTCAACACCTAAACACACAAGATATAAGGCGGAATCTGACCTGGAAAAGAGTGCACGAAAAGACAGGTTTTCACGCCAATCACATTGTAGGTAAATGAGCTGGCACATTGTTGCGCCAAGCCTTTTGGTCTTGGTTACTTCCTTCCTAGTAGGTGTCGACGATTTGCAACGCAGCCATTTGGAACACCCTGCACAGGTTCACGAACATTCCATCTTTTTGATGCAGGCGACATACCCTCTACAATACATAATATAAGGTGAAAGACCCTTACTAGACCGGCCGAGTCTTTGCAACTTAATTCTATCGAGCCTGTGAATATGGGCTGTGAGACGCTCAAAATGACTTCGAATTTTTCATCTCTTTCGATTCCGTGACCAGAATGAGTAGCAGTGGAGGTGGAGGCAGCTTACCAGTAGCGACGTTGGGGATACGGTTTATGAGGCGCCTTAATTTAAGTAGAAGACTGCGCCCAACTCGACAGTGCAGTGCAGAATCGACCATGTGCACCACACAATTGAGTGAACGGAAGGTGAAGTACTTGAAAGACCTAATACACTAAGAATTTTTTCCTTCCAAATAATTTCATTCGAAATGAATGTCAAAGTTAGGCATGCGAGCTACTCATTCAAAACGGTCGGCGCCAGCAGGACAGTTCTGATGTAATCGCCGTCCGCTGTTATGGTCCCGCTCTTGTAGGGTTTTTCCAAAAGGAGTAAGGAGATACAAATCCACTATGCTACGTGCAAGCATTAAAAATTGGACGGTTCTGCCGCGATTAACTAAGCCATGGTTTACGCACTTCAGAGGGAATCGGCACTTCCCTCGGTAGCATAAAACGGCTTTGCAAAGAACCTTCCCTCTGAATCTGGTGCTGCCACTGATTCAGCTTCTATATCTGCAATGGCAAGAGTTGAACACAGCACACAAGGAATTTTTGCTTCCACCCACCCCATTTGTCCCACGCAGCTGCCCAAAATGCCCTTGAGAGTGAGAGACGTGGGAGGCGGCCCCATGCTGGTCATTGTCTCACACATCGACGACGTCGGTGGCATCAAGGTATTTGCAAATCGTGATTTGCAGATTATCAGGAAATGTTTCCACCGCAACACCGTGGGTTAACTCAACGAAACTAAAATTACAGGTTGTTACGTGTTTGCTGTTGGCAGAGTTCGAGTGGATAAAATGCATAAATGAGAGCCTATTTCGAGTCAACCATTACTGTGAAATAAGCCTTCAGCCGGACTCTGCTACTGACCGTACAATCTGCTGCGTTACCCCAGGCTGTAACTCCTTCTCTCCCTGAAACGTAACTACGATTATTATTCCATTTGACTCTCCATTTGCGGCCTTTTAAGTGGTCAGTTAATCCTCTGTTAGAGGCTGTGCGACGGCAAATTAGACGTTTTGGAGCATTTTCTACTTGTAATCTTTCTCACGCATCTTCCTTCTTACTTTTTGACAACTTTCAATAGCTGCAATATATTTCTTAACTTTTGTGCCAATTTTGAAGAATAGGGAATCCAGACGATGAAGGGCTAATTGCAATTTCTTCCATGAACTTCGACGAGGTCGCGACACACAACTGAATGTCTGACAAAACATTGCTTGTGCATTCAAATGTAGGAGTCACCTTCCGTTGGCGAAAGCGAAGGGATGGAAATCTGTTGCACCGATTCGCGCTGTACAATTCGGAGTGGCCATCCCGGCAGGCAATGAGTGCCTGCCAACGAAAGGCTGTAATAATCCGAGGGTAGCACCTAGGGCTTTCCGGATGACCTCTTGAGGAGCATGAAAAGCGTGGGTATCGACAATTTTCTATTAATGAAATATGAAATATGCAGTTTTATTATCAGAGGTAAGCTAAAAGGCGCATTAACGGCAACAATGTCACTTATGTGGATGTCCAAGGATATGGAGAGTTTCTTTTGCACGAACTCAATAGAGGTCGCTGAGCAGCCACTTTGAATCACAACCACATTCCACATTCCACATTCGTGGTCTTGACGGAACGTTTGAACGCGCTGAGCTATGTAGTGGGCTGCTACTAAGGATGAAATTACGGTGAATATTTACTTGTATGAATGCGGCACCCGGAGCGACTGCTTGCATGCAATGGAGCGCGCATGTTTTCTCATTCCTTTGTGTTCAATCTTTTAATTTCTTATCACGTATTTATGAAGTATTTTGCAGATACAGTCCACCGTGACAAAGAATGGGATAGAGTTATTGATAAGTAGGGTAAGAACAAAGGCCCACACTAAAGCATCCTAAGAAATCTCAGATAAGCATGTCATGAATGTGCTATTTACTTGAGTTCCCTCCGCGCGAATGCCCCTGCCATTGTCGTCAGACTGCTTCTTGTGGAATTGGCTGCTACCTTCCGCATTGGTAGTGAGAAGTTGCAACAAGGCCCGCTGGAACGCATCATCGATGCTGGTGTATGACCCACCTAGTCGGTGGAGAAGCCACCGCCTCTACCAACTACATAACCCAACACACACCTCAGATCCACCACTTCTCCTCGTCCCAAAATTTCCATCGTCCAGCTTGCAAAGACCGGTCACAACGCGCTCCAAATGATCATATGCTAACATCGCCTTCGCCGTCAGTTTTCCTTTAATCCGACGTGACATGAGGACCTGACGCAAGTATTTTACAGTCCACCCTGCCTCGGTTTAGCTTCCAGAAAGAGAAGCAGTGGAGAGCGACGCGTCACATAGGAGGCGATGCGAGTGGTGATGTTCATGAGGGGCTTCAATGCATATAGCAGACGGTGACTACTATGGCATTGCAACGCTGAATCCATTACGCGCATCCTTCCTCCAACTTATAAACACTAGGACGTCCACTTTAACTAAAAGTATTTTCACACAAGTTTTACCCACACTTATCAAAATATGCGGGTTGTATCTCATTATCCTTTAAAATCTTTGGAAAACTTGGAGAGAGGTGAGGTTGTAAGTGTAGAGCATTAAGCTGCTTTTGCCTATGGAAGCTGATGTTTTTTATTTAAATGCGACAAAATCATCAACATATGGGCGACTGGAAATGGAATATCCCGAGTAAATATCTCCATCTATTTTCTTAACAACTCCAATGATTAGACTGAAAGCGGTTTTTCCTTCATCACGTATGCACTGCGATCGTCGCCTTTATGTCTTGCTGTGATGGTCATATTGGTATTAAAGTGAGGGTAACTGGGCTTCCACTGCCAAACCATTTAATCGCGTGTGCATGACGAATTCGGCGGTGCCCCTCCATTATGACTTGATGTCCCTCATGGACATCACCACCAGCAACGCCGCCAATTGGGCGACTCGCTCTCAGTTGCTGCTCATGCAGGTGAATATTTTGGACAGACCAAAATGGCGGCAGCCAAGTGTGATCAGTCTGAACACCCTAAAGCCAAACTTTACGGGCTCGAAAATAGCCAACAAAATGTGTTTCGTCACTGACATCTGGACACTAAAGAAATGTGGTGCTTTACAGTGGGTAAGATGATGATTTCGTCAGCATTTATGAAGTGCTTCTGCGAGCCTTGCTACAACTTATCATTAATCGTGCCAAAGTATGCGGCTCGACAATGTCTCAGCGCAATCACCTTCACAGTGGCCAGAGTAACACCATGCGCATTTCAAGGTGGTCTGTTTGCCTTCACATTTAGCATAGTGCAACACGTGGCACACCCGTCAGAGATCCTAAAACTCCCATTTGTCATCACGTTCTTACTTCGCCTTATCAGCGATACCTTTCCTTTGGTGTTTCCCAAATTTTACTGAGTTTTAAGGAATGCTTATACATGCAAAGGCCAAAAGATAGGTGAAGACAGTTTCCTCTTATCAAGGCAGCAAATGCCTCCTGCATTATGGAATCCTCTATCCATCAAATGCTTAGCATGACAAGCTTTGAACAAGCAAACCTACATTGCGATTCATGAATGGATAGGAAGTGTAACATCCTGAGACTTCCTTGAGGGTAAGGGAAGGCGTAACATTGGGGCGGAATATATGCACTCAGCAAAGAGAATAAAAGCAGGTTAACGGCATGGCCCGGATACCTGTCCACGCGGTTAGGGCAACAAAGCCACCCAAGTGACCGTAACCGAAATCGGCACTCAAGCAAAGTATTACAGGGAGGTATGAGGAGAGAATGGCCTTTGCCCACATGTTTGCAGACTTAGGTGCTCAAAATGGTGAGCTGTCCAAGCAGGGGCTATAACTTTATTTCCTTATTGTTTGCTCTCTTTGTAGTATACCTCATCATCTTTAAAATCATCTGTTACTTTATTTATTAGCGTAAAAAGTTTATCCATTTAGGAGGATCTTAAATGGTTAATTAACTTGAAATTGTACGTTAAAGCCAGTTTTACTTGTAAAATATTGCAGGTTTTGTGCAATAAATCTTGCATTTCTATAGATCTCCGATACGCAAGTAGTCCACTGCCTCTCAATTGAGGGAAAAGTTGTGCTGCAATGTACTCTCACTTCGCCTACTTACATGAACAGTAGTAAAATTTTTAGGTGTTAATGTGCTCCTTACAGATTTGTGTTTGTTCCTAATATCGACCACATGGGGATCCTGTGCACCCCTTACCGTTGAAGAGATTGGTAAAGATGGGCACACCCTGATTGTGCATTTGTCTCGCTCTTCGCTAAAGCAGTTAAGATAGCATAGTGGACTCGTACTTAAGCAGGGTAGGAACTTGAGTCCATCCAGTTCGGTGGTGGTGTCTGGATCTCACACAATCGTTCTTGGCCCTTAATAGCTAATAGTGCTCTTTGTTGCTGGCTAAGTGATAATAGTACGAACACAGGTCACCTGACGCCTGTAAAGATGCCAAAATTTACGTGCCTCAAGTCCTTTCTACCAACTCATCTCCTTGAGAAGCTCTATGTGTAACGTTCATAATTTCAGTGTTCGTCTTGCCTAAACGAAAAATCATCGTTTCGACTGAGTCAGATTCTTTTCGCTCATCCGGTCGCTGAATACATATAAGTAGGCGCTTCGGTGAAGTCTTTGCTCATAGCCACCAAACGCATGTAACGACTCCAAATAAAAGGTGTCCACTCCAAACTAGACTGACACTACGTCACAGGACATCAGACTCGTTAGCCCTTTGCCTAACTGATGGTTTACGAATCATGAGATGGCGCATTTACCACGCTCTAATACCCAATTACTCACCTAGTCCAATTTTCCACTTCTTAACCGAGAAATTCGCAACCCTATCAGTAGACAAATTTGTCTAGCTAGTTACTGATGTTAAATCTACATGATTTTAAAATTGATCACTAACAAAGGCATAAATCCTTGGGCATGACGCTCCTTACCGTTATTACCCTCCCAACATCTAATATCGACGTAATCAAATTCACAAACACTAGTCATCTCTGCCTCCTTTGAGAAGTCCTTTTTAACCGAAATCAACTCCGCTCCAGAATACCAGGGGGTATTTAACTAGCTGGTCACCTTGCCATCATCTTTTATATGTAGCAATGGCAAAGTCTTATTGCCTGCCCTTAAGTTATCCCCTAGCCTGGAATCAAAAACAGGCGACATAAGTAAGGATCAATCCTGTGGGATCACTGAGTATCCTTGTAGATACGAGGGTATCTGTGGTAAACAAAAGAAATTACAATTTGGCTTGCATACAGCTGCTGTCTTCGATTCGATCACATCTGGGACATTGCGTTTGCCAATGTCGATCGTCTTGGTCATTTGATCATGATGTGCATCGCGACGCGGTGAAAGGCGAAATCTAATTGCAAATTCACGATTAGTACAGCAATACTATTATTCTGTAAGATGGATGCGTATAATGGTAAAATGTGAGCAAGCCTTAATTCCAAATTCTGACCAGTTGTGAGGCCCTGTCTGTCTATTTACCAAAGACACAAGCACACCTGATGCATTTTCCATCCCACGTGTGTACAAATAAATAGTGGTTAACGTAAATAAATGTCATATGGTGGCAGTAGTGCCACGGAACACTTTGTTCGCTTTAGTGCAGGAAGCTATGCAGGTCGCTACTACATCATTCCAAGTCGGTTTGTAATTTAGCCAACAATTCAGTTAAAGAAAAAGGAGTGGACAGAATATTTTACTTAATTAGGCTTCTCTAAAAACACAGTGTTTATTTCTTCATTCCTCCTGCTAAAGATTTGAAACATTGGCTACCAACGCATGGTTGTGCCAATGACTACTGTATAAGATGTGGGATAATAAAGCGGCCTACGACCCCACAAATCATTTGGACAACAAAACTCCATTAGATATGTCTTAGTTCTTAAAAATAACAGGATTGGGGTCAAGTCATTTCGAATGGGCACCAAAAATATCCGTTATGGCTACTCAACACGAGTGAATCATTTTTATCCGACCATATATCTTCTGGTAACCGATCGCGTTGGGTTTGGTAGATGTCTGTGAATTTACTCACTAAGTAATATAGCTGCCTTCTACCTCACAAATAGATTTGCTGCCCATAAAATTGCAACTACCTTATGGAAGTAGGGAAGTGAAATGAAAGTGGCTACTAGGATCGCACAGAACTCAATGGCAGCTGCAGTGACCACACAATGCATGAAGGCTAGGAAGGTGAAGTTGCTTAAATGCATCGCTGATTGCTTCGGCAAAGCGAGTTATTTAAAATGTAATGGCAATTTAAGCAGTAAGAATTGCGCATATTCACTGTGGACCAAGTGATTGTGTGACTGGACTGCAGCAAATCTATGGAAAGAGGTAAGGAGATGATGTCGGCAAGTTGGGCGCAAAACTAGCGTCAATTTTTTTGCTTGATTGCAAGTAGGCAATAGGAATCGGCTGTCGAAACGAACGCATTAATGAAACCTTGAACTGGATACTTTTCGAACTTAATTAAAGAATTTCTAATTCATTGTGAGCGTTGCCATTTGTTATGTTTAAAGCATAGAGCTGAGGTTGGCTCTCTTCTCTCATAAAGGAATTGTACTTTTTAAGCAAATACATTTGCATTCAAATGCAATTCCGCATTAATTTGTGGCGTCATGTTGTTTTACGAACTTCCTCTCCACCTAATCATCAGTTAGCAGCCTTTACAACATCCATGCATATCACCATTGCTTTCACTCCTTTTTACTAACGCACATTTTGCTTCCCCTCCACCGAGTCGTCGCCTAGCAAAGCCTTACAAATTTGATGAATAGCAGCCCTGCTTCTACCCCTTATTACTAACATAAGTTTTGCTCCTCATTGCCTCTTAAAGAGCACTCGCCCACGAAACCGCTCCCTACAAAAGTGGCCCTTACGAAACGTGGACAGAGTCTGTCAGGCAGTTGGTCCAGTTTTTGCAAGAAATGTGGAACTCAACATCCAACCAAACGTCGGTGAAATTAATTTAAGCTGTTTGGAGACCAACAGTGGTGGCCGAGTAGACGGATCACGATTCGAATTCAGGCCAATGTGAGCAAAGGAGAATGCATGGTTACCAGCTGGATTTTGCTGGGAGCCGACTAATAGCCAACTCAACTCTCTCACTGCCGATCCATAAACCCAACAAACTTGAGTATAACCAACAAATACCACGAATTTTTTTAAAATTTTTCTTTAATAGCGTCTCTGTTTGATTTGTGGAAATCGACTTTCTGTTTGTCCGTCATATTTTTGAGCCTCAATCACTGCAGTATTTTCACCGCTAATGAACTTTATACCTCTTTCACTTAGCTCTGGCTTATGAATCTCGCATCTGCCATGAGCCATGAAGTCGCGAAATCAAATTTTAGAAAATAAAATAGCTGTAACGGTAAAGTTGTAATATACAATAGAGACTAAGTGGTAGAGCTGTAATCTACCTCACAAATGGATTTGCTACCCATGAAATTGCTACTATCTTATGGAAGTAGGGAAGTGGAATGGTAGGTGCGGTGACCACACAATGCACGAAGGGTAGACGGGTGAAGGTGCTTGAACACATCGCTGATTAGTTTCAGCGAAGTCGGTCAATGGAAGTAATGGCAACGTAAGCAGTGGAATATGCGCATATTTGCTGCGGACTAAGTGATTGTGTGACTGGGTTGCAGCAAATCTATGGAAAGAGGTAAGGAGGTGATGTCGACAAATAAGACACCAAATTCGCGTCAATCTTTTTGTTTGATTACAGTCACTAGATTAGAGAGTAAAAAATAGTGATCCTGGATATCGAAAGGATCGTATCAATGAAATCTTGAACTGGATATGTTCCCTACCTGAGCAAAGAATTCCTAATTCAATGTGAGCGTTGCCATTCGACATGGCTGGAGTAAAATAACTACGGCAATCAGACATATTTGTGCTGAAGTAAGCTTTCTTCTTTTATATGAGAAAATTATAACTTCCGAGGAAACATATTTGCATTAAAATGCAATTCCGAGTTAATTTGTGAAACAAAGTTACACACAATGGGAGTGGAGACATGTCACGTCACAGAGTTGTGTAAATTTCCCCTCCACCGAGTTGTCGGCTAGCAAAACTTTACAACATCGTGAATGTCAGCACTGCTCCTACTCTTCATTACTAACATAGGTTTTGCTTCTCAGTGCCACTTAGAGAGCATCTGCTCACGAATCCGCTTCTTACAGAGGTGGCCATTGTGAATTGTGAACAGAGGCTGTATGGCAGTTAGTCCAGTTGTGCTAACAATGTGGAACGCAGTATCCAACTAAATGTCAGCAAGTTGTTTGAGTCGAGATCTGAGTCCAAGTCATTGTGAGCGATGGCGCAAGTTTGTCTGCCGATTGGATTTCGCTAGAGGCCGACTATCAGCCAACTCGACTCTCTGACTGTCAATCTATAAACCTAATGAACTTGCATAGAACTAACAAAGCCTTTGAATTTCTTATTTCCCTTTACTTATGTCTCTGCTTATCCATACCACGTTTACGTGTACTTTTATATTCAACAGGCTATAAAACATCAGACAGCTTATTTTTAATCTTTTCTTGTCAGCAAAATACGATGGCGGACTGCAAGAACAAATGTAACTTGTGATGCCTGTACAACAAACAACAACAACATTAAGAATGCAACAGCGTCTCAAAATCAGCAGTCTATGCGTTTTATTTGTTGTTAATTGAGCCCACACAGAATGCAGAGGATGGACGAGCTTACTGCATCGCTCACGGTGAATTGTACTTGAATCCAGAACTACTTAACCAGCAGTTAGCGTTGACTCTGTTACAACCCACATGAACTCCACCGACCTTTGATCGCATGATGAATTCCCACCTCTTCTGACGGCAGTCACTGTTCCACCGTTCAGGATGGCCATTTCTCTATCATGTAGCATTGGGATGCCCATCGAACAGAAGTATAGCATGGATTGGTGATAGCGGTACCTCCATTTCTGACTTGTTTGAAAATTCATTCATATCGACTGACACAGCAGAAGTGTACATTGAATGTCCCATGCATAAGACGATTGTGCCACTGCATCGTAATGTCACGTTTCATTCACCTTAATGCCTGAGAGGAAGTAACTTCAACATGGAGAGGTGGCGACAAGTACATTTTTTTGCTTTAGATTTTGTCACTTATGCATCCACTCTTTTAGCAGTAACACAGTGAGTCATTGTTAAGGGCGGACATATTTGTGTGAACTTGGCATACGAACTAGCAGTAGTGCCCTTGTCTACTCCAACTCAGCAGTACCTTATGGGCCATCCAAATACACTTACATACTTGGGGCGAATCAAGTGTTGCTCTGTTTGGATTAGGTAGAGAAAGTGGCATGTTTTAATTGGTACTTTCTGTGGTGCTCGCTAGTGGCAGATGATACAGACTGATTCTAGGCAATCGGATCCATGCTTGTTAAGCCATCCCACTCAGGTGCCATTCAGTTCACAGCCAATTCATCATTCACCCCACTTCCACAATATCGGTGCAGTGGAAATCAGATATAAAATCTTTTTTATCAAATTTCGATTTTATTTCAATTGGGCATAGACAAAACAGATTTATCATTATGTGCCTAAATTTGGAGTGGCACTTAAGATGGTTGTTGTGGAATGCATCCAACCTTGTAAGTGTATTTTTTGAACCTATTAATAGATCATTGCACATCTGTTTTGCGTATGGAGTCCATACCGACAATGCATTTTGGAGATCAGATTTTGTGAAATATTGATGTGCATTAAGAGGCCTTTTGCAGTAGTAGGTTTCAAAATTCCTTCTCAGAGGCAAAATGCAGCACCAATTGGTAAGTGATGGCCGAAATGCATAAACGGGTACGGAATATTATTAGCTAATTTCTCCTCCTACTTAATCATACCATGTCATATTTGTTGCCATTGTTTACAGTGGTTTTGGGTACGGCGCACGGTATAGCTTTCAAGCGAGTGCTTTGAACCTTATAGCCTTTCCAAGCTTTGGCAATGAATCCTCCGCCTTACCGCCTTCTTCGGACGCTGTCAAGCAGGACTGCTGAGGAGAGTTGGGATGTTAAATTAAACTTATATATTAAAAATTAGGTGCGCTATATTTTGATCTTGATTTTTGGGAAGGTATTACTTTGAGTTCTCCCTGAAAATGTGAAAAAACCTATGCATCATGTGTGGTGATGCTATTTACTTCTTTACAGAAAGGCTATTAGCATGATTAGAAAGTAACTTTGCAATATAGAGGCATAGCATTTAGAAAAATAAAATGATTACGTTCATTCCATCAAAATATAGCATGTAAGCTATTTGTAATCGCTATGAATAGTAGCACAAGAGAAAAAAAATTTAACTGAATGGATATACACCCCTGCAAAACAGCAAATTCCCAGCAAACATGGTTAGATCTTCCCCTCTCCGACTAATGCTCTCAATACATTGTGGATTTGGCACTTCTACAAATTAGTCATCGACGTTTGTGTTTAGAAACGTAATTGGTAGCCTCTCAAGGTTAACCCTGCTCTACCTGAAGTTAAATTTAAAAGGACACATTTTCTCACCTCACTACAACTCGAGATAAGAAGTGGGCCGAGAAGCTTGAGGGGAATGTGACAACTGCAGTCCTTTTATCACACCCACCTTGTAAAGAATTCCAACCAACCAAAGACTTGTAAGTCCACATGCGTCACCGTGTCATAAGTCATTGGTTCTCCAAGTCTATACAGAGTCCTGCGAAATACGGTGAACTAGCACATTGCATAATAGTACAGAAGGTATTCCATAAACTACGTCCACACACATCATCCATACGGATAACTCAAACATCATCGTCAGCTTTCTGAGGTCCGCCAGACATCTTCAAAATGACGTGGAAATGATGAAAACGATGGACTTGGAAGTAGTGACTGATAAAAAAGCAGGAAATCATGCCGTCATAGGGGCATAAGGAGCATTTATTGTGACATCACATGTGATGCAATAAGGTTTTTGATTTTTGACTTTCCATATGCACTCAGAAGAATGTCATAAAAATAACTCCTTTAAAACCCACACAGAGAGAGGATTGTACTTGAAGTTGAAGTAGGTCTTGTGGGAGGATATTAGGGTGCAAGAAGAACGTTAAGCACTCTTTTTGGCACCCTTCCACGTGTGATGCTCTTTTTCATTGCCATAAAATGGGTGTTGTTGTATTCATACAGGAGGTAGATCACCTCACCAGTCTTAAATAAAAAGTCATTTAATTATCATGGGGTCTAGTAAGGGGAATGTGAACTTCATCGTTAAAACTTACCACAACGGAGAGGTCATCATTACTAGTGCCGACAAAGTCCTCAATGACCAGAGCTCGTGGTTTACACTGCAGTACTTGGGCAAGCTCAAATGAGGAACTGATGAGGCGCGCGTAACCACTGGGTACTACCACCAATTTGCCCAACCACGTTTCACAGTCAAGAAATGCACCCACGGGCAAAGGAGGAGGCTCCCTTTCCAGATACTTTGAATCGAAATCCAGCCACCGCACTATGTCATTATTCTGCCGCAGAACAAGAACACGTCAATTGCTTTAACACGAGACTAGACAAAATAGCGAAACCTTACGCAGGAGCTAGGATATGTTGTAGGGGAACAAACATGTGCCTACCTTAAAAGCCAGTGACTGTGTTTCCTGTGCCTCCGGAATGTTCTCGATCATCAGCCACAGGAACTGTCCGGTTAACTGTTCCGACTAACAAAGTCAAAAAAGATCAAAAACAATTTAAAAGCCTTAGACTTCGCTCAGCAAAATGTGGTGCGTCATGGAGCGAAGATGGCCAACACATATAGGATTCCCAGCCCAACAAAGTCTGGGCACAAAGTTTAGAAACCATAGAGCACTTCTGATATAAAACACTCTTTAAGTAACGATAGCAGCAATAAAGGAACTCAATTTGGACAGCACAACGAAGAAGCTTAAAACTAACTTCAGGGGTCAGTCTGGGTTGCGGAGTCAGTTTGGACACACTCAAGCTAAATAGGAACAAAATGGTGTTTTACTTTATAAGGCAAGGTGCATTTGAGGGATTAAGAAGCGTTAAATGTAGGAGTTCCTATGTTACCACTCAAGACTTACGACACTGCTCCCAACGATGGAGAACTCTAAAGTAGACACTCAAATGTAGACAGCCAGAATGTAAGAATCTACTATCTTGTGCCAATATGGTCAAACGTAGTGCAAAAATATCAGCTCAGTATTTATCCATTCACTGTCACAACAGGTTGTGATTTGAAGCTTTGGTTAAATGCGAACTGTGCTATGCGTGTACTTGGGTTTCCTTCAGTGTCCTGTACTCCCTCTTAATAGCACGATCATGGGACCATGTTAATGGGTCCCCAACCCTTCTGTGCACTTGTAGGTAGTATGATCTGTCCTACCGCGGTGGTTTATGAAGACTTGGACGAGAATCTAGGGCGTGACAACTAAGCACCGAACAGTGCCAGCAGTTCACACAATTTCAGTAAAAGAGGCACTAAGGCAAAGTCTTAACATAGGCATTCTATAACTTACCGCCCGTGAATTTTTGGGGGGCAGTTGAGGTACTGCCATTGCAGGACTGAAAACAAGTAGAACGAGTCTTGCTAACACTTTAAGAAGTAAGACACGCTTAAAGACTCGTGAAGTAGTAACTAGGGGCAAGTGTTAGTGGTTCCCAGGTTATTGCTCAAGACTCACGGTGTAACTCCAGGTCTCGGGATGCCCTGAAGTGATTGTCCAAATGTAGACGGTTAAACTGTTTCTACCTGCCGTCGTTTGATAATGTAGCAAAATGCTCATTTCTATCTGTCGGTTGTGACAAGAATGCAGTAAGTGGGGGCTCTGGTTAACTGCGTACTTAAAAAATGGGGGCACTTGGTCCTGCTTTAGTGTTTTATGCTCCCTGTCAATAGCCATGCGAATGGCCTCCCAACCCTACTGTACGCTTGTTAGCAGCACGATCGGTCCTACCGCGGTGACTTATCGAGATATAGGCGAAGAACTAGGATGCAGCAATTAAGCAATGTTTAACACAGACATCCCATAACTTACCGTTAGGAAATTTTTGGGAGGCACTGGTGGTGCTGTCACTGCGGAACTGAAAGTAAACAGTGCTTACCTTATCGTCACACTAGGAAATAAGACGCGCTTAGAGACTTGCAAAGCACTAACTGAAAGCGAAATGTGGAGGTTTCCCAGTTATTGCTTAAGACTTACAGCTTTGCTCCGGGCCTCAATGTTGCCTGAAGTAAGTGTTTAAGTGAAGAAAGTCAGACCATTTCCATCTACTATCTTGCGGCAACATAGGCAAATGGTCTGCAGAGGCATCGGTGTGTTGTTCACCCGTCCGTTGTCACACTATTAATGTAATTTGTGGCTTTGGTCAACTGTGTATGTGAAATACGACCCTTGGGCCAGCCCTTCTGTACACTTGTAAATAGCATGATCTAACTTTTCGTAAATTAGATGCCAACAATTTCAATGAAAGTGCCACCGAGGTGAAGTCTAACTTGCTAAGTTTTAACAAAGACATTCCAAAACTTACGGGCGATAGATTTTTGGGAGATACTCGTGGCGGAGAGCCACTTGGACTGAAAATAAGCAATACTAATGTTATTTTCACTTTGAGAAGAAAGGCGCACTTAAAAGCTTGTTAGGCATTAACTGGACGTTAAATTTAGGGCCTTCAGGACTACCTCTCAAGACTTACAGCGTTGCCCTAAGCATTACGGAGTCCTGAGATGAACGCTTTAAATGAAAACAGTCAGACTGTTTCTATCCACTTGCTTATGGCATTATGATGAAATAGGTGTCAAATCAGCGATTTTTGACTGCACTTAGATTTCCTTCGGTGTTTGTACTTCCTCGAGCAATTATCTTTACATCCTCACCATTCTTCGCTCTTGTAAGTAGTATAATCTACCACGCCGCCGTAGCTTACTAAGACTCAGGAGAGAACCTAAGATGTGACAACTAAGTAGTGGACAGAATCAACCTTTTAAACACAATCACAACAAAGTTCAAGCAAGAAGAATTCATTGTTTACCAGGGAAAGCTTTTTGGTCAGCAGGTTTGGAGCGGCCTCGTTTAAACTGAATAAGGCAATGCAGACGTTAGGAAACATTGATTGGACTCAAAATGGAGTGATTTCCAGCTTATCAATAGAGACTTACGGCCTCGCTTCAGGCACTGTGGAGTCCTAAAAGGAATGCCCAAATTTGATTACTAGACCAATGAAAAACTTTCAAGTGTCCAACAACCAAGTGGCAATTACTACTGGATGCCACTTAAGTGAGCTGGTAATGAAGCCAACATGGGTAACCATGTGTAGAAATGCTTAGTGATCTGAATTTTTGAGCAGACTCCCTTGATTTGAACATTGTTAAGTGCGAAATCGGTTGACTTAATGATATTGTATTGCAGGGACAAGCTGCTCATCCCTGACTCTTTAGTCATTGTGGACAATGTAAAAATGAAGGGGTAGGTGTATCACACTCTAGCTTCGTATCTGCAATTGACAAAGAAAAGCTATTCGCTTTTACATTTTTTAAGATGTTTAATACGAAGTAAACCTGCTGATCTAACGAGGATAAAATTTGTCAAATGTTTTGAGCATTGGTGATGTGTGCACTCCTTCAGCGACCATCGTACCGTGGACAGTCACAAATTTGTCTTATAGTTGTTCGTCTGCAAAACCTTTGCATGCATTTTGGCTGCTATATTCTCCCTAACACGAGTGACTTACTTCGCTGACCGATTTCGACTTGCCTATGCGTTGAATTAATTCACTAAGCAGGGCTTGCTGTTGGGAGTTTCTTCGGATCATTAGAGGTGATTTGTGTTCCAGCGGAGTTGAAATTCGAAGTACATTGTCGGATTCTGATCTATCAAGTTCTGAAGAGGGGGTCGACGGAGACTGCAACAGATCACACATCGATGAAGCTAGAGTCAGTAGCGTTTCGTAAAAGGAAACACATTCGCCGCACACAGGACCACACTGCCTTGGTAGCCTACCTTCCATGAAGTACCATAGCTCCTCCTCAAGCTCACATACGATATTCAAATCATCAACAAACTGACGTGTAACAAATAAACACTGTTTCTGAGTTTCTAAAACTCAATATATGTGCATACTGGTAACAATTAACCCAAGATTAATTATTACACCAGACAATTAGCTAAAGATAGAATCTCACACATAGTTTGTAAGGATTCTGATCTCTTTAAAATCCTATTCTGGAATACCATTGACCTGATAAAGAAGTTGTTTTCACCTAAATTTTATCAAATTAATTTTTAATCTTGCTACCTACATGAAAGCTGAACTCCTCCTGTGACCTTTTCCAATGACTTGATGCTGCATCTGAGCTGTCTCTTCTTTGGTTGTCCGACGGTAAATCATAATCAGCACTAAAACAGCACAAAGATTGGTTTTCCTCAACAAGCGATGTCGCGTTGGTAATGTTAGAAATGCAAATATTGTATTGCATTTTGAGGATCATTAAAGCCCCAAGTTATGAGTGCCACAGGAAGCTTACGTGGCTGGTGCAGACGAGAGAGTGTTCTGAAATGGATATTCAGTGTTTCGATATTGCAAACGAAGTATATGCGTGTGTCAAACGAGAGGAAAGTGGTAAATCGTACCAAACATAACCGCGACTACCATGTGACTGAACCAGTAAGCCAGAAAACAGGAGCTAAATGGACCAATGTATTCAAGTCTTGTGGATTTTTTCGAGTTATTAGAAAATTTTATCGCATACCCGAAAACTTGGTCGGTTTGAAAGATTGACACCAAAAAACGGCGGGCTAAAAAATAAAAGAAAAACATTATTTTTCTCCTTTCGAAGAAACCGAGTCATGCTTATTGGTGTTAGCGAGCGGAGCAGTTAAGATAAAATAGAATAATTCTGCAGAGGAAGCAAAAGAACTATTCTCGAGCCTAACTACATCATGCACTGGCAAGTGAATGTCACTGACAGTCCCATTCCTAGGATGAGTAGAAATGCATACCGCCCAATGCCTTCCTTCCATTACAACAGATGATTCAGAAGAACGATCAAGTAAAAGTAAAAATACGGTACTTCAAAAAAGCAACACTCTTAAACTAAGAAATGCACCCAAAGAAGCAAAAACTACGCCTGAAATAAGATTCCGGTATGATAAAAGATTTTGGTTAGCATCATTCAGTCTATGGGAAAATGCTTAAACTGTAGTTAAACACGAAGTGACGTAGAGAAACTACTTTGAGCATAGTTAAGAAGCAATTTTCGAAAATGAAGGAACGTCAGACATACTAAACTTACCCTAACATGCCGTCGGGCTGCAAAAGAGAAGAGGAGGCCGTTGGGCAATGTCTGAACGATACTAGTAAAATTATCAACCTTTTACCCGGTGGCCAAAAAATTGACCGCAAAATGATGGCAACAGAACTAATCAGGTTATAGGTACAGAGGTCAAACAGGATGATTGTGAATGTAGCAAATAGCATTTCCCTAATATGACAAGGGAAGAGAACGAAGGCTTATCCCGCGCTGGGAAGATTGTGGAGAACATTGACACCATCAGAAAGGTGGGATATATTGTCATTTCCCTCCTCCAAACCTTCGTGCTGTGTCAGAAGCTTGCAGTGAAACACTCTTTCCGCGATCGGTCATCCATAAATTCCTTTACCTGATATTCAAATGGTCGGCGCCTCAGTGGTGTGGACTGAGATAGCAAGTGACCTGTCTGGCAATAACCAGTGACGTGTCCGTTCACCAGCCTGGCAACACACAAATCACATCAGCGAGCAATCAAAAGCAGTCCGTCCCCTAAACTCATGAGCAAGAACTGCAAAACGAACCAACAACCTCCCAAGCGTATTGCCAGCTATTAATGCGGGTGACACGTATCCCCTTAGTGTCCACACCCTTCCCAGTTGATGCAGGTGCCACTGAATTTCCTCATTGCTCACCCCATACATTCATGCCAACCCTCAATCTCGAATTGACGTAACAACAGCGACACACAATTATACACGCTTAAGGCATGGTATGGTTTCCTTCAACGTTAACCATCTTCGAGTGGTTTAGTGAGTAAAGAAAAAATCGCTATCTCATTCAGCAACACAGACAAGATGGCGTCGCATGAGATCTCGCCAACATCCTACATTTTAGGGTTAACAATGAGGAAAAGTAGCACAAATCACGAGTACCGTGTCGATGGATTGACGCTTACCTGTGTTACGTAATGCATCATGCGTAGTCGCACTTTACACGCTCCTAGGAGATGCATCAAGTCGATGCAGAGCTGTGCCAACACACGAACTAGGCTTTCGTTTAGGTAGGAATATAAGGGGAGGAATGACGCTTTTATGGTTCAACTGCGTATCCAGCCAATCATTGATGGGTTTTTTAAAGTCAAACTGGCAGATGCTGTAGAAATCTGAATGACCTTATGCCTTAAATACTATGCTGCTGCTCCCTCGTATCGGTACGTTAAGCAAATATTTAAATTACAGGATTCTAAAGCATCATGGCACGATTTTGAATAGAGTAAGAACACAAAAAACCTCAATTTCAGTTTGCAGATTAAGCTGCCAGATATGATCGAAATGCTCACAACAAGTACCAGGTCATAAGTGTTTCCATCTCCCGCCATTCCCCTAACAAAGTAAAACAGGCTAGATTAAGTTAACTGTCAGAAAAAAAAACTAGCTATCATCAATAGTTCGCAACAGCAAAACTGTAAGTTGGAGAAAAAAATACTCCCAATATTTAATAAGTACGTTTAAAATTCAATAACTTAAAATAGCTAATGACTATTCAACTGTGCTGTTCTTACAGGGATGTGAAAATTTAACAGAACATTTTCACTTACTCTTTCCCATGCTTTGAACCTTCTTCCTCTAGACCGAAGGACGCAGCCTAACATTAAGGGAAAGAGGTTGACGTGCAAGTACAAAAAATATGCAATTAAGCAATTTTTGAATGCAACAAAAGACCCATATCGCTAAACAAACTCAACCGAGCTGCGAAGCTTCGGGACTAGCAAGCGCTGTCGATATAGGGTAGAAAAAAGCATTCACTAACCAGCCTAAGAATACTTGAAGCTACGTAAACAAGCAGAATAATAGGAACCAATGCAGATGCTTTCATTTTAATGGAATAAAAACGTAGTAGAGCAACAAAACTATAGCAGAAAATGGAGCAGTAAGGGCGAAAAATAGCAAGCAATAGGGAAAACATACTTTCATGGGCAGAAACTCGACGTCCAGCCCCTTTTCTAAACGCAAATTTAGTTATAAATAAAAGAAGCCTGTGCAAAGACTATTGAACAAATGCTTCACCTTTGCCAATTTTGTTTTTCAGATGTTTACTAAAATGCAGAAGAGAGTTTACTAAAGATTGTAGGTTATAAAAAAGCTTTGCATAATAGGTTAATATATTATTGCAATAAACACGTACAATATGTTTCTCTAAAAGGTAGACACAATACATAGGAAAATGCAGCAGATGAAGTAGAAAAATGTGGACAAGTTGTGTGAATTAACCTATCATACCATGTTCCCCTTCACCTTTCTATAATTGCAAAAGTTAAGTCGTCGTCACAGTACCAACAACAATTTTGACAGGCTCAACTAACACCTTGCATCACTATTCGGCCCTTTAGCAAATTTGTGCTCATTTCGTGTTACGTGACAGCGACGACTGCTTGATCGACGGAAGGCAAACATGGTAGTCGGTGCGAATTTAACTACTATGCCGTCAAAAAGTCTATTCTAGTGACCCCTTGCAGCACTATATGATTCGCACTCATGCAACGACAAAGCCGCACAAAAAGCATTTAAATATGGATCAAAGTTTCGAATTTCAAGGCAAACCACCCTACCGTCATTCCGCAGTCCTACCACGAAATTCCGCTCTGCACAACGACCCTGACTAATTGGCCTTTCGAGGGAATTGGTTAAACTATGTTAAGATTTGTTTGTTTTTGCAAATAAAAACTTTGGAAATTATGACTTCGCACTTTTTTATAATTTTTAGTTTCAGCCCTGTGGGCAAATGGTGTCAAAAATTTCATTCGATATTTCTAACATCCAAGGAATTTATGTTCACATAAATTACGCAAGCTTTTAAAAGCAAATTTAAGCCCTACTGCGATTTTTCTTGCTTCTACTGCAGTAATTTCATTTTGGCCACAATTATGCGCCTACACAAAATGCGCTGCTGCTCCACCCCATAACCCTCAAGCCACATTAGTAGCTCAACAGCTCACCCGCACATTAGTATTGCATGTTCCTCCGAAGCACTATGGATTGTTACGCTTTCAGCGAAGATCTGGGACGCCACATTACTGGTGGCGATGTAACGTGGCCTTTCCTCATGAACCAGCCCACCGCAATCCATTCTACATTGCCACATTTGCTCAGTTATGGCTAGCAAGCGTCTTAACCGCTCCCGTAATCTCAAGCTTAAGTACCTAAAGTTCTTTTTACAAGTCACCATCCCTGAATTGTCACTTTCAGTTTAAGCATTCTGGCAACCGACTGCGACTCGTAGCATCGTCAGTGCATGGGTTCCTTTACTTTCGCCACCTTCCCTGATATCATCCCTAACACGAGGATGAGTGCTTCGAAGACATCTTTATTGTTCGAGACATAACGTTTGATCAATGGCGTATTGAGAGAAAATTGTAGAATGGTAAATGCTGGTGTCGGAGGAACCCACCCGCTCCCTGGGGACGAGATCCGAGTTGGACTCCCTCCCACCCAAAAAGAACATTTAAGGAAACACAAGTATTACAGTCGAAGCGCTGTTTTGCTTCCATAGATGTAAATTGAGAAAAGTGCATCTTTGTAAGCATTTTGCCTGTTACTAACTGGAGTAAATTCTCAAAAAAAGACTTTATCTAAAACCTAACTCAAAAGTCCACTAGAGCGCTATTCTGTCAATTTGATTGTGTCGCAATAATTTGCGCATCTTAGACAATCCAAAGCTTATACATGGTTAAAGACTAGGCTTTAAAAACCTTAGCAATGACCAAACCAGCGACCGAAGTGAAATGACTCTACAGCTCCGCCTGGTAACTCGTCTGCCAGCCCAGTAGTGGGATGACCGTGCAGTGAGGACCATTCTAACTGTCGCCAGTGGAGCAAGTTCAGCAGTGACCACTCGCAGCTGAAATGAGAAAGCCATCA
>MIEF01005615.1:0-12676 GCA_001870725.1 Taenia solium | reverse complement strand
TTAGGCGGTGACCCATTGAAAACACTAAAAAAGGGTTCATTTTGATCTTCGTGGTAGAATTCTAAAAATTGCTGCTTCAATCTTTAATAGGTAATAGTGATTTGCTTATGCTCTGTGGTTTTGTGCAATCTCAACTCAATCTGAAACATTGCAGTTAGCTCCACATACGAGTTAGTGAATGCAGCTGTGGACAGGTTGTTAGAAAATGTCAGCTTTACTGCCATGGTGTCGATTGTTGTTAGACTCAGGGCACCTCGTTTGCATCTTTGCCTCGTTTGGCCTTTGCTTGCCGTCGTTCCACCGCAGCTGCTCCGTTGATCCCAATACTGGGATATTCCACAGACTAGTTCAGAGAAGGCTGAAATTTCACTATGAGCATTTTGTATTTGCTCGGTAAGCTTTCGCTTTGACTAAGGCCAAGCATTTTATCGAACCTCTGTCACCCATTTTTAATGTGCCTTTGGTGGGAGTATTAATGGGGATGGAGACTTCGGGGGACGAAAAAACGAACATTTTATGGGTTATCGGGAGTTTTGATAGCGCTAGCACTAATTATTGCACAAGTTCCAACAATGTGAATCGATTTATTAAATGTCGTTGTGAGTAAAGTCAAACTTTTGATCTGCATTGTGTAGGAAGCGGGAAAACGACAGGGTAAGTAGAAAACCTGAATGACCATTGACTTTGACTTGCTAACCGAACCTCTCACCGCTACGGTGGTTTTGTTTCAAAGTTACTATGGCCACGACAGAAGTGCGTCTATTGAGATCCAATTTTCTTGTACCCACTTTGCGTACAGGAATAAATTATTATTGCACACTGATGGGCACTTCGGCTCAAGATTGTCACCAGTTACACCTGTAGCCGCTTCAGCCTGCAAATGTTGTCGCAACTTTGTGCGGCAATGCGCGGTTGATGCGCTAGAGTGGTTGTTGGATGTGTTCACACCTCACCTATCATTGCAGTTATTTCACCAAAAATGGTGCCGTCTCGCACTTCATATTCTCTTAAGAGCCAATTTGCGAACCATAAATCACATTCATTCTGAGGCAGAAAGAGTGCTGACATTTGAACTGCATCAAATTGGTATTTTGGTTGTGCAAGGCTTGGCGCTTTGATTAGCCCCAGATTTTCAATTCCAACGTCTAAGTGTGTTCGTTTGACCCTAAATGTGCAACTTAGACGACTTTGAATCTGATTTCATCAGAAATGTGTTTCATTGTTCGATTTAAAATCGTTTGAGATGGAAGGTGTAAATATAGCAAGAATTGCATTGAACGGTTGTAGCATCCCACAGAAGGACAATTTTCAGCCACTTTAAGAACTTTTCGGAAGCAACAAGCCCTCAGTGATGTCAAGTAGGTGAGAAAGGTTCTACTTGCCTTAGAAACAATCTTCATGCTTTGACTGACCATGATCATTCAAATCCATAGGTCGTAAATTTTGGCAAAGAATTAGGATGGCATTAAATCAAGCACCTCACAGAGCACCAATTTCAACGAATCTCTTCTTACGACGCCTTATTTCACTGAGAGCAGCTCCAAGGGCGCAGTAGTCGTGAAGCAAAATGTTTACGCTCTATTAGGTCGTTCAAAGCGGTCAAAACGTTTGTAGTTTGTTCGATTTTTGCAACCACCAGCATCCAACAATTCAAGAAATCAACAAGTTTAGACTTCATTCTTTCAGTTTTAAATTGATATTATTACTGAGACCACAGGATGCGTCCCTCCTCATGTTGCGTTTATGGGGAGGACACTAGAGAAAGCGACTGGTTTGTGGTGCAAACTTGCTCTCTAACATTGCAAAATATCCACCATTTCCTTTGTCTCTGATGTGTCTCTCCCGAAGTAGCACAAACCCATGTCCATGATAGAGATTTCACTCTGTTTATTTGATTAACAATTGGCCAATGCATGCGATTACATGGTACCACGAAGTCGGTTGTATCTAAGTCATTAGCAATTGTTAAAACGTTATTAAATCTGGTGAACCCATTGATTGCCAGAACTTTACATATCATGACACCTCATGAGCACTTTATTCCCTAGCCTTCTCAACTCAGTCTATAATCCAGGAGTTCTGATTAACTGGCTTAAGCTGAGACAGCCAACAGAACTGTTTGTCCATGTCGCAGTTGACCAAACGACAGTGAGGAATAAACGCTGAGCACATTGCGTTAATGGCGGCGTCATTGGCACTCTCTTTATTAGCAAGGGCGTAAATTTCAGCACGACGACATTAAAAGATCTGTATTGCATCTTCAATTCAGCTTTCCAAACTGGCATTGCTGCTCTAGAGGCCAGAACAATTTCCGATATGGAGATGTTGGAATGTTATGCTTCCAAACTCCCACTCATAGCTGACCAGGAAGGACAATGACCAGTGTGCTTTCCCAGTACTGCCAACAAGCTGGCCAGATTAGCAAGGCGTATCTGAGAAGGACCAATTCTTCCACCGGCTCTATGGTGCCAAGCAGTTCGCCTACTCACTCTGGTGAAGAATCTCTGGTCTTGTAGGCACCGACGCACCAGGTATGCTACTAAATTTTGGAACGGCCCTGCTTAACAATAACCCCAGTGGACGACCAAGTACCTCAACCTCGTACTCAGGCCCCTCGTGTAGTGTTTGCAATCAAGTGAGTTCCTTTCTCCCCTATCCTGCTTGATCTCACAAAACTTCCCTTCGTTCCTATTAGAATCAGAGGGATTTTTAGAATCAGGGGGATTTCAAAGCCAATTCCTCCACAATGGAGGTAGAAGAGGCGTGAATGAAGAACAGCATGGACCCTTGATCTCACAAAACTTCCCTTCGTTCCTATTAGAATCAGAGGGATTTTAAAGCCAATTCCTCTACATTGGAAGTGAAAGAGGCGTGAATGAAGAACAGCATGGACCAAGAAACCATTTGCTCACTTACTTGAATTCCATTTAGACTTTGAACACAAGGGTGGGATGAAGGGAACAAGTGCTACGCATTTACTAAATTTTTACTGATTTCTACACGGTCATGACCATTGCGCAGGGACTAGGAAGCCCGTGTGGTTGAGCGTCCAAATATGATCTTCAGTTATGCAGTTAGAGGCGAAACCAACGATCACATCCGACAGCATTTGCTGGTGGGGTAAAGCGTTGTAAATATCGCACCTTAGGTATTTTGTTGACAAACCTGTGCTAGGAACAAAGCAATTCCTTACCACGCAATCCTTCTGGAAAATGTTCAAAGCTTACTTACTCTTCTAGAATACAAGTAACTTACCAGTGGCAGAAAGCATTGGCCAGTAGCTTCCTTAAAAGTAGCTCTTCCGATTTGACTACCCAACGGTAAGGAAGTAGTAATGCACATATTAAATGAATATGAGGGCTGTTAAATGAGCACGACAGTTGACACATTTAAGTGACTGACATCCAAAACAAAATAATAGTTGGATTAAGGGCGAATAGATGGGTACACAGTGGCATGCAATGTGTGCCTAAAGACGCGTTCATGGAGTAATATGATCGGGAGTTGGAAGGAGAGATTAACGTGGAAATGGAATCGATTAAGAAACAGGGTTTCATTAGCCACAACAAGCAAAAGTTATGTTCGAAATCTAGGTAGGGCGTAGCTCTCAATGTGAAGAGCTGCAATGCAAGCACCAGGGTTGGAGGTGGTCAAATCATAACCACTGATGGTCATGCAATGCAACATTGGCTAGGGCAGAAGCCAAACACCTGGATGATACTAATGTATGCACTAAAATGTGGTGCCCAACCCATCTCCCTGCAATTGTAAAGCCTGAATAATTTTTGAATTAGAAGGAGAAATGAGGTGTGAAATGAAGCTTCAGGCTGCAGTACAACGCCAAAAGGTGGAGTGCATCACACTAAGTGGGCATCTTAGTCTCAGATGCAAAAAAACAAATCTTCGTCAAAGAGTTGTAGGAGCTGCAGAAGTCGCTAAGACCTGCAGCTTGAAAATGGTCTACCTGTGGGGCGTTTTAGCTAAACTCTTAATCTTTTCCTTCTTGCGACCCGGCCATCCACTGCACGCATCGCGTTCTGTGCACTCACGGGGTTATCGTAGCTGACAAAGCCTGTAAACTAGCACACTGCAATCAGCAGAGAACGCTTGAGATTGAAAGGCAGTTGGCGCAACGTTTTCTTTGGTAAGTGACTCTGTCTACAAACATCTTCACACTTGTCACTTGTCCAAATGGTGAAAACAGATTAATCAGGCGCACCGCATCATGTTCTTGCGGGGGATGGTAGACCAGCAGGTTGGACCTTTCAGGACATCTTGTTATTGACCCACGACTAACAGATCGTTGGTGAAGATGATGAGTTAGCAGTTTGAGGAGGCCATAAAAGCCGCCACTAGTGGGGGCAAAATGAACACGAGGAAATGAGAAATGAAATCAAAGAGGTGGTTCGAGAGGAAAAGAGGTATAAGCCCACTCATTCTAAATTGAGAATAGCTGAGCGCGTACGGCCAATCCACCGAAAGGAAAGCGTGAGTGCGGATGGCCGAAAAGGCAAAACTTCTGCATCAAGAGGGAGTACACGATGTTCACCTGCACCGCTAGAGTGAATGCCTGGCATTGTGAGTGGTGTAACCCCATCTGGATGAAATTGGGCATTTGGAATAGAATCGGCGCATTGCTGGCAGACCAGCTGGCACCGCTTTCCATAGTAACATTCGACCTCTGCCATACCATGGGCGAACTCACCGCAGACGACATCAGAGATGTGATAGAATAGGTTTCTGGTGGAACTGAAAACATTGGCAACCGAGTATGTTTGGGCTGTTGTTGAGCAAACAAGATTTGTGAGAATGTTGTGGGGTGCTAAAATAGCACGATGATGGGTGCGCATTCGTTCCTGTCTTTCCTCACACATGTAGCCATGGGCATGTGAGTCGCTTGCGACCCGTTAATGCCTCGTGCATGCATTGGCAAGATATTCCATGAGGAATAAGGAGACGTCATCAACGGATGTGCTTGCGGAGGAAAACGAAGACAGGCATTGACCGTGGTCACCACTGATAGAAGTTGATAAATTTTTATTTGAAAGAGTCAATCAGTTACGGTTTCTTGAGTCGGAAAGGCGTCCGTGGGGCCACCTTTGTTTTAAAGTAAAGTAATCATAAGATTAGTTGCTAATTGATGACAGCGCAAAAATAAGCTCAATGTAAATTCATCTCCTGAATTACTGGCTCATCAGATTCTTGCAAGTCCAACCCACCAGCAGTCCATAAACATGACAAAATCGCTCATGTGTTCACCACAGTAAATTTTGACGCGAGCTTAAGATATTTGCCCTAGGTGGGCTACCCAAGGAGCGCACACATAAGTAGGTGAGGAGCTGTCATTTTTGAACGAGTCGCTATGGTGGGTGTGTGCTACTAGCAAATTGGTGTGCATGGACAGGGAATAAAATGCATTCCGCTCCCACTGGCTTTCCTACATGTGTCAGGAATGTACATCTCAGTGAGCTCTATAACAGGGCAAATTTCAAACATTGAAACAGAGTACTCAAGCACGTTTCCCTCCAGAATCATCAACAGAGCGGTGCCATCTATGTTTGCAAGAGTTGCAAGACTACTAAGTCTGCTAAGATTTCACTATTACTGGCTTTTGGTAAATTGTAGAAGGCGCCGGCAGCAGGAGTAATTTGTTAGATGTATTCAGAACACCAACGATTTAAGCAACAAACGAAGGTCCAACTCCTAGGCTATTAGCGTCTGACAAGGACATAACAAATGCAAAGGAATCACTTGAAACCAGGTTTCCTTGGATTTGCGCTAAAATGCAAATGCCGAACTTGGCTGATTCTTCTGCGGAATCCATGCTTAGAAGTAGAAGGGGGACCTGATTCCAATCCATTACACATTATTGTTCATTAGAGCAAAAATACGAAAAGAAAATAAAATATGTATTCGAGACGCTGACGATATTTAGCGCGGAACTTAAGCCCCTTAGAAGCTTCGCAATTTATGAATTACTTTAGTACGCATACTGTCCATATTCGAATTTCGTATTGGCTAATAAACTAATCGCTGCCTTTCCTCTGGCAGATTATTTGTCGGGAGTGGTCAATACGCAAATGAGGCATCTAGTTGGACAAACCGATGAGCAATGACAACACTTGGGCTAGTCTTTCGTGCCTTAAGCCATGCGCGAACAAGTTAATATTTTTGCATACCTGTGCACTACATAGTGATAGAACAGATGGTTATCTGCTAATGATTCTACTGATGTAATTGCCTCCTTTTACAATTTATGTAAAGAATGAGGTTCTGAACGTCCCTCCCATGGCGCTTAGGCACAGAAAGGCAGTATACGATCGCTGAAACCATGAAATAACCTTTTAAAGTTGATAATGCCCTTTAAAATTATTAACAAAGTGAATTTGGATGTGTCCCTTTTATTAACCATGAGATCCGGGCAATTTCACATCTATGTAATGATTATCCGAGAATGGGTAGGATGGGGAAATGCGGTTTAGACACCGTTACAAACGCTGCAACTCGTGTCCGTATGTCCAAAGTTTTATTGATTTGTGCGATTTTCGGTGACATCTAAGTGGGTTAGGCAACGTGAGTAGACACAAATATCCGGACGGATGTTAAGGAAGTATCGGGCGTCATGATAGCTGGTCATTCTTTGTCGTCGGTGCAATATTCTTGGGTTGGGATTTCTTGTGTATTCTACGCGAACGCACTCCCAGAAGTTAATTCACACTGCGAAATCTGTGCTCTCGGCTTAGTTGTAAATCCATGCACAAATTCCATCGTATCTTAGCAAGTATTTCCCTCTGAATCATAAAAGGAAGCAAAAATACACACATGAATGGCTTGGAAGTAAATGGGAGTGTTGTGGCTGTTAAGAGGCAGAGGTTGCAGCCATTATATCTACTCAGTGTCCTTCTGCATTTATACGTAAGCGTCATGATAGCTGGTCATTCTTTGTCGTCGGTGCAATATTCTTGGGTTGGGATTTCTTGTGTATTCTACGCGAACGCACTCCCAGAAGTTAATTCACACTGCGAAATCTGTGCTCTCGGCTTAGTTGTAAGTCCATGCACAAATTCCATCGTATCTTAGCAAGTATTTCCCTCTGAATCATAAAAGGAAGCAAAAGTACACACATGAATGGCTTGGAAACAAATGGGAGTGTTGCGGCTGTTAAGAGGTAGAGGTTGCAGCCATTGTATCTACTCAGTGTCCTTCTGCATTTATACGTTCATCCTGGCATTTGGCTCAAGTCAGGTGTACTTTCAAAATGCAGAGACTTAACGTTTCAGCATTCCAACACCCAAATTGGGGCGTCCGCCACAACTTCAATATCGACGCGACTGTACCATCTTCGAGTCTAGGTGGAGGAATGGTTGCCAGAACCTGCTCAAAGATATCTCGTAGGCAAGGTGCCTTAACGCCTCAGTTATCCGATCAGCATAATCCCTTCACGCTTGTTGTTGAAGTAAGGGTTAGCATTAAAGGCTACAGCTGGCACTTCGCTGCCAGAATACTGATTTTACAAGAAAACAAGTGCCACTGCTTATCTTGAGGAGATCTAAGGCGCAACAAAGTCGTTTCCTCCTTGGGCTCGGATGAAAACTACTCGTCCCTAACGAAATTTGCATGGGATGCTTTTATAACTGGCAAGAGCAATTCGCCGTTTTTGAGGTACTCACAATCTGCGAATTCACTCAAGAGGAAGCATCGCGTCCTAATTGACGCAGTAAAATGTTGGAAACAACAGCCGCTAGTTAGTTGCTACAAGACTAAGTGAATTGCGAGACAATTCGTCCTCTTAGCTGTGGATCATAAGGTTGTCAGCGTGTGAACCCGCATTTTTAGCAATAGAGCTCAGGATCTGTATTCTATCAGGAAAATATCAAGAATTTTTGCACTAGGTCAGTTTAGCATTTTCGTCTGTAGAAATATCTGAGGGAAATGATTCCTTTATTTCACACGGGGGTTAGGATCCCACACAACGGTGTGGGGAAACCTGGTCTACCAGCTCTGACTCCCACCAGTCGCATGGCCATTTGGGAACCCATTTTTCCCCTTAAGCGCTGCGAGCACGATAAATATGGTACTGAGAAGCAATGGATTCGAGTTTCATCCATCCGTTTCCGTAGGGCACGTAGACGGTTTGGGGTAAGTCAAGCATTGTGGCTAAATTACGCGCACGACTTATCGATAACCCCTTGGTGCTTGGGAGTTCACTTCTTTGCGCATTAGAACATCTTAGCCGGAATAAAACCGCATCAAATTTCCTTCTGCTCTCAACGCAGTCTGATAAAATTCTGATTACGCTTAGATCCCGGCTCGAAGGTAGCATTGCAATGTTAACTTCACACTTGTGTCAACTGCCGCACACTGAATTCGGGGATTGCCGCAGTCTGATAAAATTCTGATTACGCTTAGATCCCGGCTCGAAGGTAGCATTGCAATGTTAACTTCACACTTGTGTCGGCTGCCGCACACTGAATTCGGGGATTGCAAATGTAAAACTCTTCCATCTTCAGTGCCTTCTTCACCCAGGCTGCATTCTAGCATAGGTGTGGAAAGGCGGTGGGAGACTGTCACAATACAAGTTTAGTCCTTCCCTTTTCCAAACATAGCAGTCCAATTTGGTAACGACACCGCAACCTATGCGATTTGGGTCCATTTCTTCTTCTTTGCATGATAAAGAAGTAGAACCATGCTATGATTTGATGAGATGATTACATAGGCTATCTGCCATACTAAGTGCGGAGAAATAACCGCGTAACTTGCTTCCTTAAGGCGAGTTCATACGAAACACACAAGAACACACGGAAGGGAATACAGCATCAACTTCTAAGAGTAACCACCCATCACTACGACTCAGACAGCATTTCCGATATTTTGGCCGGTCCAATCTAATAAATCCATCAGCACTTCACCAAGTCCAAAGCGGTTATGAGGAGTAAATTTTCCGATTCATAAATACAACGTGCTAATGCAGGGACAGGCCAGGAAGCAAGTTGATTTCTTTAAGGTGTAGATAAACGTTTGCATGGGAACCGAAACTGGGACTACCACATGAGACATCGACATGCTTGCCTATGTCGTAGGATAGAAGGTACGGACTTATTTGCGCAACCAGGTGCGATTGTCTCCAGTCAGTTAACTTTTTACTCAGCCTTCTGATCTAGTGATAAAGCGGTGCATCCTTCGGCTAGCATACAAGCAAAATTTGTACCTCAGATCCACCATAAGCCGGTATAAATGTGTGACCAGAGTGAGTTGCCATTCAATCACCAGCCTATGCAGCGATCAGCGCTGCCACTACTTGGTAAATTTGACGCACACGTTCCCTTTGCATTTTGGTTAGTGGATGAATCAGTTTGTTCACTGGTCAGCTCAACGGATGGAAGTAACCAATGGGAGACAGAAGTAGATAGTAGATTGACACATCACGTCTTGTGTTACAGGCACAAATGTAGACATTTTGCGTAGTAACCCTAATTCGGGTGCTTCAACAAACAGGGTTTTGCACTTGCGCTCACCCTAAGCAAAAGGCTAAATGAAGGGTTTGGTTATAAGCCTTGTTCAACACCAATCTGTGTCGACACAGTCCCCTAATTCTTTCTGTTAGCACCGTAAGTGGTAGAAATGGCTTAGGATCACATGGTTGTTAGCTGCGCAAATCCGCACTCAGTAAATTATGAACTGCATGATTACCTTCATCAAAAAATGCCGAAATTACTTTACATTAGGTCTGTTCAGCATTTTCTCTTGTAAGAGTGTTTCGTGGGAAATGGTTGTAGAGATGCCATCCTCTTAAGCACCCTGGGTATGATAAATGTGGCAGTGGAATTAATGGATTCAACGCTGGTCCATTTCGGAAGGCGTAAACGGATTGCATTAAGTCGCAAATTCGACAAAAATGAGGATCTAAACCTATTAAGTACCACTTAGCATTCGAGAGTTCACTTCTTTCTTAGGTGAGATGTTGTCTATTTGGTCTGTTTGTTTCTTGCCCAGAATTCATGCCTAAGTGAACAAACTTTGCAAAGGTATTCACGTGCACATGGCACTCGTGGCCTGTATTTATACAAAGTGGAGAAAATGCATAAAATAAGAGGGAACGTGTAGAGGATGACCTCTAACAGTATATGGTTGCGTGACTTCAGGAAACGCAGAAACTTACACGACATAACATACAGTTTATGCATTGAATAAAATCTTGTGTATCAGCGCAGCCGCATGAGGTGTTGTTGCAATACTCGGCTTCAATATCGCAAATTGAAAGGAGCGTTTAAGACCTAGGAATATGAAAATTGTTTTGATTAGGCCTGCGGTGCCGTGCGACTTAAAGGCAACTTCTACATCCAGTGGGCACCACCGATGCTGATGCATCGCCTCTCAACCCTCGATGCTCGCAGCCTGGCCTTCATGGTGCTAACACCTGACGCAAGAGTGCAGCAAGATCAGGGGGAGCAAGAGCCGATGTTGACGGCGATTGGCGATGGAAGCCAGTAGCAGCAGGCTCGCGTAAAGTAGTTCTTTCGTAAAACAGCAACGTATTTAATTTTAAAGAATGGCCATGTAGGCAGATTCTGTCTGACTGATACTTAGGGGGCCTAATTCTGCTAGGAAACCTATGGAAGTCTGGGTATAAGTCCCCTAATTCTTTCTGTTAGCACCGTAAGTGGTAGAAATGGAGCTCAGTAGCTCATCTATTTCTTTACTATCTTAAGACGGTTCCCGTTTCATGAGGCGAACTGAGGTGACTCTTAGCAGTGCATAAGCAAGACGCAAGGAGGCACAGCAGCCAACACCAATGCAACATGACTGCAACTTATGACGTTCTCCTCTCTCTTGCATCATCTGCTCTTCTCAAACCTCCCAAATTACGGGGAGTTCATTGCCACTGAAATGGCCCTATAATGATATGGCACGAAAGAAAGGCGAGCAAACAGAGCCTTTATTTTATCGCAACACCTTTCGCACTTACACAGTCCTATCCTCCATCACACCACTTAGGCTAGTTGGCATTCCAGGATGACTCTACGCAGTGTCCACGAATGCACATCACGTCAACGCCTACAAAAGCGACCGGCATCTATTTAACGCCATTCATGGGATTTCGCTGTGGTAGAAGTGGGAGACGGACGCTTTTAAAGGTGGTATTTAAACTTCAAACAATCGAGGTGATTTCTGCCTCCTCTGATTTTGGTTTCGGACCCCAAATTTAAGAAAGTAAGGCGAAAGAACTGAATGCATGCTATTGGTAGGTCAACACGCTGCCCAGCTTAATTTCAAAAATTCTATGCATCGAAGTGGCAACAGTGCAGTGCAAATGATTTTAATACGAAAACGGAGGTAGCACAAGCCCATAACTGCAATCCATGTTTTAGTTCTACTCACAATTATTTAATTTTACATTCCCTCTTTCCTTCCATCCGACAGCAATGACATTTCTCGTGCTATGCAATGCGAATTAAGCCTCGCTGATGGTTGAGGAGCCTATTTTAGCAAAGAAAGCTAAAATAACACAGGCGTGTAAAGCTGCACTGCATTGATTTCGTTTAGATTTGGAATCACTTAAAATTGAAACCTGGCAGCTCGTTCTATTTAGTAACTACTTGCGACCGTTCACGCATTAATTTAGAGAACTAAAGTTTGGCTAATAGTAAAAGCGCTTGGATTGGCTCAGAAGATTGATAGTGCAACCTGATAGGGATAGAAGCATAATTGCAACGGTGGAAATGGTGATGTTATAGACAGCGAGGTGAAAACTCATCTATTCGCTCAGCTAGTGACCCATTTGTACAAACAATTTGGCTGGTAAATTTAGCGACACATCGGGAGCTGCCGCATTGTGAGTCATGGAACTGCAATGACTGTTATTTTCCGTCACGTTTGTGTCGTGCCCACTACGTGTCATTGAAATCAAGCAAACACATAATTGAGGTGGGGAATGCGATTCCCAAGGTCACCCTCAATGATCATGAAACATGTTTTTACTTAACCCTGTCCACATTTACTTGAGTATGTCATTGACCTTCGTTTATGCTTCGCATAATTATAGCTTGTTGCTCCATCAAAAGCTTGAGAGCAAAGTAAACAATTCTTCCAAAGTCCTACAGACTGCAAAATGCCCTTTGGGCGTCATTGCGATGTTGATTGTAAGATGGTGGTGACGTGCGATGATTTGTCGAAGATTTACAAGCCGATCAACTCATGCATTTGTAATCATGCCCTATCTATTTTCCAACTGGGTAATTAGAAGCATTCTCAGAGCAGCTTTCTTTGTGGCGAACGCAAGCCATCGAAAGCATATGACCATATTCTTGCACTAGCATAAACTGTTATTCATCTATATGCTCATGCATTTATGCTTTTGTCCTCTGCTTTCAGTTTGTCTGACTTAAAAACCAACCGCTAGAATGGTGAGCTCATTGCTATCAGTTACCACTTGTTTTCACAATCATCTCAAATCGCCACCGCAAATGCCTCGTTCCATTTGCTTACACGGCTAGTGCAAACAAGGTCGTGGTTACTGCCCAGCTGTCTCTGCAGTTCTATCCAGTCACTTTTCTGGTGTATCGAACTTTGGATGCCTAATCTTTTGAGTATTTATGCACCCAAACCTGAAAACACTGCGTAAAATAGGCAGAGCCACATTATGACACTGATTCTGCTCCGGTTGTGGCATGCATTC